>JAPMOR010005999.1:231124-313563 GCA_026543865.1 Argiope aurantia
TTCTCTCGATTCTCTCAGTTCTGAGTTCAGTTAATAAATTGGTTTAGCTCTACCTCTTGTGTGTGTGTGTCATTGTGTTCTATAGTATCTACGTGACAATATATACTAAACTTAGTATAGGGCATCAAAGTTTAATATGTATGTTAAAAATGCAATATGAATTCAATTTAAATGCAATACAAATTATTAGTGTTATCAATAATTTGTGTTTGTTAAATATTGTTTTGTGGAATAACTATTGTTATAAAAATCATGGCATTTTAAGAAATATTATAGATGCTTTTTACATGTCTTATTTTGAATATTATTGTAGAATTTCATTATTCATTTTCTTCAATGTACAAATCATGCTCTGGGTCAAATAGGTACATGATAGTATTTTATTTCTATAAATGACTTTCCACTTTAGTGGAAGTATTAAGTTAGGTCATCAGTTATCACAATGAGAAAATAGTAATAGGTAATCTATTCATGCTTACTTCGGTTTCATTCATTGATAGATTAAAACATTTTGCAGTCCTGGGTAGTACATATTATCTTTTTTAATAAACTGACCAATTTAGCTCCATAATTCAACACATTATTTTATTGAATTAATATACTGATGATATACTTTAGGTTAGTATTTTTTAGTAACTTTATGAAAATTATGTTAATATTTTCTATGTATATTATATTAACATAATGTAGTAACAATATTATATTTTTTCTGTATGATATCTATATGTGTATTTATATTTAAGCAGAGATATATATTTGAGTGCTTATAAATAGTGCAATTATGAAGTGAAATGAAACAGATAATAACCTGGACAGATATAATTATATTTGATTAAGTGATCATGTAACCTAATATTTTCTAATATTTTTTTCAACACAGTGTTAATATTACCTAACATTTTCTAATACTTTCAATTTATTTTACCCTAATATTTTACAGCTCATAAAATTTGAATATTTTACAAACGTATTTGATAATTATTATTGTTTATTGATAGTTGTTTGGTTTGAAATCTGCCATTGATTTCATATTAGATCTAATGTAAATTTAATTATTTTGCTAGATATCTATAACTGATATAAATCTTAAATACAACTATAAATTTTCATTGAAATAAAAATCATACATTGGAAATTTTTTTGAATTAAAATTCGTCATAACTATGTCTTTTTTTAGTTTCACCTATTTAAGAAAATATAATTTAGAATATATTTTTTTTATCCATGTACAGCGTGAAGATCTGTTGACATTGTTATTATCTCATACCGAAATGACAAGACCAGCTGCTAAGAGAGTTCCAGCAGATATTAGTCGGACATTAGCCTCAGACATTCGCCATATGATAGCGGCTTCCTTGAAGCAAAGGAGAGGAGAATTCCCTTGTTACTTTGTGACAGAATGTGTTACTTTTTCCCTGCCCGCTGGTAATATTGTTAAATTGTTTTCATGAAAACAAATATGGATTTCTGAATTTTAATTTATATTAATTTCTAATTTAATTCTTTTATGCAGAAATTGAAGACTTCAATCCTATAGTACAAGAAAAATTATTTGACGATCTTCTTGATCGTGATGCTCAGAAAGGTATAGTAATGAATGTATAAAAGTCTTGTTTTCTTCTCTGTGAATATGCTTTTTAATATATGTTGTTACTAAATTATCTTAAGAGACATGACTTAAGAGACTTATTACATGAAAGAGATGTTAATTTTTTTTTTTATCATTGGATAAAAAATGAAACACAACTTGTTTATAGTATAAATCTTATTTCAATATTAGGTGTTTATATATATATATATATATATATATATATATATATATATATATATATATATATATATATATATAAAGTTGAGTTCTTTAAATATGCAAATAATACATATAATTCTATTTACTTGAATTTTAAGATCTTTCTTCCTTATGTTGAGTTATTAAAAGAGTGAAATTATATGAAATAAAAAATAATCAGGGTGACTTTAAGAGTGTATTTTGCTTTCTTTTTATAAAATGCATAGTATCATTCTTAATTTTTTTTTATAGTTGGTAGACTTCTTATTAGATTTTTTTTAATCACATGTAGCATTTTGATTAATTTTTTTAACCAGATTTGCTTACTATATTACAAGAGAGAGATTATATTAGTTTATTATATGTACAAGAGCTGTTATTCAGTATTACTATAAATGGACTTTTAAAAATTCTTTGTATGTTCAGAATTGGAAGAAGAATCACCCATTATCAATTGGAGCTTAGAACTTACAGAACGCTTGGGTTCAAGACTATATGCTCTTTGGAATCGAAGTGCAGGTGACTGTCTTCTAGATTCTGCCCTCCAAGCAACATGGGGTGTATTTGATCGAGACAACACACTCAGGCGCGCTTTGGGAGAAAGTTTATGTGAGGCAGCTGCAGTGTAAGTACAAATATTTCTTTATGATGCATCATAAAATGTCTATTAATAATACATTGTTTTGCTTTTAATAATATATTTTCCTGTTTTGGAATGGTAGTTAATAATGATTAATCAAATTCTGCTTAATTAGTTTAGCTCAATTAATTAAACATGACAGTTGGAAGTTACGCTTGGCTAAATTAGGATGGAACTATTAATTTTGAACCATGATTAGATGATGAATGTAGATGTTTGTTTCTAATGAATATAATATCCACACAGGCTTTTTGTTGGAATAAAATTTCCAATTTGGGATCATTTGTTGCAGAAGCCAAGAATACTTCTAAAATCTAAAATTCAACAAAAAATAATTTTCAAATATAGAATATTCTATTATTTTGATTATTAGTTGATTCCGCATTAACTTGAGGAGAATTAGCTATTAAAGTTTTTAATATTGTATTCTTAGAATTATGATAAAATAAGTAATTCTATCTTTTTTTAAAAAAATAAATTCATATTGTCTGCTTTAATAAATATTTTTAAAGATAGGTCATAAAATTGATACAAGGGGAATTTTTTTATTACAGGTTATATCCCCGGTGGAAAGAAGCAGAGACTCTCCAAGCAAATCTTCTTCAGTTCACCCTCGATGACACCCAGTGGCAAGAAGATTGGGCTATGTTATTATCCCTGGCCTCCCAGCCTGGCTCAGCTCTTGAACAAATGCACATCTTTACTCTGGCACACATATTACGAAGACCCATTATTGTTTATGGTGTCAAATATGTCAAAAGCTTCAGGGGAGAAGCCCTTGGCTATGCAAGATTTGAAGGTAGAGATTATGACTGATCAGATGATGCATTTATTTTTACTACTTTTTAAAGTGATTTATGGCACATAAATTTTACTAAGAAAAATTTCAAAACTAATATTTTTTTAATTTAAAAAAGTACAATTTATGACTGAATAATTAAAAAAAGTTATTTTGTGCGATTCTTTAATATTTTTATATATTAAAGAAATATTATATAACAGCCTTATATTTAAGTTGGAGTTTATTTTTGTTGTTGTTTGTGTGTATGTGTTTTGCTAAATATAATGGCATACTATTAAATGGAGTCAATCTGTTATAATGTTAATTTCATTAGTTGTATATAAATTTATTCTATTATTTTATCCAAACTTCCTATTACACTAACATTCTTATAATCTGTCTACATGGAAAATCTGCATTTTTAGTATCATTTTTGTGTAGCTGAGAAAGATCATCTAGTCTCCATAAATTCAGAATATTTGAAAATTGATTATAGTTAACAATAGATGTGTGTGCATTTGCTCATTGAATCTATAATAGACATGTACTTATATTGTAAGTAAATTTTTGAAGTTGAGAAAAATATTGTTTTCTTGTTGGTTACTATTTTTTTAGATTTTCTTTTTCAAAAAAGTATGCCTTAAAATGATTTTTAAATTAATAAATTGATTATTTATTTAATTAAAAAGCATATATTTGCATTATTCAAAAATCATTTTTTGAAACTTTTTAGAAAATTGAAATCGAGGAAAAGTTATATTTTTTAGAGAAAATAAGGAATGATAAATATGTGCAGATAAGTTATAGATTGAACCATAATATTTTTTTCTTTTTTTAAACACTTTATATTTATTCTCTTTTCCATGAAATAACTGTTTTATCTAGCATTTTATCAGATGTAATGTAACTTTATTATTTGTATAGTTATAATAAGTTAATTATCTGAGCAATAATCTAATGTTAATACATTAGATTATTGTTGTCCATGCCTAATTGCATGCTTATCATGTTTATTTTGTCTTTATTCTCTTAAATAAGTTATATTTCCTTCATATTACTCCATATTAGAATAATTAAATGTTATAAATCTATGTATTCAAAGTTGTGGCAATTTCATTTGTGATTGCTTAAAGTAATTCATTAATTTTGATTTCAATTTCAGGAATCTACTTACCTTTGCTGTGGGAGCCAACGTTTTGCTGGAAGTCTCCTATTGCTCTGGGTTATACAAGAGGCCACTTTACAGCACTTGTTGCTATGGAGCCAGATTCAGAGGATACACTGGGAGCTGGCGCCAATACCCGGACAGGAGATGATCTTAGAGTGATATTTTTACCTTTAATGACAATGGATCATCAAAGGCTACCGGTGCATTTCTTGACTCAGGAGGAGGTAATTATCTTGATTAGAGTGTTCTATTAGAGTGCCAATGGTTTGAACGGTAGCAAATTTTTTTTCTGAAATGAGTCTCAAATTTCATCAAGACTAACGGATTTTTTTTTTTTTAATTTACAAAAACTTTCTGAAAAAGTTTTCTTATTTTCCAATAGAAATAATCATTATTATGAAGCAAAAGCACTTCTTCATGAATTTTATTTTATTTTTAATATAAAAGCTAATTACTTTTAACCTGCTAGAATTTTGGTGACAGTATTTCTTTCTCATGTCAAATAGATATTCTTCTTTCTTGGAGAACAATTTTATAATGTAAAAGCAATTTTATTTTATGTGTGGCTCTTTATTAAAATTGGAATAAATTTAAATGAAGAAATCTGGATTTAAAATTAAATTTGTGAAATTGAAATAAATTCCAAACTTTAACTTGAATCTACAGTAATAATAATAATAACAACCTCCTGTTTGTTAGCAATGTTTTGCATCAATTCTTCCAACCTTTAGCAGTTCTGAATTTATTGATAGATCCTTGATTAAAACTGAATTTAGTTGAAACAATTCTTTGAATCTTATATTTTGTGATGTATTATTATGTACTATTTTTCTATTTTATCTCTATTTTTTTTAACTGGTATATTTTTGTTAAAAAAATTACATTTCTTTTTAAAGCCTTCTTGTTGCAAAAATGTAATATGTCCATAAAACTGGTTATTTTTTGTTCTTCCTCTTGACCTATAGTTTAGAAAGTTCTGTTTCCTAACATGATAAAAAAAAATATGCTTATTATAAAAAAATTTCTATTACAGTTGTTAAAAAATAGACTAACAAAGTATTTCAACCTATAATAAATGTTACAGATTGAGATGCTACTTCTTAATTTTGAAATTTTAAGAGTTTTACCTACATTTCTTGTTACTTGAAATTTATTTCTTTTTCTTAGTTCAAATAGGAATTAATTTCTTAAACTTGTTTACTTGACGATTTTATAATCAGATAACTTAATTTTGAAAACTGAAATTTAATTTTATTAACATTTTTATAACAGTTGGGACGTGAAGAAGAAATCATGAAGCAGTGGCTTGACTGTTGTGTGACTGAGGGTGGTATTTTGGTGGCACAACAGAAGATCCTGAAGAGACCTTATCTTGTGGCACAAATGATTGAAGAGTGGCTGGCTTTCTACCGAGGCCTTATGCGGCGGCCTACTATCCATCACTCCTCCCCAGAATCTCACACTCAGGTTTATTCAAGTGATGGAGATTCTGACCAGGAGTAAAATGGAGTAAGCATTTTTGCTGATTTTCAAAACACCAAATAAGAATTAAATTTTGTTTATCAAGTTATGATTCAATTTATGATAAAAGATTTTACCTTGCAGCCATTTATTTGCATTATTAACTAATCTTTAATTATAATCATATAGTACATTTACATACAACCTAGCTTCTAACATATTTAAGTATAATCATTTACCTTAATAGTTATGTTTAATGCACTTACCTTTTCCTGCATGTTTAATGCAGTTTAATGCCGATGACTATCATTGACCATATTTTATTAGTCACCAGTAACTGACAATATAATTTTATTTCATGCCTCATCAGTGACTGATTTTGTATTTTTTAGTCAGGTCACATTAGTCACTTTTAATTGACAAAATAATTTTTGTTCATGTGTGTTAGTCATTGTTAACTGATAAACATTTAAAAAAATTACTTAATAAGTTTTAATCTGGAGATCACAAAATAATTCATTTAAATGCATCCTTTGTTGTCAAAATCTTACATATATCTCTAGTTGCCTGCATGTCAAAGAAATCAGATATCAAGGGCTAGATGGAAAGGATGCTAAAATAGGCTTGGAAACATATTTAATTTGTGCTCAAGACTCCATAATCAAATCTTTAATTGCATCCATTTTTACTTTGTATGAAGGAAACGTATCTTAATTGTCAAAATTTTGACCTTGAGATTTTCGTATATGTTTGTTTATACAATAATTCAAAAATAACATTAGCTAAATTAATCAACTTGATGCATACTCTTTATATCAAAATTTATTTTCTGTACCAAAAAATGGATGAAGTCTGCAAAGAAGTGTCTGTGTCTTGGTCGGTCTGTCTTGAATGTTTAGATTTGTTATTGTGCAAACACATTAAGCTAGATTAATGAGATTTGTCATTTTGATTTATTTGCAGAAGTGTGCAGATCACACTTGTATGTATGATCAAACTGTATGTGTCAGATTTTGTACCAAATCTATGAAAAGGCAACATTCTGTTGCTCTACCTGTTGTGTATGCGAAGGCCATAATTTGAAAATGCCAAAATTGTAGATCTATATGTAATTTTGGACTACCTTCATCAAAAAATTGTCTATTTGTTAGCATACGAGCTTGATAATTCGAAAATTAGATAGATGAAATTTGGTCTCTGATTTGTGCACAGAAATTGTAGATTGAATCATATTTTAGGGTCACTCAATCAAGCTGAAGAAATTTGATATGCTTACTCAATTTTCTTTGCCATACTGCAACACTGCTCATTAAATATAGCATGTTGAGTAAGCATATATGAAAATCAAGGGGAAAATATTCTAGTCGGTTCTATTTCACCACAATAAATACTAATTATTAAACTTTTAAACATATTAAAAATCAAAATTATGACGTTTTGACTTTAAAATCTGGCTAAAGAGTGATGTATATAGTTGAAAAATTTTTAGGAGTTGGGAATATGTATTGACTTTTTAAGCATAACACAAAAAGAAATAACAGACTTTATTTGATATAATGATGAAATTTAAATTTTACTCTAATAAATCCATTAATATACCCATAAATATGCAATTGCTGAAAGTTATTATTTTATAACTGTGTTTTGAAAATCACAATTTTATGATTTTTTTTAAATATGATTCTTTAATTATTTAATAAAATTGGTTGGTAATATTTCATTAAAGAAAGTTAATGATTCTTCCAAACCAATTCATGAAAACTTCAACCTTTTGTAAATTTTGGGCTCTAAAAAAAATCAAGCATAAAGAAAAATTAAAATTTTGAATTTTTATTAAAATTGTATTTGATGCCATTTTTTAAATAGAAGGACATTTTTTTCATTTGTTCCTCATTCAATTAATGAACATATTATAATATTTCTTTTCAGTAATTTAAAGATTATTATGTTGCAAATTTCAGATCTTCATTAAGAAATGAAACATACTGAAAAGACAAGGTAAGAAGACTCAATGAAGTGCAACGGAAGAAAACTTAAAACTTCCCTACATACAAAATATGAGGATCCAAAAAGTGGTAGGAAGATTCCATCAGAATAATAGACAGATTCAACAAAGTGCATAAATATGCTAGACATATTTGTAAAAATATCTAATTTTATTTAAGAAAATATCTGGAATAATATACTCCTACCCTGTTTTGTTAACACTTTATTGAATACTTACTGAGATCTTAATAAATTTATTATATTTTATAATATTTTTGATTTCAAACAAACATCATTTGAAGAATTCATAGTGCATTAATTTGAATCTGAATCTTTTTTGATTGTGTGAATGCCATTTGCAGAAATTAGATGTAAATAGAGTAATTCTTCTCCTTTTGTTGAAATCCCCATCTGTTTTTGATTATTTATTATATTTATCTTAACAATCTTTTTTAAATGTCTTAAATCTTGCTTTCTCACTATTTTTTTTTAAATCTGAATCTTGCATAAAAACAAGTTTCATAGGTTATTCAGAAACTTTATACTGTAAACTATTTACTTTTATAAACTTTAAACTGTTTCTTTTTCTTCCTTCTTTGTACTTATCAAATATCATAGCCTTTAAATTTCATTATAGGAAATGGTAATTTTTTTCATTTGACTTCTTCGTTTTCAATATATAAAAAGAAAAATTGTTTCATTTAATAAATTCCTAATATTGCAAGTGTCAACAGAAATTTAACTTTTTTTTTAAATTATAGAATTATTAGTGTTATTCGTCTTTGGATATTTCCCATAATTTAAATAAAAATTCTTATGGAGCACTTAAAAAAATAATAATTTTATGAACAATTAAAGCTTTGGATCATATTTTATTTTATGCATGCTCTACCTTTTCCATTCAAGTGGTACAGATGGTGTCTCACTAACCATTAAGATTTTACTTCCCTTATCCTATGTCTTATTATATCACACTGTGCTTCATGCCAAGTTTTATTATTGATCTCAAGATTCCTTGAATTTTTTAACAATTTGGGAAAAGAATAAGCATTTTCCCATTTTTCTGGCAAAATGCTTAAATATATATATAGAAATCATCTTCTAGTATTGTCAGAATTTAAACTAACTATAAACTTCATGCATATAACAAATTCAAAAGATATTGTGAGAAAAATTTCATAAACAATTATGAAATCTCTGCAATTGATTGGGAGATCTGATTCTCTTCTCATTATTAATTTGTATTTTTTCTTTTACAGGAGGGGCATAGATGGAAATTGTAAATACTGCATTTCATGTCGGTTCGTCTGCGTGTGACTATCCCGTCCAAGAAGGGGGACTATTTTGTGTCATAGCTTCACCCTGTACATTTCCAACATAGTGGACAGATTCAGCTATTTTCTCTAATCCTGTACAGATAGCAAAGTGTGTATTTATTCAAATCTTAACTAGCTCCATATTTATTGGACATTCAATAGAGATCTTATGAATGGATTCTTGTACATAGTGATGGACATTTGTGCAGTAGATTGTAATTAAAATGGAATGAGAGTTTTAGTATTTTTATTTTATGATTGTTGATTTGTTTTTCAAGATTAATCTACTTTTGAAAGAAGACAATGCTCAGATTAGCATGAGTGTGATATATATCTTTGATTGTTTACAAAAGAGTTAACTTTATGTATGTTTTTACTCTGTACACTAATTTTTTTTTCTTCTTTTTTTTGCCGAGTTAGGTGCACAAATAAATAATTACTAAAATTATAGATTTCTTCTCTAAAGCATTTGAATAATTATCCTTTAAAATATATTAAAGTTAATAGTTTTGTGATTCTTACTAAATATACTAAATCATTATCAAGCTCCATAAAATCTTATTGAATTGCTGTTACTTAAACTAAGATAGTGTTAAAATCATAAATACTTTAATTTTTTTTATAATTCAACCAAAGAATAAATTTCTTACTACTATGATATCATTGATTTTAAGCACCTGGATTTAAGTTCTTTCATTGTTATTTCTCAAGTAATTATAATAAAAGTTTAATTTAAACTATTTTGAGTGAAGTTTTCTTTACTGTACTTGCAAAATGAAAACACCAATTCATATATTGATTTGTGCTTTACATTAGTTATATATAGTTGTTCATGTATAATTTGGCACTTCATAAGTCTGACACTTCTAGCATTTTTTTTTTTTTTTTAAATAAGGTACTGTTTATTTTTATGGCTCTAGATTTACTTGGCAATTTTCAGATTAGATCAAACTGCCGTATACATATTTCAGTCATCTTGGCAGTATATCTAGTTCCTTGGCAGGAAACATAAAAATAAGCAAGTACCCAAATGGGAAACATGAAAGGGAAAACAAGCAACTGCATGTTGATTTTGAATAATGTAAAGAATAAGCTGCTTCTAAGATTTTCTAATATTTATTATATATAGTATACTAACTGTTATGCTCAGTGCTGCTTGAGATGAAATTATTTTCATGTTTTTTTTAAATAAAATATTGTTTATTTAATTGATTATTGCTAATTCTTCACTAAACCTTCAGTATTTTTGATACTTATAGTGTAAAAAATATTTATTGCAAAGATTAAAGTTATAATATATCAATTCAGTTTCTGAAAGCTGTAGAGGGTAAATGATATACAAGAGAAGGTAAAAATATATTTAATGTCAGTAATACTCACTTGAGCTCTAATATGTCTATAAACAAGCACTTTCTAAAGGCATATATTATTTTTAATACGTAAAATCTTTTTATATTAAACAATAATGCAAAATATGCTTAAAAACTTCTTACTTCTTGTAATTTTAAATATAAAAGATTTGTGTATTATCTAATTGTTTTTAATTAAAATGACAAAATTTGTTGGTCCAAAGATTTTTAATATCCTGTTGTTTCTTGATTATTCTAGACTGCTCCAAATGATGATTAAAAGTTTCAAAAAGCTCATTTTTTATAGTTAATAATTTTTAGTAATTGTAAAAAATTAGTTATTAATTGTAAGTGATGATCTAAACATGTGTTTACAGCATAGAATATGAAAGCCTTTTTCAACAGTGAGTTTTAATCTTCATTGACTGTTAAAAACAAATAGATAAGTTTTGAATCAATTTTTAAATAAAACCAATCTGATAAATAAATCTTATTTAAACATCTGTCTATTTTAAATCTAGTTTACTAAACAAATCTTGGGCAGCACCATGTTGTTTTTGCAACTGTGAGCGTGCATGATGGAAATATAGTTTTTAATAAAATGAAAATTAACTGTTTTAATTCATTCTCATGAAGCCATCACTGAAATTATCCTTAGTATTATAATATTTATGAATTGTTATAATTATGAAGATTTGAAAAATATTCAGTTCAGTAGTTTGAATGTCTATAGATTAAAAAAAAAAAATCAGGGTCTCAGTCTTATAACTAAATTTATTGTATAATTTTGTAATATATTAACCATTAATATGCTCTATAATGAAACTTTGATTACATTTTTCATATGCTATTTTATCATGTCCAGGTTCATTTGTAACCATTGTCATGATAATTTATTTCATTTATATGAAGCAAAGCTTTGATTACATGTCATTTTTAAAAAGAAAACTGAGAGCAAAAACTGTTTTTATGTAGTGTATGAACTGAGATGCCAATATCATGACTTCAAAAGTAATCGCATTGATGAATTAAAAGAATGAATTATCTAGTGTTAGTTTAAAAATAATGAAAAAGAATGTTAAAAAATTATTTTACCTTCCTTTAAAAATGCATCAAATATATTTTGTTTGTTAATACTCTAAAGATTAAAAAAAAAGTTTTAATGAATTTAATTTGCTTTATAATGCTGTACTTTATGCTTGCAATCATCATGACAGACAATTATTAATAAATGCTTATAAATGCACTCAAATCTTTTAAAACAAGAAATGTGCTATGTAGAAATATATGAAAGCTACCTTTAAAAGATTCAAAAAGTTAATTGAATTTCCATTAAGTCTATAATAATGAATTTGTTAATTAAGATTTCAGTTATGCATCATTCCATTTTATCTTGGTCCCTTGAAAGATATACAAACATTGCTTTATTATATTTTTGCAAGAAATACAGATTTTACTATTAAAATTCATATAGGAAGAATTCTTCAGTTTATTTACTCACACATCCTTCTGGGAATCCAACATAACAAATGAAACTGAAAATTCATTTACTGGGAAAAATTATGATCATATGTTATGAAAAATTATGATCATATATATACATATATGTCAATAATTATCTTTCCCTTTTTTCATGTTCTTATATACAAAGAAAAAATAGTTTAAAGATTGTAATGAATCATCTCATTTTAAACTTATAATTTAAAAAAAAGTGTGCATGTGTGTTTGTGGGGGGGGGGGGGGGGTTATGTCTGCTAAGCAGCTGATCTATGATGGAGATAGTTTCAAACTTTTGATCATTAAGCAAAAAGATGCATAAGGGTGGATTAATTGTAATAATTGCATGTTAATTTGTCTAACAAATCTTATGTTCATATACTTTTAAAAGTTACCTCAAATTTGAAAACTCAATTTTTTTTAAAGAATTGCTATACACTGCATTAAGAATGAACTGCAGTTGAATCTGAACAAAATAAACAGAGTCCTTATTACATGATATTAACACATTAATTTTCACAAGAAAAGACAAATGGATACACTATTTATGCAGTCTATTTTTTCAAAATGCTTATTTCTGGCAAGACTGGTGAGATTTTGTGATGTTATTTCAGCAAAACATATCAAAAGTAATTTTTTTTCCTTTTGATTGTTTGAGATTGGTATATTGTCAAAATGTATAAATATTGTATGATAATATAAAAGATTTTATAAAATTCATTAAGATATTATCTTTGTGATCAACACTAATTTTTATTGAAGAAGCTTTCATGCAACCGTTTGATTAAATGATGTTTCTATTTTTGAGAGTAAAAATCAAACCAAAGCGTAAAACACAAATTTCTGAATAATTCTTTTGAAATGATAATTATAAATTTAATATGTAAAACTACAGTTTTGAAATTCATTTCTACATTTTTAATATCACGTTTGCATTGGGGGGGTACTCAGCAAACAACTTTACATTAGCATATAATATCTGATTTTAATAATTAGTGAGGTTCTGTTCCCATTTGCAGTTTTTAATCTTTCTTAAAGATAAAATCTGGAACAAAGATTTAGAGCTGTTTATAGATGTATCTAACATCAAAACTTCGAATTGAACTGAAGACCATCACTGTTTGAAATTGGAATTTATCAATTTGAAAACAAAATTATGTTAAAATGAAATTTTCAACTAGAACCAATTGAAATTAGGCAGCATTTATAATTAGATTATGTTTCCATATATAAATGATAATTGTAAAAAAAAAAAAATACACACACACACAAATCTTTTGTCATTTTGGTTATTATGTATTGCAAATCTTGGTTTGCAGTTTGAAAACACAAACTTTTGAAATTCGGGTAGCGTTATATTGAAGTTCGGGAAATTTTGAAAATATTCATATGCAAATATATCAATGCTGATATATAAAATCAATATAATATCTTTCGTAAAAATACATTATACCTAGAGTTGCTTGGATTGCCAAGCAATTGGCACTTGACGTTTAAATGGGAAATCAATAAAACATGAAAAAAAATGGGTACATAATGATTTGATTTACTCTCATAACGAAATAAAGGGACTTGTTTATTTTTCTGACCACCAAGATTAATTGATAAAAAATGGAAACTGTCACTAATTTGGCGATTAGCAAGTGGTCATTTGTGATCTTGGCGTAATTTGAAAATTGCCAAATAAATTCGGAGTCTTAAAAATAAACAAGTGCCGAAATCAATGAAGTTTAAGCTATTTAATATAATGCGTCCTTTAAATAATAATAAAAAAAAAATCATTTTTAATTTCACTTTCTTTATTTGATATTTTTTTCTGTTAAGAATAAATATGGCCGAATGCATTTTAAAATTATAAAAAATCAAAATTGCTCCATAAATCCCACTGACAATCTTAATTTTTTCCCCCGACTTGTTAATATTGGGGAAAATGTCTTCTCCATCTTTGCATTCTTATTGAAACTGATCATTTGTATTTAAATTATAAGAACTAAAAACAGAGTCGTTCAAAATCGAAAATTTTATGTGTACTACAGGATACTTTTCATTATTTGTGTAATAACTCGGGGATATATTCAATATTGAAATAAACAAGGAATTCTCAACCGGTTATATTAAAGAACGACAATGCTTAAAAATAGACGTACTTTTAAAAAAATTATTTGTTATTGTTACTTGCGAGAAATTTCAAAAAGGATATTTTAAACAGAAATCTACTCGTTATGGAAAAACTAGCCATCTTTAGTGACCCATTGGTTCCTCAGGAATATTTTTTATGATTAATCCCTATTCAATCTCTTTTGTTTAACTTAATATTGACGATTCCTTCACGAAGCATCAAATTGTGATAGAAATTAAAAACATGTTAGTGAAGTGCTGTCAAATACCGTGAAAGTTTTGTATACTGGATATACAAAAAATTGAATAAGCGTTTATTTCCTTAAATATTACATATAAAAGAATTATTTTAATTACAAAATTTTATTAAATAAAATAGATGATTATTTAAATGCACCTTGAATTCGATGAAAGCTAATAATATATATGCGTGTGTGTGTAATATTTTTTAATTAGAAGACAGTGAAGAGACTTTCGATTTTCTGACGTCGTTTTAGTTCATCATGGGGAGGCACGCATTATGTACAGAGCGGAATGAGGAAAAGCTCATGAACATTTTATCCCTGGTCTTATATAACATGAGATATTGACAGGGAAAATATTTTTTCACAGCGCTAATACAGTGATATTTAGATAAGGATTTTCGCTACATTTGCGCGAATCAGGCAAGGGAAACACAGGAATCTTTTTAAAAAGAATTTGTCAAGTCGGCGGTATTTTGTCCCTTCACTCGGAGTGTGAGAACGTGAGGCTTTTAGCCGATTCAGCATTTTACAAAGCTTCTGTTGAATTAATTAGATAGAAAAAGTGGCATGGGATTAGGAAATAAGAGAATATTCTAGAATAAAGTTAATATGGGCTAAATTGAGCTAAGAATTAGGAAATTAAGTTTAAATTAAATTTTAAAATATCATTACATACACACACACACACATATATATATATATATATACTATATAATAACCAATATATATATATAATATAACCAACAATATAAAAGCGTCAACTAGTAAAGAATTTTTTCTTCCGTGTTTTCCATTAGTCTATACACACAAAGTTTCACGTTTCTATCTACAAAATTTTGAAATACTTTGTTCCATTTTTTCCTTTCCAGCTGTGGTTACCATGGAAACCGGCGCATGCGCAATTTTTCTAGAACTTTGATTCGTGTTTTTTTTTTTTTTCCCCCCTTAAATGCATATCTGTTTAGATTTGTAATGTCTTAATTAGAGATGTGTGAATATCTTTGTGTGCATCAATAAATGCCATTCTGCATTTAATGGCATACTTGATTATTGAGAATTCGAAAATAGATTTTAGATGTTAGATCATAGATGATTAAAACCGTTGTAGATTCATAGATGATTAAAACCATAATAGATTTCGAATGATGTGATTGCACTTAGAATCAGTTGTTGAAGGCTTGGGCGCCATAGACACCACATATTAAAAACCAAATTTATTTATTTATACCACTTTTTCATACTTCATGTTTCAACGAGTCTTTCGTTATACATTTCAGGGATAAAATAGGTTATGTTGTTATTTAAAGTGTGGGATCAGAAAATAATATTGCGTTTACTAAATTATTAAGTTTCAAAAAATGGTAAAATAATACAACTGAAGAGTTTGAAAATCTTTTTCAAAATGGTCATTTCTATACAAAATGACATTCTTCTAACAATACTTACGTGCATTAGGATTGTGTACAGTATAAATCACCAGAATTTCAAACGTCACTCATAGCTGAAATATATTATTTTTTTAGAAAAGCTTAGTATCACTCACATAATTGTGAGCAAAGACTTTTTTTTCGGAACTGTCGGATTTAACCCTTTCGCGACGGACGTGTCATATATGCATCACCAGCGAACGTCTCCTTCAGCCGAGAGTCCCACCAGTGCATTTCTGGAAATCGAACTCATGGGATGATGATGCATATATGCATCCTAAACTGGAACAATTTTTAAGCGCCATTATATGGCTTCCTGTGTCCATTACTTTTGAAATAAATACAGATTTAATATTTAGTATTCTGACCTTCATTTTGCTCATATTCAGCCTTTGGTATTTTACTCATCAGCTATTGCGAGGGAGGGGCGGTAAAAGTAATGTAAATAAACCCAGTTGAGCTGTGCAACGTTCCACTTGATAGAATGATTAGCGTTTCCATCTCTCACCGAATTATATCTTCTTTTTTTTTTTGTTACTGTTGAATAGTCGTAACTAGTCTTTTTGTGTTTTACCGTCATTTCTGTTTCTTTTGCTTAGATTTCGGATACATTTCGCGTACTTCTTTCTCTTTTTATTACTGTTACCGTGGTTTCGGTTTACTCTGGCAGGAAAGCGCGATTTGTACAGGAAGAATGTGCTCAAATTATGAATGAACTAATAATCTAAAAAGGTAGAAAAAAATGACGATATTAGAGAACAAACTTTATTTTTTGTGATTTTTTTTTCAAAGTTAGGTTTAAGAGACGCAAACCTCCCACCCCCTCCTGTGGGATTATTCCTTTCGCGCACGTCTAGGATAGAGGCCTCCCGTCCCGAAAGAGTTAAGTATTTTGCGATTCTATTCTGTGCATATTATGGGCTTTTTCAATAAGATGATCAATTTAGTTTCAAATTGCTGCATATTTTTAGTATTTTAATTATTTATTTTACGTTAATATCAATTATTTTATTGACTTTATGAATATTTATTTGTTTTTCCTAATTCTATTGTAGCTCCAAACTTTACGACATGCATTTTGGTACACAATAATGTTGAATGAGTATTTTTAATAACCATTATGAATAACTCGTATTTATTCACAATAATGTTGAATGAATATGAGTGAATGACCACAAATAACGTAATAATGATAAGTGAACGTAATCAGCATATAAGAACTTACAAATTATACTTCATGAAGTGTTAAAATTACCATTACATTTTATCATTCGTACAATTCGTCTTTTAAAATTTATTTATTCGGCAACTAGAAATTTTTTTAAAGAAATCAACTTGCTTACGGTCTTCTTTTATCTTAGCAGCCATAGGCAGCTGCCTAATCTGTCTAGTGGAAGTTCACCACTGTAAGGGATACAGATATCTAAGACACCTGTAAACCCAAATAATGGTGCTTTATATTACCAGAAGAGACAGCATTTTTTAGGGAAATATAGTTTACCTAATTTGCTTAATAACCAACCATATATAATCAAAAAGTTATACTGAAATTTTGCTATATACTATTATATTCATTGAGCAGAATAGATAATCGCTATCAACATCACGCCGCCGTAAGTTTAACATGCTTGGTGTAAAGCAAATGCTGCACCTGTGTGGTTATTTATTTGAGAACCACCTGTGTAAATGTTAATAGCAAGTCGGAAAAATTAAAGGATCTTTGAATAAAAATTCTATTCGTTATGTTAGAATATACAAATATAAAACGATAATCCTTTTAACTGTGTTTCATATTTTTTTTTTATTTGGTTTTAAACAGTTTTATTTCATATAATTGGCTTTCATAGATTTTGACAATATCTGACTCTGACTTTGGAAAGTAACAGTAATAATGGAAACACCATTACTGTAATGTTTCAATGAAATAACAGTGTCAGTTTGATTCTAGTTCTAAAATTAATCTATTTTAAAATTTCGGCAGATTTTGTGAACCTATCTATCAATTTCATATAATTATTTATTTCTTAAATTGTTCTTCGTTTAAAATTGCAAAATGAGGAAAGTGGTGAAAAACTTTTCAAACTTCCAATCAATTAGTTTATTTAAAAAAAACTTCTACCTGATGCTCTTTAGTATGCTAAATATTTTACTTTGGTTCAATTTGACTTAAACAGTGCAAAAACCTCTTTGATAAGCGGGATGTGGCATGTCCTAATTTAGTGATAGCTAATCTTCAATGGCTGAAAATTTAGAGATAACGTAGAAAGAGTTTTTTTTTTTTTCTTTCTTTCTTTTTGGAATAACGGAATGCAGGTTTGTATGAGAATTGGAGTTAACTTTGGCTCCACATTTCTATTCCATGACAAATGTAACAATGTTTACCATTTGGTAACTGTATAATGATTAAGAAATAATGAATCTTTGAATAGAATTATATTCAATGACTAAAAATGGCACACTTCCAAATCGAATCCCATCGTTGGATTTTGAAATTAATCATCAGTAATTTATAAGATGTAAGCAGGTAGTTTTTTATGTATATATTTCTACACAATGCATACTATTACTTTATACAACAATATGTATCGCAAGCATTACAAATTTGATGAATTGATAAACCTCAGAAGTTCGCCTAAATATCCATCAGCTTTGAGAGCCCAAGAAAACAATTTTCGGAATCCATGTCAATGATGAGATCCCATTACAGGTTACAAAGAACGGTTTCTTTTATCTTTGAATGCGAGTGGGCTCTTGAAATCTAAAAGTGGCATCTGACGCAACAATGTATGGGTATAAATAACATTTTCTGATGTTGCACGGCAGGTGGTGCTGCTAGATTGTACAGCTGGATTCTTTGTGTTGAAAAATGTTTTAATTTGACAACACTTGTGAACCCTTCACTTCATGAATAGAAATATGTGTATTGAGGTTTGTTAGAAACCTGCGGTCTGTGAATTCGTAGTGATGAACTCCAGTTCTTGTTAAAGTATAGAAAAATCCTGTGTGTAATAGTCTCATAATGATTGTGCTTAATTGGCTGAGATCTTTGACCGTATTTTTTTCTAATGAACTGACCTCTTCCAGCGTTTTTCCTTTCTTTATTAATAAAATTATTTCTATTTCAAAGATATTTTTACAACATATGTTGTATCTGCTAATCGCTCCAAATTTATTTTAATCTTGCTTCGGTTTTTTTAAAATTTTATTATTATTATTTTTAATGAATACTAAAATACATTTAGTATATGTATATGTAACTGCGTTACATATGCACGATATTTTACCGCAACTTGTAAAAACCTCTTGAGGCTTCAATCCTACTGAACCTATTTAGTCAAACTCATGAGGATCGGTGATAAAGTAGATATGCCCGTAATAAAAATGGTACGCCCATGATTTAAAAAAAAATGGGTCATCTTCTGTTAATCAAAGCACATACGTGGAATCTGAAATAAAATTCTAGCTTAATTTCTATAAATGGAGACATGTTGTTTTCTTTTAGTATTTTTAGACGAAATTGGTCTACATTTGCGTTCTGCTAGAAGGATTTCTGGGGAAGCCCTCTCGACCACATTAAAAGGTCTCGACCATTATTAAAGCGCATAATGGGTGAGGAATCGATCTTATTATTTCTTCGATTCATGTTACTCAGTAACGTCATGTCTTAACCCAATAGATCACTGGCAGACTTCTGTTGATTGTAGAATGCTGAAAGATGAACTGATATCCCAGATATGTATAATCATACTTGTGATATTCATACTTCAAATGATTATGGAGATCCCTCCCTTCCCTTGTAATAAGAATATGCTACGTAATTGTTGGATGTGGTATTATATACCGCTTACGCTTGGATTTCTCTATGAAAGGAGTTATTGAATATATTTAGAGAAAACTTTGCTTGAATTTTAGTTTCAACAAACAGGTCCAGTTGTCTGTGCTCTGTGAAATACGATTTCAACAACAAAAGCATGACATTTTAGCATGATGTCTGTAATAGTCTAGATCTGCTAACTGAACAGTAATGAAACAGATCCGATGTTTCTGTACAACGAGCGATGCGATCACCTGACTTTTTCTACATTGATTTCTTTTTCTGGGGTCTTAATGATACCGCTTTTAGTACAAGATATTATATGACATCTCCACAATGTTATTCTGAACGCCGGCCAATATCGTAAAGATATCATAACAATAGTATCGGGCATTTTGTGTAATAGGGATATCTCCATGACTACGACAACCCTTTAAAGTATGCCAAAAATCTTCTTGAACGTAATCTCTATCTCAAGAATAGAGATTTCAGAAATAAATCAATCTCTAAATAACGATGCGCTTGCAGTGCTACTAGTTTGGTTCGGGGAAAGCGGAAATAACTTCTCTCTTAACGTTTCCGTATGCCATATGGCGACGATTGGCCATGTAATTTGATAATACTATGAATAAAGTCGTATGAACATCAGAAAATTATCTCTTAAAAAGGATGCATTTGATCTTAAATTTTATAAAGATCTGCGGCTCCAACATAAGTACAATATGCTACATTCTATCAAGGAGTATTTTTACATTTGTGAATCATTGTGTTCGCAAATACATGAACACACAAACTGATAGTTCACACTCAGATAAATTTCTTTCAAAATTTGATACGAATCCACAATTTTATGTTTGTATAAATGTTTTATGTTTGACCATGTTTGCAAAAACATGCGTCTATTAGTATTCCAGATCTCTTTTAAAATACGTTTGATAAACAACACAGTCTCTTTTAAAACTCGGTACCTTTCCGTTAGCCGGGCGCAAGCGAAAAGCCGCCAAATAATGTAGAATTCCGCCACATTTCTTATGCCAAATTCACGTTTGCTTTACAATTGGCGACATGTGCGCCCGGTTAACGAATAAGTGCATAAAACTCTTTTCTATACCGTTCAATATGAAGAATCAAAAGCAGCATTTCCGGTGTGTTATGTTTCATTGTTTTAAAAAAAGTGGGGGTGGTACTACTACTATTATGACCGTCTACAACTAGTTTAAGAGATTTAGGAATGGTAATTTTAAATTGAAAAAGGAAAACTCCAGCAATACTCCAACAACGATGGATACGGACTTTATTTATATTACGACCATTTACAAGTGATCTAGAAATTGCAATTTCGACTTGAAAAAAGAAGACCCCAGAAATATACCATCAACGATGGATACGGAACTAATCGGGGGCCATGTACACTAATAATCCATGATAAAGCGTGAGCGAGATATCACTATCACTCCCAGTACAGCATTACGTAATAATCTGATGAGGATGTAAAATTTTGGGTTCCACACATATTGACGGAAACCGAGCTCATGAATCCCGTCTCTTCATGCGATTTATTTCTACAGCGATATGAAAGGGATCCTCTTTTAAAGAAGTTTGGCACTTGAGAGAAAACTTGGATTTTGTATCAAAATGTGCATAGAAAGCACAATTAGTCTATGGACAACGGACCTTCAACTAGCGGAAAGTCTATACTTCAAAGAGCGAAAGTTCTTTGGTTCATTTGGGGGAACTGAGGTGGTGTAGTCTTTCATGAGCTACTTCCTCAAGGTGAAACCATTAATTCTGTCAAATCTTAGCATCAGCTTGATGCATTGAAAGTCACCATAACAATAAAAGGCCAGAATTGCGAACAGATGAGGTGTCCTTTTTTTCATCACGACAATACAAACACGCACGTTGCATTGGGTTTAAAAGAAAAGTTATTATAGCTTATTTGAGACGTTTTACCATATCCTCTGTAGTGACCTATGTACATTCTCTCTAGAAGGCTCTTTGTTGTTTGCAATTGCACAATATCATCAAGTGTCGTTTGTTCCATCGTGCTACATCTGGTTATTCTTCGGTTGCTCCATTAAGTTTTCCGCATGGCCTCTTGCTAGGTTGGGATATTGCTTGCATATCCTCCATACTCTCTACATCTTGCTCCATACGGTTACACTTATTCCTGCCATTGAAAATATATCTATGATAAACGGTTCCAATCCGAAAGCAAAATAAAAATGCACTTCGAGGAATATTTTGTAAGTATGCTCCAATATTTTCGAAAAGAGGGAATAATGAGGCTTTTTAAGGAACGTGATAGAACGAAACGGCTCATACACAACAAAATACTTGGAACTTAAACAACAAATATCATATATTCATTTTGCAAGATAAGGGGGGGGGAGAGAAACTTGCGGGATATCTAAATATTTTCTCTTTGATAAAGAAAAAAATCTAAAAGGGGGAAAAGAATTTCAGTGATAGTATAAAAGTAATTTAAATACCTTCGAAAGTGTTAGCAGCACCTAATAACATACAATCAGTTTCACCGATATGATCCACTTATTTTCGCACTATCATTGAGACCCATGCATTGTCAGCCACTAAGTTATGCGCTTTCAAATACATTCCTTGTGCAACAAAGCCTCTGAGCTATTTGTCAAGGAAAGAGGGGAAGATTCAAAAGCAAATATTTTCCTTCACAATGCATCCGACTCTATCAATAAGCGGATTAATCTTTTTCAATGCAAAGAATACAGTACAAAATATTTGCGAACCTTTACATGCTTCTTTTTGTTTGTTGTTTTTCTCTTTACCATGAACATCTTCTTCTTCTTCTTTTATTTATTTATTGATTTTTTTTCCATTTTCTTCTCACTTCATGTCTTTACTTACTTGAGGGAACAGAATCTCATCAGCATTCAGTCGCGCGTGTCTGTCCCTCTTTCGCGGGCAAAAAAAAGAAAAAGAAAAAAAAGCCTCTTCAGGCCCTCAAAGAAGGCCCCACTGTTGTAAAGAGACCTTGAGGCTAACAGACAAGTTTCTTTTGAAAGCAGCAAAGAAAAAAAATTAAGTGCAAATAAGGGGGAAGGAGAACTATTGAATGTTCGAACGGCCAAGTTCTTTTCGAATTCGGGTGACTTTTTTCATTCCCTGAAGCCAGAAATGGAATAACATGAATGATGGCTATTAAAATTAACAAGATTCTTCTATAAAATAAATGATTTCTTTTCTATTTCACTTCAGTTGTTTTCATTAATAACTGCCAAGATTCGTAGACTCTGTCATCTATTCGTGGTAGTGGTGGGTGTTGTAATTGTTTCTCGAATTTTTTTTCGTCCTTTTTCTTAAGTTTTCCATTTAGAAAAAAAAAAAAAAAAAGGAGAGAGCGATAAAATATAAGATACAGTATTTCTGGAACCATTAATAAAATATAACATAACGAATACTATCTTACGATTAAATGCGTTTACAGTAGCCTTTTTAAGGTCGATCCATTGGGCGTATACCCGAAAACTCATGGGGCCTTGCATACTACCTATCTTTACGCAGATCAGAAGTTGTTCTCATTTCGAAATCATGCCATTTGTGCCCTTCCCAAGATCATAAAAGAAAAGAAAAAATGAACAATAAATTGTAGTTGCTTATTTAAAAATAAATGTGAAGTTATTATAAACAGCAAATTTTAATATGGAAAATTATATGTTGCACATTTATCACTTGGAAAGTTATGACAAAGAATAACGCTGAGCATATTCATTTTTATCATTGTACAAGAGTTCTTGTTTGCTTTGTATAAATATAATAAACACTTTTCTCTGGAGGAGAGGTTTATTCTTATTTCTTTCTTTTGAGTATAGAGTTAAAAATTTTATTAACTATACCAGCAAACAGTGCTGAGCAAACGTAAATTTTCGAAGTTTTAAATAAATATTTAAAAACCAGCTAGAGTGGCCTCTCAAAAACTTTCTCGCACACTCTCTAATAAACTTGACAGGCCAAAGAACGCCTTACATGGCACTGGCGTACAAAGCTACGAAATATTAACTTTTTGTATGAATTTAACATTTTTACTGAATCAATTGTACAATCCTTGGCAAGAGTTTTGGCGATTAAACCCTGCACTAAAAACGAATTTGTGTTTTAGATAAGATTTTCTCAACCGATTGAAAAAAAAATCACACAAAACTGCACTTGTAGCAACAGAACCTCAAACCAAATTTGATATATTTATGTCACTGAGTTTTTGAATTATGGCGTTTACATGTTTCTGAAAGTACTGACCAACAGACAATCAACATATGGTTGGATTTTGCTCAAAAGTTGATAGGTGTCTACACGATAGATATTGAATCCGTGCACCGAATTTTATCTATCTAGCTCTTTTTGTTTTGTAATTATCGTGTTAATTTATGTTCGAATAGATGGGAAGACGAATTTCCTCTGATTTTACTCAAAACGTGATAGAGATCTGCAAATTTGGTGTAAAGACCGTAATTTCATATCAAAGCGTTTTTGAGTTATATTTGTCACATGGCAGACACGGATATTTTCCAAAAATGTGTTCTTCGAGTTCAGGGAAGTCTAAAATGTGGAGATTCGTCAAAATCTTGAGTTCGAATTTTTTGAGGATTACTATACTTTCTCTATACTACGTATATGAGAAGGTAAAAACTGCTTAAGATATACAATGACTTTAAAATCGCTTAATCAATTGGAATTCCATAGAAAATTAATTATATGAAAATTTAAATTTAAATAAGGCAATAGCTAAATTTTTATGAAATCAAAGTAAAGAAAAATGAAATTTTATTAATTTTCTCTTGTATAATTTAAAATACTTATGATAAGGTAAGATTGAAAGTGGTATTAGTTTATTATATTAAAAACTAAAGTTTTTATTTTTTTTTATATTGGGTTTATTTTTTTATTCATTTATTTTGTATTCATTATCAAGAGCCAAATTCTATAATTGTGCCAGAGCCTTAAAATTCAAAAGGAGGCGCTATGTGTACATATAAATTCTTCATACGTAAATAAAGGAAAAGCAGCAAACACCACGTAAAAGTTTCAACAATAAATTTAATTCAGCTTATTTGTTTTTGATTGTAAAAAGTATTACGTTTGGCCCGAATAAATCTGAAAGTAATTTCACCTGGTTTTTCTTTACGAAATTACTAGATAAAGTCTACTCTGCCAATATTTAGAAATTCAAAGAATATATTGCCGATATTATAAGTGACGTTGTATAGCTTCTACGGAAATATTTAACAGCTTACTATTTCATTTATTTTTATCGAGGCTGGCAATTTTTCCTGGAACATAACTTTTTTTGCATTCCGAAGTCATTATAAAAACCACCTGGCCATGCAGGCAAGCAGGTTTTATTTTGTTTTGTTTCATCGTGATTTAGCGGATGTTTTAAATTTAGATATAGTTAAAAAATAAATTATTTCATAGTTTTTTTTTTCAGTTCTGGTACCAATAGTTAATACCATTAACTTGACAGGTGTTATCGACGCAAAGGCTCAAACAGCTGTAATTGATTCAGAAACAAAACCTATCTACACTTGTAATAAATTTAATACAAATATTTTTTTAAAGCATTCTTTTATTGTAAAGTAGAATTTTTTTAAATTTTAGTTCATCACCATTTTTTAGTTTTAAATTCTCTACCCATTATTATGAATATTATGGAATTTTGATAAATTATTTTATCATTTACATTTGATATTTTTTATTACCAGGTGGCGTCACAAGCACAGAAAAAACCACTGATGAAAGTAAGAATTTAACCGATACTTAAGCTTTAAAAATAGTAAAACGGTGTACTGTCATTGAGAAAACGCGCAAAATTTCAAAACAAAATAGAGAGTGAATATAAAATCGGTTACAAAATAACAGAAAAAAAAAGAAATCTTCAACTTTCCTCCGATAATTTTCTCTGTTTAGATCTGAAATACATTGCATCAATTTCTTTTTCTGCGCAGAAAGAAGAGTTGAAAGTTCATGCAAAATAAAACTAAAACGTGGACGATGTGTTTCAAATCAAAGCGGAGGAAAATTGAAGAAAAATTGCAGTCTTTCATATAATTTGTTTGCATAAAATGGTCTCGCAATGTTTATTGAAAATCTATTCTTATCGTGATCAAGAAGCTAATTTTTTAATTGCTAGAGATACTTATTTATTTTCAGTAGGAAAAATGTTCTAAATTTGGTAAAGGATTAAAACATAATCCCTTACTAAATTTAAGTTGTTTGATTCAGTAAACATGTTGCTGAAAAAATTACGAGGCCAAAATTACCATTGGGGGAAACATGTTAATTATATTTAGTAAAATATTTTTGACAAACTAAGATTTTAAAGGGGGGAAAAGTTCATATCTTATGCAACCCAAACTGACAGTAACGTAAATGTGAATTTCATAATTTTAGTTCAATTACCGCGACCTCAAGAAAGTGTGATGCGTTGATGGAAGGATCTTTCTCAAAAGGCCAATTGAAATGGTCTAAAATTGATTGAAATAGGGATTTTCAAAACTTCATATATATCGGTAAGATTTATTCGTTATAATGTAATACTTGTTTTGTCTCAAATATTTTGCTAAGTATGATTAATAATTTCAGAAGGCTGTATAAAAATGAAAATTTCATAGTTTTTGGCGGCATATTATTTACTCGAACAAAACAAAATATGATTCTTTACATTATATAAAGGATTCTTTCAGGTGGAAATATGTATCTAACTGTAACGGTCTAAGAATTAGCTGTTGAGCCAGAATTTGAGTGGACAATCAGTTTTTTTTTGTATCATTTATTTTGTTTCCATGCTAACTGCAGAGTGATGTCGTCTCATTTATTTATCATATGAATCTGAGAAAGATGAGAAAAGTGGAAAACTCCGTTGTGTCTTGAAACAAACTTACACACGCACACACACACAAGGTGTATACTCTTAAATTTATGCTCGAATGCTCCTCTTACTCTGTTAAATATTGCAGGGTTTACTGTCATAAACCTGAACCCCACACGGAGGGAAATCCGGAGTTATAGGCATGAGTCAGATGGCAAGGGGATTTCGGGAAAAATATTAGATCGGTGACTTTCAAAGTGGAGTTCAATGCTCTGGTCTTTTCGAAATGGCTTAAACATCTGTTAAGGATCTCCGAAATTTATGTTTTCAATATACGAAATAAACTAGATGAAAATCGGTGCTATAAATTTATATGAAAGAGTATTATTATTAGAAGAAGAGTATCGCGATACTTGCGAGCTTTCCAATTCTTTCCTGTTGTTATTGCGGAAGCATTCGCCCTGTTATTGAAAAAAAAATTATCCATGACCGTGTTCGTTTCTTATAGGAATTTCAGAAATCAGAAGAAAGAAGGAATACACGTCATAGTGAACATATAAACTGTATTCTACACTCTAAAAGGCTATTTTTTTTTCTAGTTTTATGGTATATTAAAATGTTTTTAGAAGTGAGATTTTCTTAAGAAAAGTAATTCCTTTAGCTTATTTAATAAATTTTATTTTGTTTATTAATTAATTTGATTAATTAATAGCTAAGTTAAAAATCTCGACACATCATTTCGTATGAGATAAGAAACTGAAGCATATGTTTCTGTCGTATTGAGAAATTTGAGAAAACATTTGCAGACCTATATAATTTCATTCAAAAATTAATGAATTTGGTGGTAAGCATACTTTACATGGATGACCCTCGAAAAGGTTAAAAGACAAACATCCAAAATGGAAGTCTTTACGGTGCTGAAATAGAAATGTAGCTGATAATCCGAAATTTCAATTCTGAAAAAGTTTACAAGTCACTGCGAGTAAAATCTAGTAACATCATTACATTACTGTAAAGAAAAAAGGCTTAACATACAATTATGACTTAATAAATGATAGATTTTCTGTTTACATTCGTCCAGAAAAATAGATAAATTGTTTTTTTTTCTTGTAGATGGAAAATAACTGAAGGTTACCTATATTAGTTGTTAATTACTATTTTCAATGCTTTTATTATATGATAAAAATAAGATTTTTTCAGATATTGTTAAAAAAATTTGATAATGTACAGATATTTTTGCATATACAGTGTATAATATATATACATATTATTTATAAAGCAATTTTATCTGTGGACTTTTCCACACTTATTTAAATTTTTAAATAAGTGTTCAAAATCTACCTATTTTTAAAAAACTAAAGAGATGTTGAGGAAAAAAAAATTAATGAAACTTCAAACCTTTAATCTAAAACATGAATTATGATAATGTTTAGACTTGATTAATTTATTTTTGTCTTACCTTTTACACTTGCTGTTAAACATGTAACGGAAATAAAGAGCATACATAAAAAACATATTTAATATTACAGTAATTCACTAATAATAATAAAAATCCACGAATTAAAATTATGAAAAGTATTGTTGCAATATTAATAGTATATTTTGAAAATTGTATTGAAATTAGAAAAAAATAATTGAAACAATTGGAAAAATAATCGAAAATAAAACTAATGTTCTTGAAAAGCGTTTTTTTTTTTTTTTTTAAATTTTAAGATGGTGTAAAAATTATTTATGTACTGTGATAAATTCTCACATTACGGCGAAAAAATTTAAAATTGTGATTAATTTATAATTAAAAAAATAATAAAAATTTTGAAAACTCTGTTCTATGTAAGTATTTATTAGTTAAGAAATAAATGCGAGCCTAATTATTTTGCTTTAAGTCCGCTTATAACGACTTTTACATCAGGCATGTCACATACTGTACGTCGCAATTTAAACACACACATTTTTTTTCAACAATATAATTGTGTCAATAACATTAAAAGTAAGCACATGATCAAATTATACTAGACTGCATTTAACACGACATTTTTAATAAGCTTATCGAATTTTTAAAACACATTAAAGATACACAATTTTTACAATCCTCCGACACATATTTCCACCTCTTCAAGAGCAAATACCGAAAAATCTCCACTGAACCGATTATATCTAATTTGACGGTTGACAGTTAATTGTTTCTAGAGTTCATCATCTCGCCGAGAGGGTGTGTTTAGTTATTTCTGATCGATTCCAAGAAACGGGAGGAGAAGCGAATGGATTGATCATTATATTATGGGTTGAACCATTACCTCTCGCTAGAGGTGTTTGCCCTTATTTATTTATACGGCTCATATAAGCGATAACTCTTTTCCATTAACATTCAAAAGTTGTATTTAGTACTCATTAATAGTGGCTGATCCAATGAAGACATTTTCTTATTTTATAGATTAATCATTTGTATTATGCCGCTTTATTTTATTTGTAACTAGCCGCCTTTGGCGACCAGCTGGTTCGCCAGTATTACCGCTCGCTACAATTTTCAATTAAACATTTTAAGTAACTGGTCTCTTAATAGATTCTCAAACAAAACGTTTTTAATCTACAAATTTTGATAGTCATACCAAACTTATACTGTTGTTTAGATCGTTTCGTTCAATTTACTATATATATTTAGCTAATTTGTTGTCATTTCCGGTAAAACTTCAACATTAATTTAAAGTGGAAATGATGAAATTGCAATTAATAAAAAGATATTTTTTAATAAAACCAAGCGTTTTATTTTATTTATCATCTTTATTGTTATTTATTTATTATTATTATTATTGAATATGAGTATTGCAAACCGAATCGCTCGGTATTTAAGTCTTATGTGAACTATAAAATATTTTTCATAATTCATGTAATATCTCAAACAATAATTAAACAAAAAATTCTCAGATTCAGCATAAAATTCAGTTTTTAGTTTTGCTTTCAAAAGGGTTAAAATGAAATCAATAATAGTATTTTGTTCCAGCCTATAAATATATTTCAAAAATTATAAAGTCTAAATTTAATGCAATAAGGTATCATATTCTGAGGAATATTCTGGACACAAATTCTGGAATTAAATAAATGAATGAATGTTTCTATTTTTCACGATCAACTAAGACTTATTTATGAAGTTTTGAATGTTACAAATTTAGAAAAACTC
Source organism: Argiope aurantia (assembly GCA_026543865.1). NCBI lineage: Eukaryota > Metazoa > Arthropoda > Arachnida > Araneae > Araneidae > Argiope > Argiope aurantia. The sequence goes on from JAPMOR010005999.1 coordinate 260,732, forward strand.
AACATTTTCATAATCTTAGGTCAATTAATCTTGAGAAACCTGCGCGCTGATTGGCGTATTTTCTTTGAAACTATCGATGGAAAATCTAAAATTCTCCTTTTTTTTATTGAATAGTGATATTCAAATTTTCATAAATTAGTCAGTTTAAGTGATTGATTTAGTTGATTGGAAATTAACTCTTTTTAATTAAAATATTAGTGTTTCAAGAATATTTTGTTATTCGTTATTTCCACAGCAGAAGCTTTAACCAAAATCAAAATTTCGTTATTTATTAGAGCATTTATTGAATCAAGTTACATAAAATATAATCATTTTCTATTTAGACCATTTTAGCAGATCTGTGTCTTACTAAAGGTTTACAAATTAGCTGTGTGGCCCTGATTTGAATGGATATCCTGTTTATATTAAACAAAACTTGCCTTAAAATAAAACTGATTTATTGGATTAATAATATAGAGAGTGTAAAAGATCATAATAAAATTTTTCTTGAATTTATTTTTTAGAAAAAATAATATTCCATATTTATTTCATTTCCTACAGACACGTGCCGAAAATTATATTTTTGCAGATTTCATTTCCAAAAAGATTTAAATTATTTTTAGTTGGAGCTTTAATCAATGTGATGGCAACACTTTGAAAAAAGCTAATTTTTTCCCATGAGGGCGAAACGTGCTCGTGCAGCTTAAATTTTATTTTTATTTTGTACGAAAAATTTTGTTGAGAAATATAGTTAAAATATTTATTTAAAAATTCATTAAAAATAGAAATTTAATTTTAAGGTTAAAACATTGGTATCATTTAAAAGATAAATTTTTGATCTTTAACTTGATGTAAAAATCTTTTTTGTGAGATAATATTTTCGGAAGTTATAGCAGAAACACGCCAAAATTTTGCTTAATTTTTAAATAAATAAAATTCTAATTAAAAATTCAAAAAATAACCCCCAGGTGCACATTCCCGGCCTCCAAGATACACACGTGCCAAATTTGGTAGCTGTAGGTTGAATGGTATTGCCTGTAGAGCGCCAACACACACACACACACATTGAGCTTTATTATAAGTATATAGATATAGATAAGCTGCTTTATATCATTTGTATTATGCTTGAAAAAGGTAGCTTTAAAAGATTACTTGGAATACATTTCGAATTATTTTAATTCCACTATCTGGCTTAAAACTTCAAAGGGAACTCTTTTTTTTTTTTTTTTTTTTTTTTTTAAATCTGAAAAGAGATTTCAGCAGGGCCAGCTTCGGAGGAGTGTAGTCTATGCAGCGAGCGGTACAGGCCACCGTGTGTGATAGGGAGCCAATTCCAGATCATAAATTTGAAAAATCTCCAGTAATGTAGAAGATCCAAATCCCTCATTGAAATTCAAAAATATTGGAGAATCCCAACTTTTAAATGGTTTTGTTTAATGGAAAAAAATATAAAATTTTTTATTCTTCAATATGAGGCTTAATTATTAAAATGAATGAAAGGCCGCATCTTTCAAAAGTTTGAATAAATGAAAATTGCTTAAATAAGGTTGATCGTAAAATCTAACATAACATAATTTAGCAAGTAATTAGTTCTCGGATAAGTCCTCACGAATAAAGGAGTTCGAAAAATTGTATTAAATCTTTAATTAATTAAAAATTTTAACAATCTTTCACCTTAGTAACTTCGAAGCACATATTCGCGCACAAGTAACTTTTATACCATTTTAAAACTCACAAAATTTAGCTTTTCAGTGATCCAATTTCATTTCTGTTAAATATTTGTCCAATTTTAATGATCATTTCAAAATTAATTTTAAACGCAATTTTTAACAAAGATTTTTATCTGTAAATTTATGCGCAAAATAGCAAGATTATAAATAGTCACTATGAACTTTTTAATAGCTCTTTTAGAAATAAGTGAAAACTTTTCAGTTTATTACTGTATAATGCTGTTACATTTTTAAGACGTTGCATGTTTTTTAACATAACTATACTTTTGCATAAGGAAAAGTTTTTTTTTTTTTTTTTTTTTTTTTTTTTTGTAAATTGCATATTATAAAAAAATGTTACTCACAATTCTGCAACGGCTGATGCAATGAAAGTAACTGAAAACCAGGTGGACAAATCAAACCTAATACATTAACATGCTACTAAATTTCGGACTAGAGATTCGAGTTTCTTTCATTCATTTTTTAATTAATCACTAATTCACTTATATTCGAATCAAACATTTTTATTTCTAATTTTGTTTATCATATTTGCGTCTACATCGATTGCATTGCGTTTTGCAGAAAGTATAAACAGGAATGATTTGCAGCCACTTTAAAAGAAAGCGGCGGATACAGACAGCCGGAAAAAAATAAATAAGTAAAATGGAAAGTTCTTTCGAAGCGACAGATTGACCTTTGCAATAAATATTGCGTTAACCAGAGCGAGCATGCAGGTGTTAAAGCGTGTCTCCTACTTCATGCAATAGGTCGCCTGTCTGTTTACACAACACACAGAAGCCGAGCGTATGCTAATTTTGCCATCGTTTCGCTATCGACGGTTTAAAATTGTTGTGCCTTTTTGAAAAGCAGGTTAATGGATGATTCGGCTTTAAAAGAAATGATGTTTCAAAGTTTAACATTTTTTTTTTTGAAAATAAATTCTGTAACTTTTTTTGGAGCTTCACTTTCTAATCATAAAATTTTATAAATTAAAATGCCACATAAATTAATATTTTTAAGGATATATCGATCTATCTATTGTATCGGCATTTACTGAAGTTTATATGTAGTCAGTTGAATGTTTCTTAGTTCTATGTAAAGGTGAAATAGGTTTTATTCATTGATTCTTGATTTTACATGATTTCAAATATTATATTGAATAGGACTTAATGAATAATTATCCTAAGTAAGGTAGCAAAAAAGAAAAAAATAATTTGTATATTTTTTTTCTGATTTTTCTATATTTTTTCTAATAATAAAGGAGAATATGCCTGTATCAGAGTCTATAGTATAGACTGTTAAATCTAGATACAGATATTTCTAAATTATAGCACAATTTTTAAAGAAAATTATATAAAAATTCGGTGAGATTTTGCGCTTTTTATAAATGATAACTCCTAAAAATATAATAAAAAAGTGGTTTTTATGCATTTTAAAATAAAAAAGGATTTTTTACGGTGCTATTTTAATGCCATGCAGTTTTACCCCCTAAGTTTTAATTATTTTTTCAAAAATATTTTTTGAATAATTTTTTACAAATTTTATTTTTACAATACAACTCAAACTGTTTTGATTATTTCATCAAATATTTAACCACGTATTTTTTCTTCTATTGTTGAAAGTAAAGAGCTATTCCATTTGTACAGATGATGTTGTGAATAAGAAAGTGAAGTTATAGTACCGTAAAATGCTGAGCAATTAGAAGATAGAATATCCAGACAGTTAAATTTTAATGACTCTATGATGTCATGGGATTCGATTCTATTAGAAAGGTTCATGAGCACAAAAACAGAACCGGTATAAAGCTGTTGAAATTTGAGCTTTAATATCTGTCAAAATGATTTGTTAAAAATACTATGTTGAAAGAATTATCAACATCAATATAAGCATACGAGATTTTATTGAAATTAAACATCAAATAAAGGTAGTTAATTATTTTGACTGAAAATATTTAATCAAAATTTACCGTATAATCAATTTAACTTGTTTATACTGTGTTAGATCATAACAAATTTTAAAAAATGAACGTAAAATCCTCCTTTTTTTTTTACACTAGAAGAAATTAAAAGAGGAAAAATTAATGCCCGAATACAAATCTTGAGGGCATTATATCAGACAGAAAAACAATGATAGTGATATTTTTTTTACATTTGTTAAATTTATGTGGCAACTAGGCGAATAACATATTTTTAACAAACCTGTCTATTTCATATTTTTATTTTCTGTAAAAAGATGAATTTGAAAATGCAAGTTGATATAAATAAAATAAGAAGTATTTTACAATAAGATGAAATGATCAATCATGAGCAATTTTCCTGCTAAAACTGAAGACTCAAATAGTAATTTTAGATATTCTTTGTTGTCCCAGTAAAAATATTTCAGGCGCGGTTCTGTGAATGCAGTTTATCTTGCAAATATTTCTCATGAACATCAGTTTCTAGAAAAATATGTAAAGCATTAAAATAGAATAAATTTAGCAATTTATCCAGCCATATCAATAATAAGCTTGATACAATAGCTTCTGCAATCGAATGTGTATTTGTTCTAATTTTGTTTTACATTTGAATTTTCTCAATAAAAAATAGTTATGAGTTTTTTTTATAATAGCAGACTGGATTAGATAATGAGTAAGTGACTGTTAGAGACGAATTTTCGATTAGACTGCAAATTAGGGCCTTTGGACTGAGGAAAATTCACGAAAAAGTCTATTAGAGAGATGTTATTGGCCTACTTATCATATAAATTTGTAAAAAAAATAAATAATAATCCTACGAATTTAAAATATTAGAATAATATTAAAACTTTTTCAAGTATAAATGATCAATTTCCAATGTTTTTTTATTATGTTCATTAATTTATCACAAAATTTATAAACAACTAAAGGCTACATAATAACATTCTGTACAAATATGATTATACCACACATTCTAGGGTCATAAATTGATAAAAGCATTAATTTCCACAAATTCATAAAATAAAAAAATAGCAGAATTAATTATTAAGATTCTGTTAAATCAAAAATGTGTTGAAATATGAAAGTTAATTGGACAGTTTATTTTAAAAAGGCTTCATAAAGTTCAATGCCCAGGGCTGCAAAATGCCCGAATTCGGCAATGCAACGAATGTTTCCAAATAAGTGTTTGCGATGCTCATTTTCCCCAAAAACTTTATCCGGAAATGATACAGATAAAGTAATTATGTAACCATTATAATTTTCAATTCTATGTATCATATCGGAACTGAGTTCAACAATAAGGCTCGCTCGTTCACAAACATAATCATTTATTTCTGCAGCCAGTTTACATGCATACACGAGGATAATAGTATAACACGAACAAGAATACAGACAATGACACAGTTTATATAACATATTAAATTTTGTAAGAGCACTAAAAAAAATTCAAAGGCCGTCAGTTCACAGGTGATCAATAATTTCTGTCAAGAACAACTATAGTATTATGTCATGTATGTTTTACTCATGAGATGCTCAGTAGCCATGCAAATGACATGAATTATTTTTATATTAAATTTCCAATAATAAATACAAAATCAGCCCGGAGCTCGAAACATGCGATTTCTAGATTTTTTTCTAAATTGAAAAAAGAAACAAACATCCGGAATTTTGCAAAAAGTGCTAATATCCCGGTAATATGCAATTTTTCTTTATAAAATCTTCTCGAAAAAAAATTGTATTCAATAAATGGCAAGAAAGGATGCAAATGAGAGTCAAAAAGTTAGGCCAGAGCAAAATTATAATGATACTACTAGTAACAAATAATATAAAAAATTTTTTAGAAAAAGTTTTTTTTTATTTTTTTAATCAAGAATAATCTAGCAACTGCACCTATTTTTCAATATCGCGTTATTTTTTATCTTCAATTTAAAGAAAATGAAGACAAAAAAATATAAAAACACGCCATTGAAAGATCTGATGGCAATTAAATTTGCTTGAACATCATCATAATAAATAAAAAAAACCATTGTTACGGATTTGTATCAAATCAAATCTGAAAAAGTTATTAAAATTAGAGGAAAAATTTTATGAAAATAAAAGTGGCATCATTAAGAAGGGTTTTTTTTGTTATTGAAGGTAGCATAAAAATATTTTTATGAGATAATATTTTCGGAAGATATAACTGAAAATAAGCGAAAAAATTGCAGGGAAATAAGATTGGTACCTTTAAAAAGGTAATTTTCTGACAATTTAATGTAGCGTAAAAAAAACCATTTTTACGAGATAATATTGTTGGAAGATATAGTTGAAAATTAAAGAAATGTCTTTTTTATGAGATAATATTTTTGGAAGATATAGCTGAAAAGCATCAACACTTGTTTAATTTTTAATTCATTTTTGATTTAATTAACTTTTATACGCTGAGAACTCAATAAGCAGCGTTCTCTTGTCTGGAAGTGCACGTGTACCTGATTTCATCAAGATTGGATTTGTATTGAAAGGCGTACAAACATTCATCTTTATATATATAAATGAATTTTTGATATTTCAAATAAATCACCATGGCAACAATTTGAATAATGCTATATTTTTGTTTGGTAGTTTTTGCTACTTCACCCTCCGACGAAATGCATTCTGTAGTAAAGAAGTGAAATAGCTGTATTTCACAGTTGACAAGTTTACGTCATATCGTGATGCTTTCCTGTTTTCCAGCGTCATGCTCTGCCTACACTACATGCACGGTTTCAATAGTTTGTGTGCGCATTCTCTCAAAACACAAAAATGTTCCCACAGACACAAACTCAACTTGGGGCAGACATTTTTCCAGCCATTCAGGCTATTGCTCTTTGAGGAGAAAAACAACTTTGTTAAAAGAAAGTTAAATTTTGTTTAACGAAGCGAAACTCATTTAAAAGGGAAAGAGTTTTGTGAAAATAGAAAACTGACTTCAATGTCGAGAGATTATTGTTCTAGACCATTCATATGTTGTGGCGAATTTGAGGAAAAAAAATAAAATTGCAATTTTAAATATTATTTTAAAGAAGGTTTCGCAAGAATCTGTGTTATTATAAGCTTTCTCAAAGATCATGAAATTCTTTTATTTAAAGGATTTAAATTTTTTCTCGAAGAGTTTAAAAGCAAAATGAGGGTAAATATTTTTCAAAGGATTTAAAGAATAAAAGCAGAGTAAAAGCTCACAAAAACCTTAGGAATAAAAAAGACTTAAAATTTCTGTGTTGAAATTATTCGAGAGTCATTGTTATAGTTATTATTACTGGTTTTTCTTATACGAAATATGCAAAAATAAAGAATAACAGCCATTAAAAAATTCAACCTCGACATGCTGAGGAATTTTTACATTTTACAATTTCTAAGAATTCAAGAAAATCATTTCTGAAATCTTGTCTATCTGTCTGTGAACATATAATTCAGAAAATGAATGAGCGAAATTAATGTAATTTAGTAAGAGATCTTTCGTCAAGATGTGCATGAAATTGTAGATGAAATCCATCTTCTGGACTTTTACTTATCTGTATATCTGAATTTGAATACAATTACTGGTGCACTTAGTCAATCGACGTTATGAAGCACCTTAAATGGTCATTCCTTCCATCTGACGCAAATTATTGATTTAATTAGAGTAATAATGAGTTTCTTTTTGATTATTAATGTTAATTTTAGTAACTGGTGAGGATATAATTTTTTAAAATTTATTTTGACTCATGACTAAGCAGTATTTGCGTTTTGTACTTAAGATTATTTAAGTCGTTTTCTCGATGTCAGTAAATATTGCAGTTATTAAGTGAGTGTGATGTGATGAAACTTAAAAGAATTCGGCCAACAATACTTTGCAAAATTTCAAAATTATTCTGATTTATTATAATACATTAAATTAACATTGTTTAAAAAACATTTATTTATTTGAAAACTAGCTAATAATATTTTTAATCGATTAACTAACATATAACCTCGCCGGCGTCCTGGCATAGGAGTAGCGTGTCTTGATTCGGGCGTCCTGGGTTCGAATCCCGGTTCGGGCATGGTTGTTCTTCATCTGTTCTATCTGTGAAATGTGTGAATGTCCTCCCCCCTCCCTGTAAAAAGGGGTTGTACAAGCGAATGTGAGTAGCTAAGACGTTCTCTTGCCCTATTTGACGCAACTAAAACAAGAGACGCTCCCTTGACTTAAAATCGCTAACTTCATCAGCGAGCTTGTCCATGGCAAGTGCCATTATAAACAACAACAACATATAACCTCAGCCTAGACAATTGACTAATATTTCTAGTCTTAAATACGTCAGTGAATACGTTTACTCAAAGACATTATGAGTTAGGTGACGAAGCGGGAGTATGAATGTACCTCGAGGATGTCCAGTCTTATACCATCCTAGTCGAAGCCAGCAGACGTCAATGCAGGCTGCCATGAAGCAGTTCCACCCAATACCAAGACTTAAAGGTAATTGATCTTTTTGTTAACCGTCGGTAATCAAAACGGTCAATTGCGGACAATCAACCAACCATCATGGTTTGAAATTGTGTATTGTATCACAAGAATAGTAGATTTGTTTAAAATTTCGAATAAAATCCGCCATCATTTTTTTTATTTATGCATATCTGAGCGTAGTGATTCTAATACATAATAAACTCTATGAAGGATTGTAATGGATTATATTTTCATCTGAATTGCAGATCTGCATCTAATATTGGGATAATTCAACATATGGACAGATTATATGTCTATTTGTTTATCCATCTGGCTGTGTGTAAAACTAGTAGGTCTTGTCTAAACTTTCTCGCATTCTCTCTAATAAATGCATTTGTGCATTATCAATCGTATACTATTGGCGAACAGGAACTATGACAAAACTATCACCATGTTATCTTTGGTGATTATTCGCCGGGTGCAGTCAATACACAAGAACCATAACAGAGAATGGACATTTTCTCATATTTTCCATATATCTCTCATTTTTTTCATATATCTCCTCGATATATATATTTGATTCAAAAATACAATTAGAGTTATAAGGTCCGAAACCAAATTTCATTTATTTTTGTATTTTTAAGTTAAGCTGTTATTTACCGAATTATTTTGCCATTAATTTTTGAACTTTATTTTTGCGCTAGCAGTTAAGTTTTCTTGCAGAATAATCCCAGGGAATCTAAGAAATTTTTTAATTCATTGAAATATCTTAATTAATTTAATTAATAATTAAATATTTTTAATTTCTACTTTAAACTTATTTTAATTACTTGTTATCTGGGTTACATTCTCCGTGTTCTTTTGAATACCATCAGAAAAAATAATCGTATTATGAAGATAGCTAGATTTAAATGGTACTTTTAAGTGCCGTCAGTAAATAAAGGATTAATGCTTTTACAGACTGATAAATAGTCATAACCTTAACTAGTTCCAAATATAATATAGATCTATATTTTATATGCTAAATCCGTGAATCAAATTTTATCCATATAGTTCTCCTTATCCGTATTCGTTTTGTACTTATCATATTAACTTATAATCGGACAGCCAAATGCTCCATAAAATTTGATAGATATTAGCAAGTTTAGTGTAAAGTGAATATTTAAAATTTTATCTGCCTAGTTTAAATGTTTTGTAATTGTCGTGTTAAGAGACAAATAATTAAATTTTTTTTTTTGATTCAGAGAGGGTTGAAATGTTTAGATTCGTCAAAATTTGGTGTTCGAATTTTTTTGGCGATTGCAATACTTTTTTGTATACGAGAGAGAAAAAAGAGGTGAAAATTGATTGAAAAAAAAAATTGTATTCCTTGTGGTGACTGATTCTCAAGAAAATATTAAATAATAGTGCTATGAAACGTAATGAGAATCGAAAAATGAATTGAAGCTTGAGAATTAAAATAGAATATTAACTATAAGTTTTTTTCTTTTTTGTAAATATCAATCATTATGATATGATTTGAAATCGTAAAATAACATTTTTAGAATAGGATTTTTTTTTCGCGAATTTTGACTGATAGAAAAGTATTTATATACATTTTTCGACGACCTTAATTTTTAGTATTTTTCTACAAACTCGATTTTTTCCGGACCCCCCCCCCCCTCCCATACATCGATTTGAAATATTTGCTAAATATTTCCTTCTATGTACAACATACTTGAGGGGAATTCTAAAATTTTTACTTCGTGTAAAATAAAAAAATATTATGACAAATTTGCTTTTTTTAAATTCTCTATTTAATTAAATCATCAAAACGTGCAGCAGCTTATTTTTTAATGCTTGCAATATTTTAATTAAAACTTTTTCCCCTAGATTAATATATACATTTGTTTTATTAAAAACGGGAAAAAAAGGGTTTCGATTTTCACCCGTCAATCAACTGCAAACTTAAATGCTTCTTTTAAATAGCAAATTCAACCACTTAACGCAATAAAATTGTTATTTTGTACACTATATAGTTCAGTACTGTTCGACAGGACAATAAACTACGTTAGCAATGAAGTCAAGAGAAAATTCACATCACTGATTTTATCTAAAAACGAAACGAAAAAAATATGTGACACGACAGAAATGGACCTGAAAATTTGTAATCAATATTCTAGTTTCGTAACTAGAGTTAGAAAATGACTTTTTTTAAACACTATTTGCAATAATTTTGGAGAAGGTTTTGAACAAACTACGAGACTAATAATCATTTTCTTTTACCATATATGGGCCAAATTTTCTGCTCAGAAAAAAGATGAATATTGAAAAGATGAAGAAGATGAATCTCGGTTTCGAAAAGCTTCAGAAAAGAGCAAAAATACTTTAAATTATTATGGAAGTAACTTTTATCTCCAGTAAAAGGCCTTTCTGTATCTGAAACCATATCTACGAGACTTTGTTCTTGTAAAAAGAACAATCAATTAGTAAATACTGTTGCCTATTTAAAGGAATTCCTTTTCCCCCCTCAAATTTTACTAAGCACTCTGTATTATATGCTAAATATTCCTTTTTGGTGTTCAAAATTAGTTAGTTTTTTCTCTCAAACCTTTCTGCTAATTACGACCCAAAAGTTTTTTGGCACACCGACAAGGATTTTTTTCCATTTTTTTTAATTACGTTGATTCTAAATTTTTCTTCCCATCTTTTTAACTATTAATATTATCTTTGCATTTTGTTAATACTTGAAAATCACTATCATTTAAGATACGCGGAAATTTTACTCTTCGCGATTATGAAATATATTTTCCTCTCTAAATGAAGCCAATTTCATTACTACTATTAAAGTACTAATTCTTAAGTACTAAATTACTACTTAATTACTAAGTTAATTTTACTACTATTACTCAAAAATTTAAGTTTATACTTAAGTTTTTGAATTTTTTTTATTAATAGCTTAATGAAATTTTTTATTAATAGTAAATCAAAAATGAAAATTTTTTTATATAGACTCGAACCTAAATTGGATTTTTTTTCTAATTTTGTATTTACCCTGGTGTGCAAAACTTCAGCAACATGTATGTTTTTTGCCATAACTTCACGACAAATCATCTGAGAGATATGAAATTCAGAAATGAGATACAGCATTTTGTTCTGAAAGAATGACGAAAGCATAGTTGCGCAGAAATGAATACAATGCATACAGTATGGAATCAAACAAAAAAAGGCTTTATTGAACTCATAGTATCGTTACACATGATTGTCTGTCCAGGAGGAAGAACAGCAAACAGATGTTCCTTAGTATGGGATATGCCCTCCCCTTACTGCAATGGTTGCTTCGCACCGTCTCCCCATACTCAGCACCAGATTGTCCAAAAGTTCTTGAGGTAAGAGTGCCCATTCCTCTATCAGCATCTGTTTAAGTTGTCGGGTGTTCCCAGGAGGATGTAATCGTGCCGCAAGGCGTCTCCCCAAAGCATCCCACACATGTTCTATCGGATTTAAATCAGGGGAGCACGCCGGCCAATCCATTCGAGTGATATCTTCACTTTCCAGGAGATCCTCAACAGCATGAGTCCTGTGTGGCCGTGCATTGTCATCCATAAAAATGAAGTCTGATCCAATGGCACCTCGGAACAGACGCATATGGTGAAGGATCACCTCCTGACATTATTGATCTACAGTTACAGAACCTCTGTCGAAAACTGGAGCTCAGTCCGCCCGTTCATCATAATGCCTCCCCAGATGACAACTCCAGAACCACCGAAACGGTCTCTTTCCGTGATGTTACTGGGATGAAACCGTGTCCCGACCTCAAACTGGCGTCCCACGAATCAACTGGCGTTGGGAATCGCTTGTGGCACTAAAACGACTCTCATCTGTAAAGAGGACACGACTCCATTGATGAGATGTCCAGTTTTTGTGCTCCCTGCACCACTCTAAAGGGTGCCGCAGGTGGGAAACTGTCAAAGGGATGCAGCGTTCAGGACGGCGGGCGAATAGGCAACCTTTGTGAAGGCGTCTGGACACAGTAAAACGCGACACCTGTCGCCCCGTTGCTGAGCAATGGCGCTTGCTGACTGGTTTCGGGTTCTTTTCGCCTGCAGGACGATATATCGGTCATCCACTGCAGTTGTTTTCCTGGGGAGGCCACCACCAACCTTTCTCACAGCTGTACCTGTGGTTTGGAAGGCTTTCCAAGCGCGCGAAACGACACTTTTGTTGATTCCGAACTCTTCAGCTACACTGGTCACACTACGCCCTCCACCAGCTTTCCGATCATTCTTCCACGCGTGAAATCCTCCAGGTGATTTCTGCTAGCCATATTTCACGAATTAACTCACGTGCACTTGCAGCGAATGTCTTTAATTGCGTATCCGTCCTTCCTTTTATTGTAGTGCGCGTGCCTTCCACACGTGTTTTGCGTACGCTCACGTCGCCTGTGACGTTTTGTTTCTGATATTTGCATACGCATGACCTTTCTCTTGAATTACGTGTTCATTGTACCGATCGCAAGAACTTTTCTGCAATTTCATGGCTATCTGCTTAAAATTTGCATTGTTGCTTAAGTTTTGCACACCAGTGTATTTGGTCAAAGAGACTAGATTCATAATGTATAATTAATTACTTTTATTATATAAGAAAGCGAAATGTAAGAACGAAACAATTTTTCCTTTTACTTTCTCGTAAACAAAGTTTTCTACGGATTTTGAGGGTATCATTTTTGCGTCTAAATTTTCGATTTATATAAAATTTTACATGGAAATCATCAAACTTGAAATCTACCTGTCTGTTCGTCTGCATACAGATGAGTCTGATCATCCAGCCCGCTACAAGCTAAATGTTTAAAAATTTAATAAGTACATATTTTTCACAGAAATCGTTGTTCTTTATTAAATTTGTAACCAAATCCACCGTTTGATTGGCTGTCTATTTGTTCGTTTATCGTGAGTAAATAAACGCAACAAGAAATTAAATCAAGTTAGGTATGTAGTTTTGTCACCTATATTGCAGATCAGCATTAAGTCATAAGGCAAACGGATAAAGAATATTGAATGACCGGACCGCCACAGCAGCAACACTAGAGAGAACTGTGGTTGAGTCCTAAGGGCCATCACCGGCCACGGTACAACCCTTCCCGAAGGAAGTACGTCCCGGCATCGATGGGAGGAGCCAGACCCTCAACCTTTTATGTACCCACCAGAGTGGCGATATCCAACCAACATACAGGAAGCATTTCATCTTCATTTCGATGTGAGACCTAGTCGGTAAAAGATAGTAGTTCCAAGATATATTATTGTCTGTTCTCATAATAAGAAACACACCTGGCTTTTACGTGCCACTGGGCGCTGATTTCACCAAAATAAAGATGAAAAGGAAGTTGGAGGAGAGGATGTTTACGTTTTATTAAGCAATACACTAAACCCCGATTATCAGCATAATGTGAATTCGAAGTAACCATATATAATCCTCAGAATTACACTAGTTGTATAAACAATAAGTGCACAAGTTTTGAAATAAATTAAAACAACACAGATTAAAATAAAAAGTTTAAAAAATTTTTTAAAGAAAAAGAAGGCCGCGGTGGACTGGTAGTAAGTCTCAGCTTGTGAGCCGTAGGGTTTCAGGTTCGAGACCCGATTTCACCGAAGAACCGTCTTGTAAGGGTCTTTTGCAAGTTAAATCTGTCAGAACCAAACGTCCTCCCGCTGATGTGGTGTCCTCGACATCTGACCGCGGTTCAAAGTTACCAGGTCCGTCGCAAAATAGCCCTAGTGTTGCTTTACAATGGGACATTTATATAATTAAACTAAACTAAGAAAATAAATAGAAAAAAAAAACGAGTTGAAGCAAAGGGCATAGACGAAGGTAGCCTTACAAAGGACTCTGGAAATGCGCTCACTTTACAAATTGCATACCACTACTTTGAAGATAAAATCACCCAAAAGTCATAATACTGATTCTTATAATAAGCAGTACTTGAAGATAAAATATCTCCGCTGGTTGTTTTTGTTGGTATATTACATTTTCTTTTCTTTTCTTTTTATCCTTCCTATTTTTAAACATATTATATATTATAGAAAGTTATGGATTTTGCTTGATTTTATCCTGTAGAGTGATGATATGTATGTAGTAAGAAGAGCGTGTTTCTGGTATTCTTTGTTAAATTTTAAAAAGACTGGTTTTCTCTCTCTCTCTCTCTCTCTCTCTTCTTCTTCTTTTTTGCAAGTGTTACTTTGAATCTACCATTTTATTTTAATGACTGGTTCAATTTTGGTAATTGTCGGTTTGGTTGCTACACCATCTATTTCTATTAATAATTGGAGTTTACTGTATTAATAATAAGTAGGTGGAGTAATAAGTGTAAACAGCTCTATCTTTCTCCCCACCACTATTTTGGTGAAATCAGCGCACCATGGCGCAAAAATGCGCAGAGTTTCTTTATGTGAGAAGAGACATCTTTGATTAATCTTTCCAGTAAAAAAAAAAAAATAAACTTATCTTCAGGTAGATTTAAATATCTCAACTATAGAATCAATTTTAAAAGGAGCGCAAGGAATTGCGAATTTACACGATATTTGTAAAGATATGCGCTACAAGATAATTTCATTTTCAAATAAGTGGAATGAATGTTCTTACTGCCGTTCATTTAACCATGTTAAAATGTAAAAACTTTACCATCTAGAACTGAATATGTAAGAATGTAAGTCGTAATATGTTAAAATACTTTTTCGTGGGTGTGTATCTACATTTGCAACCCTTGACAAACATCTTTTACAACGTCACCGCTGCTACAAGGTTGACATTCATCATATTAAAACTATTTTACGCCTTTACAAACCTGGAAAGAATGCTATTCAGATGAAAAGATGTATTAAAACGAAGGAAAAGTCATAATAATTTCGCAAAAAGTAAGCAAAAAAATCATCAAATATGTTGTGAGAAAATAAATCTCGATTGTTTGTTTCTTTTCTCTACATCCGTTGCAATATTCCGTGTCCTTCACTTGAGTGTTCAACAATGCCTCTTTCAGTATTCCAAGTTCAGGAAAACAAAAGAGAAATTTCGTCTTCTCAATCCTGAAAAATTTACGGCGAGGCGATGAAGTGTCTTTTGGGGGAATAAATTTGCAATCTTGTTACAAAAATCAGCATAAAATAGGAAGACGAAACCTTTTTTTCACCTCGATTTTCGAAAAAGGTTTCCGATTTCGGTAGATGCGATTTCCCTTTTTATAACGTGGAATCTTTTTATTTTATTTTTTTATTTAGTATAGTTGGTAACGAACGTTTCTGCACACGTTACAACCCTAGTTAACTGAACTAGGAAGGTGTAGGGACGTTTCAGATAACGATCTTTTTCCAGTTAAGCCGTTAACAACTATTACTGTTTCATATCTAATTACTGTATGAAAATCTGAAATGTTTTAAGTGGAAAACCAAACTTTCTTTAAAGACGAGATTGTATACTTAGTCAAAAATAAAAATAACTTTTTCAGAATCGCAGAAAGTACACCAATACATAGTTGGTAACATATAATAGCATATGAATTATTCATTAAAATAAATCAGTACTTTTTTTTTTTTTTGCTTTCCTCTCAAAATGTTCAAGCAGTAATGTCTTACTGTCTTTTCATTAAAAAGACTTCAGTCGTTTTTGTTTCATTGCACTGTCCAGCAAATCTCAAGACAACACAGAAATAACGATAACGACACATGCATCGTTGTTTCTGTGTTGCTTTAAGTGAAAAGGTATTAACGACTTGCATTGAGTCACAGAATTGTCAACGAACTTGTCAGCAGATAATTATCACAGTGAAAATGATGATTCGATCCGGCGACTGTGACTATTTGCCAAAACGCAGTCTTACTTCGAAAATTAATTCATTTAGAAGATATAAACCTTTTCCCGTTTTTCTATACTGTATCGGATATTTTGTGTGGTCTTGCTACGAGTGACAGCGGACTGTTTTGGAACGCGCACTTGTGAATTTCTTGCCACCGCAAGTAGTTAAAATAGACTATAGCTTGTATAATGGTCATTTTTGATTATCGCACTTAACAAGCTAGGGTGGTCTCCCCGAAACTTTCTTGCATACTCTCCAATAGAGATCCTATTTCCTCTCTTAAACCTCCTCTTTATAAAATCTTGGGTAAAGCCACCAATGTCTTTCATGACATTGGTGAACAATAGTTACGAAACATAAATCTTTAGTCTGAATCGAGTATTTTTATTGAATCTATCGTGCAAATATGTACTTTGGACATCTTTTTGCCGACCGAATGACACCAAAATTTGAAACAAAACTACACTTGTAGTCACAAAATCACATATTTAATTTCATTGATTTAACTGATTACGTTTAAATTAAAATGGAATTTTTAGGAATTTCTAAAAATAAACTTCATACAATCTTTTTGAAGGTAAAACATTATTAAAAACCGTGATGCAATAAAAATATGTGAATACTAAGCATTATACAGCAAAAAAAAAAAAAAAAATCTTTTTTTCTGCTCAGCCTACCCGTTATAAAAAGAAATGAAACGGCAGATTTCAGAAATAAGCCATATGTAATAGTTTCCTGAAACTTTCTCGCATGTCAAATGTATTACTATCCCTCTTACCTTCACATAAATTTGCGGACATTAAGCAAGCCGAAACATTACGAGTATTCGACTATTTATTTTTAGAATTCTACGCAAGAGAGTTTTGTATTTTGTAATATAGAAAAGAAAACCGAACATACATTTCTGGTGCCTTTTTTTACGCTGATTGAAATCAAATTTTGAAATAGAGTTGCAATTTTAATAATTAGAACACATCAGATTTCACTTATTTAAATCGTTGTGTTTTTTGCGTAGTCACGTTTACATGTATGAAAATGTAGCGGTCGGCAGATTATCAACCCTCTGACGGATTACAGATCCACACTTTAAATATTAAATTTGTGTATCTTAATTTTATCTATCTTGTTCTTTACATTGTACAGATATCGATTCAATGCACTCGGGCGGACAGACAAACTGGCTTTTTGTAAACTGAATTTCGTTCAAAATTTGACAGAAATTTGAAAATTTATTGTAAAGACCACATACCAAATTTCATATTTCTAGCGCAAAGTATTTTTGAGTTATCGTGCTCACAGACGGATGGACAGAGCGACAGACGGATATAATTCCGAAAATATGTTTTCGAATTCAGGAAATTCTCTAACTTGCAGATTCATCAAAATCTTGAGTTCCAATTTTTGAAGCTTTCTCTTCCTATTCATTAAATACGGAAAAGTAAAAATGAGTTGAAAAATATATTTCAAAATTTGGAAATCGCATTTTCCATATATCTGATGATTGATTCTCTTGGGAATAGTTCTTGCAAAGCACGAAGCTGATTAAAAATGATGAAGTGACAAATTCTTAAAAAAATAAGCCGTGAAACAAATGGCGAAGATTTTCTCAAGTGTTTCGCAAAAAATAAATCGCATCGGAGGAAAATACACAATGTTAAGATTCAAATTAAACAATAATATTTTAGATTTAAAAACGTAAATGAAAATTCACCAAAATTTCCATTAAACACTTCTGTTTTTACATATGAAAAATGGAAAGAGGAAATATGGGAATTGTTAGCGTTCCTTAGTGTTTAATTTTTTGACCGATTTCTCGCCAAATTTGGTATTATTGATAATTTTTATTCATGACTTTTAAAGCCGTTCGCAGCTATTTCTTATAACCATCCAAGATGGCGAACGTCTGGTAAATTTTTGGATGGTTAGCACGATTTTGTCGTTCTATACAAATAAGAATGTCTTATAAAGATTTTGCTGGATCTGTTTCTGAATACCAAAATAATAATAATAATAATATTTTTTTATGATTATGTTTATCTACCTGTTAACCTATTGACTGAAATAATCAACAAATATGATATTTGATATGCATCAATGCTGCAGATTTTTATCACATTTTAGATGAATTCTCTGTAAGCGTAATCTATCTGCTTACTTGTAAAACCATGTGCATTGGGCACAATAATTAAAAATGCTAGGAATTAGATAAGTGATTTAGAATAGGGCTTTATTCAAGATCATTGGCGTATTCATTGTATTCTGTATTGCTAAAGTACTAATATTTTTTTAACTATTTGTAAATGTACCAATATTTTTTTCAAATCCGTCTATGGGTTAACTGTTGCCATCTTGTTTACTAGTGCTTATATGAATGTGATCTCAAGCTCTCTTCTCAAAGCTTTCTCATATACCCTCCCGCATGAAATTGTGTATTTTTGGGCAATACAATGCATACTATGAGTATTCAAAATTTTATATTTAGAGTTACACACTTGAGAGCTGCTTATTTCGTAGTGTAATTGTAGTATTATAGTAATAGTATACTAGTCTAGTTCTTTATTATAGTTATAGTAAAGAAAATCGATATTTATATATGCATTTTTAACCACATACCATTAGAGAACAATTTTTATGAAACAGCCATTTAACATGTGATAGTTAGCACATTTTTTGGCGTAATTAGTTGCAGGGATGCAATTAATATGCCAGTACAAAAAAAATATTGAAAACGTATCTTAGACGTCTTTTTTTTTCCTGACCGAATGCTACTACAATTTGACACAAAACTGCAATCATAGTCACAAAATCACATGTAAAATGTCCTTTATTTAAGTCATTATGTGTTTGACTTACCGCGTATACATTCATGCAAAAGAGCGACCGATAGATGATCAGTTCCTTGAGAGATTTGGTTCGAAGTTCGGTTCGAAGTTTGTTTCGAGATTTTATTCAAATTTAAACTTTAGAAGCTTTATCTCCATATGAAATTTTATTCATCTAGCTCTTATCATTTTTTAGATATCAAGTTAGCTTACATACGGTAAGCCGAACACGCAGGCTTCTCCGAATTGATTCAGTTCAAAATTCGATAGAAATAAATTTTTTAACCTAGAGCTATTAAATTTGGCATTGTAAAAATGTGCAACGCCTAGCAATGTTTATGAAATTTTAATTAATTAAAAATTAAACGAAAAGTTGGTGCTTTTCCGCAATAGAGTATTACAGAATAAAAAGGATTTAAGTATCTTAAAATTCAAAAAATTGTCTTTTTAGTGATATAGGCTTTTTTGCCATATATATATATATCAAATTTGAAATAATTTTTAAATATATTTCGAAGCTTATTTTACAAGATTTACATGATTCGGTGAACCTACTTGTAGCCAAAAGTCGCTTAGTATGAAATAAAAATTATCGAAATAAATACAATGATTGGGTTGGGATATACTTTTTTAGGGCTTTTACCCTTCAAAAAGTATACAATAAAGTAGTATGCTTATGACTTTTTTCCTTTGATTTTTCAACTATTTTAAATATATAGGTAGATAAAGTTTTTACTGCTACTTAACAAAACACAATATTCTTTTGGCTACAGCTGTTCAGTAGTAATGTAGGTTCAAGTTAATACAACAGTTGTTTGAGTTGCAGCTGTTTATTAGTAATGCATATTTATATGTATTTCATCTAAGTTTGGCAACTATAGTTCATACATGTCTCACAAGCCACAACATTCTTTTCGTTACATAATCGGAAGTTTTATGTGAGGATGATGCACATGAATCCTTTTGTTATATACTAAGAAAATTGTTTTAAAGTTTTAGAATTTAATATGTGTTTGAATTCATATGGTGAATATAAGGTACTATCTTTTATTGAAATAGCACGAATGGCATGGATTTTAACTGATCCACATAAGGCATACATTATGTATTCCGTGTCAATTTCGTTTTGGAATTAATTGTTTTCAAGGTTATAGAGACGCAATCGAATGATTTCTTCCGATACTTCAAATCCTTGGGCAAGTTCTTTGCAAGTTTAATGTGGATTACTATCGAAGTCTTCCTTAAGTACGTCTCTATCAGCAATGGACAGAAACACAATTCATGACATGTTTCGGAAGCTCTCATATGCTAATAATCCTACTTACAAGCTAATTATAAGCTTATAAGCTACTTACAAGCTCACTGATGTCTCTTTAAACAAAGAGCAAATTTTTTTTTATTGATGATTTTGCCTAATTTGAACTCATAATGCAAATAAGTTGATAAAACTTTCATTAGAACTAATATTTTCTTTTCACTGTTGTAATTTCTACAAACTGCTTTTGGTACGTTCAACGTGCCTCACAATTCTGTACTGATGAACAAATTTGGTGTCATAAAGCATGCTAAATTTCATCCACATAGTTAATTTCATTTTCAAGTTATAATATTTACAGACTTATATTAGGTTTGTTATGAATTATCGTTTTCACACACATAAATATAACTTCTAAATGTTATTTTTCGGCTTTGCGATTACTTAAAATGTAAAGATTTATAAAAATCTCGAGTTCAGTCCTACAGACTTATATCTAAGTTTGTTTACGAATTATGAGTTCAAATTAGTTCTATAGGAGTTCTATCTGTGTGCTCACACACACAGAGATAGAACTCCTAAATGTTATTTTTTGGCTTTGCGGTTGAATAAAATGTAAAGATTTATGCAAATCTCGAGTTCTGTTTGTTGCTTACAATACTTTATTCATATAAAAGTAAATCAAAAGTTAACAAAACAATGATATCAATAAATACTTAATAGCCAATAAAAAGTGAAATAATAAATCTGGCAATACTGTGCATTAATTAAAATTTTGAAATATTTTGTATAATAAACACTCCGGGCAAATATCAGGAAATTTTGTTTTATAGAAATGATATTAAGTTACTTATGTACGGGGTTCAATAACAGCTGGACCTTACATATCTGCTGTGAACATGAGCAGAGTAATATATCTGCAATCGGTTTCATCTATTTATCCATCAGATTTGTTTTGATACGCACATTGGCATAAAAACCCTATTTTCATTAAGCTGCGCCAGGCAATGTTTAAAATAAATCCGATTTTGGTTAAAAGAAAAATCGAATAAAAACAAAAAACGTTTTTTTCCAATGTTTTATAAAGGGTACTCATTTATCAGTCTGGCTATCTATTCAGCCAGTGATCACGAATTCGCAACATTCTCCAAGGCAAAGCATTTCAAAATGCATTACCCTTGATTTTCTCCCAAATTTCCTCTACAACATTAAAGGCGAATAAATTTGTTAGCAACATGAGTTGTGAAACCTTAAATTAATGTTACATGGATCTAGTCTTGAACATTATCTGATGCTTTGAGTTGTACAATTATTGTATTGATGAACAAGTTTCATGGCGAGATCTTTCCCAAGCATAAAATCCATACAAAATAAATATTGGCATCCAAGTTGGAGTATTGCCCAAAGATTTTATCTTTGTACTGGCTTCCATTATTTCCTAAATGCACTCTTAAAGCCGTAAACTGCCATTCTTGGGTTGCATTGATCTTTAGACGCAGTTCTACTGATACTGATATATCTCTCCGAACCTTCTAGTAATGCTAGAACATGCGTCTTTCTAATACACGTTGATTCCTCTTACCAAATTACGCGTCGTATATCACTAACAATATGATGCGGATGTTTTTTTCATTTTTTTTTATCTTGCTCTATTTTTTCTTCCTGTTATCCGAGAACTTCTCAAAAGTAAAAAGTTAAATATTTCCTTTCAATGTAGCTCCCAGCACAGGGTGCTTTTGGAAATAGATGATCCTAGTCAAATATTGACTAATGGAAAGGGGAAAGTCATCGGAAGTAAACATACCTTCAATAGTATATATATGTTATATAACATTTATATGATATTATACAAGATTTGCATTATCATATAACATGGTATTGCACAATACAGTAAAATACTGTATAATATCGAATAATATAATAGGATATCATACAACTTGTTGTGCTATCTGGAACCAAATGGTCTTTAATCATTTACTGCTATTGTGAATGAATGGTTTCTTTACAAATGTTTAAAAGTTTAATAAATAGAAATTTAACGAAATATTTTCCAAAGTCTTTAAATTTTTTAATTTGCTTTTAATACGCTAGTCGAGCATTAACTTTCAGCATTTACAAGGACAAAATATTACGAAATCAGCATTTACAACGAGCTTACATTTTAGGGTCACTGATGTACAATACATTTCGTTTACATGAACAAAAAGTTGAAGAAACTGTGATATAAAGGTCAGATGATAAAGAATTGTTGAGATCAGTATGTATCGTCTTTTCACAAATTTGAAAAATGAACAGAAATCAAAGAGTGATTAATAGAGACCATGCGATAAACATAAACACAGAACTATAGACTTTCAAGCGTTCTTCTCTTGAAAGAGAAGCTATAAAGAATGGAAGATATCTTCATTTTGCGGCTCTTTTCAGCATGTTACGAGAGCTTTCTTTTAATATCCTAGTGGATATGATATCATGTTTCTACATATTTTTAATTTAAAAGCATGTTAATGATTTATTTTCAATTTCTTTATTTTTATAACTTTGTAAAAATGCATATATTTTTATTTATTTATTTATTATTAACCACTGGTACGAATTTACCATAAGTTTAAGATGGTTCATTTCAATTTTTTAATAAGTGGACTGTAATCTTATTTAAAATCAAACGACAATTCGAAAGACAACTTTTTATTTCATCGAGGTTCACAGAGCCCGCGACGACTCAGTACGAAACTGTTTTTGAAAACTGATCCCATGTCAGCAGGGTTACAATAAAGTTTATCGCTGAAGCCAAGTCAGCGCATGGTTGCACGATTCTAACAAACGGCGCCAACGAAGTGGTAACATTCCGCCCCGCGTTGCGTGTTTATGCAACACAAGTTACAATTCAAGATTCAAAGTTACAATCAAGAATATACAACAAAAAATATATATTTTTTTCGAGTTCAAACATGAAAATATATATCAAAAAAGACATAGAAATATAAATAAGTATAAACTATAAATGTACAATTAAACAGGTAAAAATAGAAAATAAACATTTGAATATGTACAGAACAATATACAGTTTTTTATGTACAAATTAGAAAATCAAGTCTGAATGGGTAGGAGGCAAATTTTAGAGATTGGTCTTTTAAAATGACCACTTTTAGTTTTGACAATTACAATACGAATTTTGCCGTCCTGTCCGGGAATAACTTGGCTTATTCTTCCAAGACACCATTTAAAAGGTGGAAGGTTATCCTCCTTTAGTAAAACCATATCATTTTCCTCAATATTATTTTTTGAAAACCGCCATTTTTTTCGGTCTTGCAAATGATTTAGGTAGTCAATCGACCAGCGTTTCCAGATTTGTTCTATTATTTTTGTCAGTCTTTGCCAACGGGTTAATTTACTGTCTAGTTCATTTATTACTGAAGGCTCTGGGATAGAATTTATGGGCTTGCCTATTAAAAAATGGCCTGGAGTTAATGGTTCTAAATCCGAAGCATCGGAAGATAAAGGTGAAATAGGTTATGAGTTTAGGATGCCTTCTATATGAGTAAAAACAGTTAAAAATTCCTCATAAAATAATTTTGCATCAGCAACAGTTCTTTTTAGATGATGCTTGAAGGATTTAACTCCAGACTCCCAGAGTCCTCCGAAATTAGGGGCCCGAGGGGGAAGAAATTTCCAGGAGATATTTTCCATTGCTAAAAACTTGGATACAATTTCATCAGGAAAATTAACAAGTGAAGCGAGTTTTTTCAATTCTTTGTTGGCTCCTATAAAGGTTTTACTATTATCACTAAATAAGGTTGAGCATTTCCCTCGACGTGAGAAGAATCTTTTCAGCCAAGCAATAAATGCTTGTGATGTCAGGTCAAAAACTATTTCAAGATGTATAGCCTTAGTAACTAAACAAACGAAAATAGCTACGTACACCTTATGTAAATTACCCTTTCTTTGATTTTTGTACCTTATGAAAAATGGACCGCAAAAGTCTACACCTGTGTTAGAAAATACAGGGTTGGGATTTACTCGCTCTGGAGGTAAATTCCCCATTAATTGGTCTAAGGGAGTAGGTTTGCACCTAAAACAAGTTATACAGTTGTGCACAACCTTTCTTGCGATATTTTTGCCTCCAATGGGCCAAAATTCTTGCCGAACAAAATGCAATAATGATTGAGGTCCTGCGTGAAAGTTCTTTAAGTGGTAATACTGGAAAATTAGAGTGGTAATTTTGTGCTTTTTAGGCAGTATTATCTGATGTTTATGATTATAACTAACATCTTCATGAACCAATCTACCACCTACTCTTAACAAATTGTCTGCATCTAAAAAGGCATTTAAGTGACTTATAGGACCTTTCTTCAAAGTTTCTCCGTTTTTTAAGACCTTTATCTCTTTATAAAATTCACTTACCTGAATAATCTCGATTAATTTCCTTTTTGCTCTTTCCAATTCACTATTTGTGATTGGACCGGTAATTTTGGTTTTATTCTTAATATTGATTAAAAACCTGCAAAGGAAACTAAATACACGAATTAATTTTACATAGTCATTACTTATGGCTAAAAAGTCCTCAAGAAATGGAATATTGTTTACAGAAGATAAACTAATGTTTGACTGTGATTTAAGTTCAGTCAGATATTGTTCATCTGAAATTACAGACTCATCAAGTTCAACTCTATAAGGTTTTTTAGAGTCCGGTAAACAGTCAGGACCACACCACCATAAGACATTGGTTAAGAGTTCATGAGGGTTCAAACCTCTAGATATTATATCTGCAGGATTAAGTTCGGAAGAAATATGTTTCCACTGGAAGTTTGCTGTTAGAGTTTGTATCTTTGATACCCGAGTAGCAACAAAAGTTTTTAGTTTATATGGAGGTGTCTTTATCCAGGCAAGTGCAATTGTTGAATCTGTGTAACAGATTGTTTCACTGATTAGCATCTGAAGAGAAGGACGAATTCTTTCTATCAACTGCGAGAGAAGGAGACACGCTGACAACTCCAAACGAGGGATCGAAATTACTTTAATGGGAGCGACTCTTGATTTACTGGCAATAAGTTTATTGACAGCGGTGCTTATTCCATAATAGACTTCATATAAACTACTGCTCCGAAAGCAGCTTCAGAAGCATCAGCATAACCTACTATAACAGTTCTTTCATAAGATTCTGTCAAGATACGTCTAGGAATTTTGAAATTTTCGATGACTTTCAAAGATGTCACAAAATTTGACCATTCTGGCTGAATTGATTGAGGGAGAGTATCTTCCCAGTTCAATTGTTGGATCCATAATTTTTGCATAAAAAGTTTGGTCTTTGTGATAACAGGACCAACGAGACCTAATGGATCATACAAACGAGCGATAACTTATAACACGTCTCTTTTAGTGTAGAAAGGCTTGATCTTTAAGTGTACCTTAAAAAGAAAATAATCTTCTTTTGGTTGCCAATTCAGACTCAAAGCCTTTACTGAAGAATGTCGATCAACGAGAAAATATTGTTGGTTAGTTTCCTCAGAGCTATTATTTATGAGTTCAGATGAATTTGAAGTCCATTTATGAAGCTCCATGCCACAAGTTTGCAGCATTTGTATCAATTGCTTTTGTAATTCCTGAGCTGCTTCTAAAGTAGCAGCACCCGAGACGAAATCGTCCATATACACATCTGTTAGTGTAACTTGCGAAGCTAACGGAAATTTTTTCGCTTCAACCAAAGCGAGTTGCTTCAAACAACGAATGGCCAAGAATGGAGCAGATTTTGTGCCATAAGTGACAGTGTTAAGACGATAAGTAGTTGGAGACTCATTCATATTTTCCTTCCATAATATTTTTAGCATATTTCTTTGCGATTCATCAATTAATATTTGACGGTACATCTTCTTAATATCTGCCGTAAATGCGTATTTATAAGTCCTAAATCTAGTCATTATTTCAAAATTTTTTTCTTTCACTACACCGGCAAGAAGCAAATCATTTAAACTTTGTCCCGACGTAATAGGGGCACTGGCATTAAATACAACCCTAAATTTTGTGGTTGAGTTTTCAGGTTTATAAACTCCATGATGCGGCAAATAATAAGATCCTTCACACATGTCATTATTCACTTTTTCCATATGATCTAAACTTTCATATTCTGCAATAAACTCCTTATATAAACTTTGCATCATGGGATTTTTATGCAATCGCTTGACTGTTTGGTTAAGTCTAACGTTGGCTAAAGCTTTAGAATCACCCAACAAACCTTCTTTCATCGGCATTTTAACTACGAATTGGCCATCCTTATTTCTAGTGTGGGTTTCTTTAAAATGCGCCTCGCAAAACTCTTCTTCAGTACTAAGAATAGTATTTTCTTTACTAATATTTTCCACTAACCAGTATTTTTCTATTATTTTTTCTATATTCTCATTTCGAGAAACTAAACTACATAAATTAGTACATGGCTCCTGATTGTTTGTATTTACATAGCCACCAGCGACATAACCAAATACTGTATTTTGAAAAATTAACGAATTTAGAGATGAACGTATTTGTTCACCCTTAACAATTTCAAAGAAGGTTTCAACACCCAAAAGGGCATCGATTTTGGAACTCCGTGTAAATTCCGGATCCCCAAGCATAACCTGTGGAATTTCTAAATTCTCTAAATTAACATTTGTTGCCGGAACCATATCCGTAATTTTATCTATTACAAAAAAGGTTTGTGATAAAAAGAAAGATCCATTACAATTGGCTATATTAGCAACAGCCTCATATTCAATCGTAGAAATTCCTCCTAATCCAGAAACCGATGTATTTATTTTTTGTTTTCGTAAATTCGCGCTGTCAGCTTTGCTTTGCCACAAAATTTGCCTGAGAAGCGCTATCAAGTATTACTCTAGCTCTTGAGAAGTGGCCATAAAGATTCTGAATAAGTACTATTGCAGTTGGAAGTAGAACGCTTTTATTTTTTATAAGTAAGCAGGCAGAGGAAGTACGCTGCGAAGCGGCCGATGTCACATCTGTTGGGGATAAATCAGTTCTCGGTTCCGAAGGAATTGCTTCGGAATGAGTAACATTTTCTCCTCCGATCGAAGGTTTGCTATGTCTGTGCAAGAGATAATTATGATTACCATTGCAGATGTTACACAAATATTTAGATTGGCGCAAAAAGTTAATTTGTGTCCTGGTTTTAAACACAACACACAGAGGGAGAGTTTTTTAACCATACTAAAACGTTCCACAGCATTTAAATCAAGAAAACTTTTACATTTATAGATAGGATGATTTGCTGATAGACGACAAACAGGACACTTTGATGAAGTGTCATTTACCTTTGTTACTAAAGTACGTGGTTTAGAACTTTGGGAAATAAATTTCGATTTTGGTGATTAAACGATATTACTTTGCAAATTTTCTAAAATTTGACATCTTTTTTCAATAAATTTTATAAAGGTATCCCAATCAGTTAGCTCATTTGACGTCAAAGTCATTTCAAATTGTTTACGCGATTCTTTATCCAATTTCTGCATAACAATATTAATCAACATAGCTTCACTTAGTTTATCCAAATCTAAATCCAATAATTTTAGTGCTCTTAAATGTTTATGTAATTGATCAACTACTGATCTTCATTGTGCAAATTTTCAATCGAAAATATTTCATTAATGTGAGTATTAACAATAAGTCTTTTATTATCAAATCTATTTTCCAAAGCCTTCATTAAGGAATGAAATGTATCGTCATTCGATATCATCCGAGCCGCACTTCCAACTAAGCATGATTGTAAATAATAAAGCTTTTGCGACTCTGAAAGTTGTTTGTTAGAAGAAATTAACGAATCAAATTGAGCTTTAAAAATGTTCCATTCTTCAAAACTACTCGAAAATTTTGGTAATGGGATTTCTGGCAGCTTGATATTAACATCATTAGATTTATTAATTTTTGCATTCCCATTTTCATGCATGCAATTATTAAAAAGTTTTTTCAAGCTTACCACCAATTTTAGGAGATCCGAGTCGATATCCTCGAAACTATTTTCAATTTCCACTAAATCTTCATCTTTTTTCACAACTTTGTAGTAGTCTTGTCTTAACAGTTCAAACTGTTGATTTAATTTACGCACTTTATCCAACTTGATTTCAATTTCTTCTATTTCAACATCCTCTAAATGCTGATCCTTTATTGACGTTAATAGTCTAGTTATTTGCGCCTACCGCTTTTGGTGACCAGTTAGTTTGCCAGTAATATTGGCCCATGTTTATTTTCTATTAAATCTCTTATGAATAAATTAATATTTATGTCTCTCAAAATATTTTAAATATTAAATTGCCACAGACATCAAAGCTTTATTATTTTAATATTGTTATATTTGTTCTGTTTATTTTGTATATAAACCATCCTAATAGAATTAAGTCACATGGCACACATGGTAATGGAATTAACAATGTTATTTATATATATGGTGCATATTCCTACTTTCACAATATTATAACTTCACTTTCTTATTCCTCAGTAGTCGCCTTTGGCAACCAGCTGATTTGCCGAGATTAATAATTATTAAAAATTTCAATTAAATATTTTGTGTTACTTGTTCTTATTAGCTTCCTCTACAAAATATTTGTAACCTTCACGTTTTG
The DNA here is from genome assembly GCA_026543865.1 of Argiope aurantia. Lineage (NCBI taxonomy): Eukaryota > Metazoa > Arthropoda > Arachnida > Araneae > Araneidae > Argiope > Argiope aurantia. Next base: position 289,305 of record JAPMOR010005999.1, read on the forward strand.
ATAAGTATTTAATGCACACTATTTTAGAAGCCTGAAGTTATTCTTTTGCGCTACACATTTCTTTGACTTTATATCTTTATACATCCAATTATATCACAGGAAAAAGTAGCCATATTTAAAAATGCCCAAACTTTAAATTTTTTTAGGCATTATTTGATTTTGAAGTTAAATCCTAATTGTAAGCACAGCAAAACTTCAAGAAAAATTATTAAATTCAGACTTAATACCGAAATTTACTCGACATGGAAAAATGAAACGAGTTTTCAAGATCATCAACAATGGAAAAAATGCCAGGTTAAAATAATAATGAAAAAGATTTGAAATTCATTTCAGTAATGAAATATATTATTATAAAATGTGTTTTTAAAAATGTAAAAGAAGCTGGTATCATAGAAAAGATATTTTTTTTTAATTTTATGGCGGTTTAAAAATTGTTTCTGTCCTGAAATATTTTCTGAAGTTATAGCTTAATTTTTAATTAATTTATATTCTAATTAAGATTTCAAAAAATGAAGAGAAGTATAATTCTTACTCTCCAAAATATTTAAGAAACAAGATTGATAATTTCAGCGCAAACATGTGTCTTGTAGAGAGCCTCAAACGTATTATTTTTATTATTTCTAGAGATGTTTTTTGACTGTATACAATATTATTCCTCAATCATATGCATTATTATTTAAGTAGACGCAGTAGTAGTCAGTTTCTATAAATATTGACTTGTACATTTAACTTTTTGACTCTTTATTATATTATTCCTCATTCATATGGAGTATTATTTAAGCAGACATAGTAATAGTAGTCAATTTTATAGATACTGACTTGCACATTTAACTTTTTGACTGCATACTATATTATTTCTAATTCATATGCAATATCATTTAAGCAGACGTAGTAATAGTAGTCAGTTTTATAAATACTGACTTGTACATTTAACTTTTTGACTGTACACTATATTATTCCTCATTCATATGCAATATTATTTAAGTAGACGTAGTAGTAGCAATCAGTGTCTATAAATATTGTAATAATTAAGTTAACATTCTAATACAGATAGAGGTATGACTAATTATATTTGATAAAGCACTAATAATAATCTAACATATTATTACTTTATTTTATTAGCATAAAATGCGTGCTGGTATTTATATGGAAACTAAAAGAATAACATATATTAATCTACCTGACTGTCCCTTCCCCCAGTCCGATAATCCGATAACTGTCAAATCTGCCTACTTTGAAATAAGCCATTGAAGTTGACCGAAGAAACTTTGAAATAAGTCATTGAAGTTGACAATTACCGAAGATGAAAGTAGGGGGGGGGGGGACAAAACTATCATATAATAGAGGAATCGTTGACATATGTAGTGTTTGGTTACCGTTAATTTCTTTTGAAGATAGAAAAGACTAATTAAACCATTTCAATTTTGAAAAAATTTCAAAATTGAAATTTTTATTTGTGCCATTTTTAATCAAAATTTAGATTTAAAAAAAACTTTAAAAAATCAAAGCATTTTCATTATTATAATTATTAAATCCTTAAGATGTTAAATCCTTTATTCTAATTTAAAAAATAAGCATAAATTAGTAAACGGTTTTGTTTAAAAAAATTATTAATTCTTCTAGACTATAAAATAAAGTGTTGCCTATCAACCGTTGTTTTTAACAGACAAAAGCATAACGGATATTTTCAACAGGTTCTGTAAAAAATAAAATTCCCATTAAAATGAAATATGCATTCTCTGCCTGAAGTGTTAATAGCTAGTTACTGACTTCGCACAACGTATTTTTTTATTTAAAACGATTGTTAATTTTATTATTTTGTTGCAATGATTTTACTCTTTTCTTTTTCATGATCCTTGTAGATCTGTTGATAGAGAAGTTATAATTCAACAGGTGTTATTGCAATTTAAATTGAACCATTCATCTCCATTACCCGTTGAGTGAGGGAAGTAGCTTTCTTTTCTGTTTTTGTTTTTTTTACTTCCATTTCAAGGTCAGCATTGGACATTTTCCCATCGGAATCGGTTTGGCAACCCTCAAAATCGATTTATTCACACCAGAAAGTCAGTAGAAATAAACAGGAAAAAGTTCGTAGAATCTCGATTTTCTTCATTTCATCTTTCATTCTATGAACTGCACAGTACTCACTTTAAGTTTAGAATGGGGAAATATTAGTTTAGATGGGTAGGATGCAAGAGCAACGAATCCTCATGGGACATATTTTGAGCATTTTAAAAGTGGAATCTTATATTATACTGTGAATAGTTTATGCTGTCATGTTAAATATTTTGTATTATTACTTTCTTGTATATAAACTGTGCAAAAAGAAAACATTGTAGTCGATCACAAAATTCGAATTTGAGATTTTGATGAATTTCCACGTTTCAGAATTTTCTTGAATCCAAAAAATACATTTCTGAAATTTCGTTTGTCTGTTCTGTGAACTTTGATCTAATTTTGAGAAAATTTAAAAAACACTTTGAGCTAGACGGATGAAATTTGGTATACATATTTTACAACACACTTGCATCTCTACTAAATTTTGGATGAAGCCTATTTTGAGGAATTCTGTGAGTCAATCGTAAGTGAACAAGATAACTATAAAATGTAAAGAGATAGAAAGTAAATTTTTTATATAAGTTTAATACATAAAATGTAACTTCTTATTAAATTTTGAATCAAATCTTTCAAAGGATGATCATTTCTCAGCCTGTACTTCGCATGCATGTAAATGCGATTGTTCAAAAGTGCAGTGACTTAAATAAATGAAATGCGTTTTAGTATGTATGCTATCTTGAGACTGCAATTGTATGGTTTTTTTTGTCAAAATTTTTTTCCAATCGCTCAGAGAAAGGACTTTCAATGTATATATTCCCTTTTGGCACTTGTATGGTAGTAGTATGACATATATTATTCATCACATATTGCATGCTAACAAATTCTTTCGTAACTATTGGTAGCCAATGATATGCGGTTAAATCTGCCAATAGTATGCGTTTAATAAAGATTTTTTTTAACTATAATATGTGCTATATAATTCTTAGAGCGAGATTCTCAAAAATAAAAATCTGAGCACACGTGGTGTTCATCTTCATGCCCATGGCCGACAGCATAATGCGAAGATAATAAATACCTTTATTAGATTGTATGCGAGAAAATTACGGTGAGACCAGCGCCGCTAGATTTTTGTTGTTATATATTTGAGAAAACATTGTTATTGTTAGAAATTTGAATCTCGAGATTTTGATTTATCTTCAGGTTTTATACCATCATGAACCTGAAAAGACTGTATTTTTTTAAAATTATATTTGTCTGTGAGCGTCACCAAGACAGGACAGTTTCTTTCGTTTTCTACAAACTCTTAACCAACAGACAGAGAAACTTAACGGCTTCGAGTTTGAGAGTTTACTGTAGCATAAATATCTGTCAGGATGATAGATTATAATCTAAAGAACGGAAATAGATAGAAGAATAAAATTGGGTGTGCGTGATTAAGACTAAAATTGTTATTCTGTATCAATTTATACAAGAAATCTATCCGCGGAATTATTTTTTCTTTCGATGAAGAGAATGACTGAAAAACGCAACAAGCCAAATATATAACATTTGATACCTTATTATCAGGTATGTAGAATGAGTCACATTTTAGATTAAATCTGCTATCAAATTCATCGTCTGTATATTACCGTGGATATTGATGTAATTATTAAAAAATACAATAAGCTAGATTATCAGAAATTCAGTGTGTGATTTATATACCCAAACTGTATTTCTGTGTCAAACTACGCGACATCTAATAACTAACTACATCGTCTTTCATAACTAAGCGATGGAACTAACCTCAAAACATACTACAAAGTATAAGAGAAAATTAAGGAGAAAGCATTCCCGCTAATTTGAGAGTATTTTTTAACTAAAAAAAAGTTACTAATAGATCTAAGAATATGCTTGGACTAGATGGCAATCTGTGTTGATACAAAAAAAAAAAAAGTAAAGTGAAAAAAATTTGATATTCTAAGTCAATAAAAATATGAATAAACGCTACTTCCTAGTTTCAGACATAAATTCATTTTTTAATCATTCCATTTATCATCAAGAGAAATCCATGTTACTCAATGATGCCTATTGGTATTGCGAATATTTCTGACTTTTAAAGGTTAATTTCGAATAATTAAGCACTAATTAATGAAATAATCTACATATTCAATGTTTGTCTGGAAGTGAAGATGATTTTAATAAAGAATTTTACTTAAATAATTAAAAATTTGAAATAGAATTTCATTAAAATATTTAGTTAAAAATTAATGTCCTTATATTTCTTAAATAACTCATGCAGATTTACACAATTGTAGGTAAAAGCGCGCAAATTTCCTTAAAGAACTACATAACAGCGGCAATTATCTCTCCGAAATGTTCTCAAATATTCTGTAATAAATGTACTTGTGTATTATTAACTGTGCGTTAGTGGCTAATAATACTTACGAAAAGAGCTTATTAGAGGGCGATCTTTATTGATTTGGGGGCGATTAATCACTGCGATTGCAGTTAATTCAAAAGCACCAAAACCGAATGCGTGATTTGGATTCCTTTCTCCAATAAATTAAAACCAAAATTGGGAACAAAGGTATACAAGTCACAAAATCACATACCAAATTTCGTACATTTAAGTCAATGCGTTTTTGAGTTAAAATTCATCTTCCTTTCTTCGTTTTAAAGCTACCGAGTTAACTTACATTAAGAGAACTGGACAGATTAATCTCCAATGGATTGATTTTGTCCCAAATTTGATAAATATCAATAAATTTGGTGTTAAAATCATATATCGAATTTTATTCGTTTAAATGAAAGCATTTTAGAGTTACCGTGTTGATAGACAGAAGATAGACATAATTCCTGAAATGTGTTTGGATTCAGGAGAGTATAAAACGTGGACATTCTTCAAAATTCTGAGTTCGAATTTTTTGATGATTACAAACCTTCTCTTTGCATATTTCATATACAAATAAGTAAAAATTGCCGTGACGTCAACGTTTAAATAATACACTTCTCTTTCATATCATACTTGATAATAGAGAGGCAGCTAATAAATCTTTTAATGAGAAAAAATATGCAGTTAGTATACGAAATTGTTTAAATGTAACAACAATTCGCTCATTATCATAAAAACTGTTTTAAGCATGAAAGAAGAATATATCATAAACAGTTCATTGTTTCATTCACAGTTAATATTTAAACAGAGCTGTACTAGGGATGCTTAGAACTAGATTATATATTAATAAGGTATTTTTAAAAATTGACGAAATTTCGGAAAAAGTAGTAATAAATGTTTGCTTGATATTTTTTTATTTTTATAACATTTTTTCCCTGGCTAATTTTATAAAATAAATTTTATATTATATTTTTTATTTTATTATTATATTTTACTATTTTTGTAAGGATTCAAATGCTTTATAGCAAAAATAAACCTTTAAAAATATTTACTTTTCTCGTCAATATAATTTAAAGTGTGATAAAATATGATTGTGCCTGTATATATCGCGTTATGCAATAAAGTGTTTTCGATGTATATCAAAACATATTTCTTAAAAGTATTCAAATACCTCTGCCATTATCACAGATTTCATAGTTTTCGAGCTTTCCGTCAATGCTTTGTTCATTATTATCTGAAGGAAATAAAGTTTATGTTTTGTTGTTGTGGCTTATTCCACAAAATCAAATACGTATAATATGCAATAGTTTCAAATTAGCTAGGTTCTAAAAATAATTTTCGAACTACGACTTCACTGTAACTTTAACTTCTAACTTGCACAGATTATTTTTTTTCTAAGGAATCAAAATGCTGAATAATCAAATTCCTTTCTAAAACTATGTGAGATCAAAATATTTTCTCACGTACCTTTTTTCCTGCTTTCTGCCTTCCTATTCGGTTCGCTGTACTATTTCCAGCATGCTTGGACAAAGAATCTTGATAACAGATTTAAATTGGTCTCTTTCTTTGAAATTATGGAGCAAATATATTTGTAAATAATGTAAATTTGATGAATTATAAAATATTCGAATAATATTAACACTTTATACGTATGACTTATCAGATTCCCATCTATTTCGTACCATTAATTTAGTTATTACAGCATTTCTGAACACCGATATCCTGCTTAAATACATTTGAAGACAGATGCACATGTCGCGCAGCCATGAGTTATAATAAATAATAATAATAAATCATATACATTTTTTACTGAGTAACTAAAATAAAACCATAGAAATGGTTTCCCTTAATCTTTCTCGCAGAGTCCCTAATAAAAATATTATCCCCGCGCATAAAGAATGTTGATTTCAGAAAAGACTATGAATGCTAAACTCAAAATTTTATTTTTAGTCCCTCACGTAAGTGTTTTGTGATTCGTTTCATAGTGAAGAAATCATACATTTTCTTTCTTTAATAAATTGAACTGATACTGCAATTTTAGCAACAGGATCACATACTAAATTATTACACAATTATTACGTTACATGCATAGGATTGTACAGATCGGCAGAAGAATTTGTTTCAGAACTTTATACTGATATATATTTTAGATGCTGAAACTATGTTCCAAATATTTTTCCGTCGATCTCTTTACATTTTTTTATATTCCCTTTACTTTCCTCTTTATATTGCCGCATTGAAGAAAGACTGTCGAATCTCCATGGCGGAATGGTCATGGCACTGGTCTTGTGATCAAGAGACCTGGGTTCGAATCCCCCAAGAGACACTGAGATTAATGGTATATGTAAATACTTGATTTTATGTTTTCCTTTATTTCATGTTCCAGAAGATACTGGACATTTCTTTAGTTTACCAGACAAGTGTTCTGGACTTTTCTTTCTGTCTCCAGAAGAGTATTCTGGAACTTTTTCTGCTTATATAAAAGCAGAAGATTTGTTAGTTACTGTATTCTCTCAGTTCTGAGTTCAGTTAATAAATTGGTTTAGCTCTACCTCTTGTGTGTGTCATTAAGTTCTATACTAAAGTATCTACGTGACAATATTATTTTTGCTGCTATGATTAATTTCAAAACTGATTCAATGTATCTGATAGGATATTCATTTCTTTTCAAAAGTGAAAATAATTGTTCGCATTTCCTGAGTTCGAAATGTGAGCGGCGTTAAGTCTTTATTTCCTGTATTTACATGTGGTTAGATACTGCTTTTACATCTATAGAGTACAAATTATCGAAGAAAACAATTTTCTTTTAAGGATGTGAAATTTCCAAATCTTGTTTTAAATTCAGTTTTTAAGAAACGGGATTTTTGTTGTTGTTGAGGATATGTTATTTATAAGCAATTTAAAATTTTAAATATCAAGGGGCTAAATTTTTATTAAAAAATTATAATATACTATTCTGTTTGCTGCAGCCCAAAAATATTTATTATGGGTCAATATGGGCAATGGATCACGAATTTGAAAATGCTATTCTACAGAGAGGCTGCGTTAAAAAATTCACATTTTGAAAGTATTATTAAAATTGTAGTTAAAGCATTGCTAAGCAGAATCTAATTTTTATTTCAAAACACTTAAAGTTTACGCTACAAGTAAATGAACATATATTAATATAAAATTCTAGATTTCTCACATCATAGCTCAAGATGTACGAAAAAAGCATCGTTTTCTGTTGAGAAATATTTTTTTAAATTTTATACTTCTCTTTCTTTTCTTTTTTTTTAAAAACCCTTTTAAATACAGAAATAATGGAAAAGAATATCGTGAATACAGAATCGTATTGTTGAAAATAATAAACCATACACACACAATAAATGACACTCTCTTCTGAAAGGACAAAGAAAGTACAGAATTTTTTCAGTGCCCTCCAAAAGTGATCGGGCATTTTCGAAGTCCGCAGAATAGTTGCAATTGCTGAGAAAATTACTTGAAAAAGTAGAAATAAATGTGCATTTGAGAACAACGGCTCTCTAAATGATAGACGAATTTGCACTGGCAGATCTCCACCAGGCAGGTTGGGCAGTTGCATGAGGCCGCTAACCTGAGAAAGGACCACAAGCAGATCGATTAAAATATTTTATTTTCTTAGTTAGTTTTTAAAAATACACATTTTATAAATGATAAAATATTAGGATAATATTAATATTTTATCAAGCATTATTGGCCAGGCTTTCTATTTCAAAACATTCAATTAGTTGTTACCATATTTATATAATCAAACATCTGCTTAAATAATATTTGTGTATAAATGTAAATATTGGACAATTCAGAATCATAATACATAGATAAAAACCAATATATATTCACGCAGTTAATAAAAAAATAAATAAAATATTAAAATGCACTGAAATATGATACTGAATTGGCCATTCATGAAAAGAGCAGTCTCATAATAACTAAAGTAGGCCCGATAAACTAGGTAGTGGCGTAGCGATTTATTGTTTAGCAAATAGAGTGTATCTGTGACATGGCACACTAAATTCGTTTGCAATTTTTTCGAAAAATTTTAAAAAGTATAAACCAGAATTTTTGCATAAAAGGCATTGTTTAAATATCTTCATCAAATGATATCCTATATTTTGATTTATATAATAACAATGATAATTGTAAAATCATTACAGATAATGTTTTCAAATTCTTTTTCCATAGTTATCAATTTTCCTTTAATAGTTTTATGTGTACGAGCTTAACCCTAATCAGCTGAAATCCAAATATAACACATTTAATGATTCAGCGTAGATGTGAATAAAGGTGGGTTTACACTCAGCCAATTATAAGTCTCCAGTAAGTCACGCATGCGCAGATGGGAGATTGCGCATGCGCCGAGAAACCGGACAATAGCAAGTTCTTGACTCGAACGGCACAAGTACATGCTTCTGTACAGTTTCTGCGAATGCGTGTTCTTACTGGATGGTTTGTAGTGGCTGAATGTAAACTCACCATAAATAATGTATGTCCTTTATTTCATTTTCCGCAAGAAATTAATAACGGATTTAAATATATTGTTTGCTTTGTATTGACGGAGATCTATGGCTTTCTAGCTTTTTCGGCAAAAAAATGGTATTTTTATCCTCGGAATATTTGCAATAAATATTTTTGAGTTAATATAAGATATTGATTTCAACATCTTTCTTTTTTTTTCTTCCTATTTTTGAATTTCCATTTATGCAAAATCGTCACTTACATTTTCACATTTTCTTTTTTTGTTGCATCTGCTTGTATATATCTATGTTTCATTGAACGTAGCAATTTTTTTTTTCTATTTTGTCAGCATATCAATTCTTGTCTTACAGATTTCTATATCAATCTTTATATTATTCACGTGGTAAAATATAAAGATCAAAGAAAATCGACGAAAACAATGCGTGTTTTTTTTTTTCAAGCTGCAATTATTATTTAACTTTTTATTATTTTAATTACAGTTATAACTGAACAATTTAATGACTCACAATAAATTTTTCAGATAGATTTATTTATAAAATGATAGATATTATTTCAAAATAAAGTTTTTACCTTAGCTATACCTTTTTACGCAGCCATCATTTCTTTTGCTTTAGATACGTTTTAGAAAATCTTGTTCCCAAAAGATTGCTAATATTTTAGTTTCCTTTTATTACTAACAATCATATATTTATTATACCTTAACACTGTCTGTATTGATTCCTAGGATTTTACAGCGTTGTTGATTAACAAAACAGAAATATTGTTTTCGAAAAAATAAAGCCCAAACTTCGTCTTTAATCCACAGTTTCTCTACAAAAGCAATTCTTTAATTTAATAAAGAAAACGTTGCGATGCCAGATAAAAAATATTAATGATTTAAATATTTAGTAAAACACTACAAAAAAGTAAAATGATTTTAAATTAATCGATTATTTTCAGATTTTATTATAAATTGTCTTTTATTTTGCTTTAAACTTTCAAATTATGTTCTTTTACAGTTTTGCTATAAACTTTCAAACAGACAACCGGTGTATGAATGTCTTAAATTATCATTTAAAGATGAATATGATATAGATGACGAAAATATTAAATTTGTATCAGTTGACATTTTTTTAATGAAACTAGGAAAACAAAAATGAGAGTAGACAGTTCTTCAGAAAAAGCGACAATGAAAATCTTCACTTATGAAATAAAACGATTAAAACTCAAAATGTTATCGAAAAACCACAAAAATGCATGCTTATGTTTTGTTTCAAAATTTTTCTAATTAGAATTAAATCGTTTGGTCATTTTTCTTGCCCTAAAAATTGTCTTTGTTTCTATATACAAGTAAAAGCAATTTTTTTATTATTTTTTTTAGAGAATGGTGTGTATGAAGACTACAAGAAAAATTAAACTAATAAGAACTTGAAAACTTTATTAAAATGTGACGAAATTCTCCATAAGTTTTTTTTTTTTTTTTTACTGAGGATTAAATTTGTTTTTATTTATCATTCTCCTAAAGATGTTTTTCTTGCTAGTCTTAAGCTGTATATGTAAAAAAGAAAAGAAGGTAAAAAGAGAAGAAAAAAAAGAAAAAAGAAAGGGCGTGTGTGTGAAGACTGCAAGAAAAATTAAATTAATGCGAGTTTGAAAACGTTATTCAAATGTTCAAATTTTTCTAATATTTTCACTTTTTTATCGCATTTTTTTTATTAAGACGATTACTCATTTACCGTTCTTTTAAAACTTTTTTTGATTCAAACATAAATTAAAGCAGTAAAAAAAAACTTTTATTAAAGATTATATGCATGAAGACTATTACGTATGAAATAAAGCCATTCATTTTTAAAAGAAAATAAATTTACGATAACGTTAAGGTAAATTTGCCTTCACCTGATGCATTTCAAATGCGCGATGGCACTTTTATTTTGGAACTGGAGTCCATCTAAAAAAGTGAAAGTAGTTAAATGACTTGCGCATTGATCTTTGCCATATCAATGTGCCTTTATTGATGTAATTAGTTACTATAATAATTAGCTAAATACAATAATTTCAAAATAAAGAAAATTAATGAAGGAAAGCATGGCAAAAACCAGCGTTTACTGCTTAACCCTTTCTGGGGCCGTGGGAAGTATGCTTCCCACCAAATTTATCAATCTTTGTATGAAATAAGTTCATAAGTTCTGATAAATTTTTTTAGAAAGACAGAAACTTAGATGCTTAAGTTCTTTATCTCACACAAAATGATGTGTCTTGATCTGTTACTTAATTATTAATTAACCAAATTAATTAATTTATCAAATTAAATTTATCTAATAAGCTAAATGAATCCCTTTTCTTATTCTAATTTCAAGCCTAAAAATATTTTAACATAATATGACTAAAAAAAAATGGCTCTTTAAAGGGTTAATATATTCAAAAGGGATTTCAGTGGTAATTTATGGAGGAAAACAAAATAGGAATAATATTGAAATGAAAGAAAATTTTAGAACAACTCTTGGAGGAATTTTCTGAACTAATTCAAATTCAAAGGAATTTCACTGTGTTTTACTACATCTTGCATTATCTAAATAATTGCTAATAGCAAATATATTTAGTATAAAACTGCCTCATTTTGATAATTTTCTTTATAGAAAATACTTTTCGGTTAGTCTTTGTAAATAAATCATGTTTTCCACCAAAACAATTGTTACAACAACATATTCAAAAGTAATAAATTTTGAAGAATGTTAAATGTCATTTTTAATTTAAGTAATTTTTTTTCGAATCTTAATTGTAAACTGTTTAAATCTTTAAAGAAACGTTATGAAATTTACCTCCATTTATTTAAATACTGTATTTTGTCCATTCTCTAATTGAATTAGCAATTTATTTTTTAAAATAAACTTTTACTTAGAATAAAAAGGGAAAAAATGCATTTAACATAACCAATAAGATTGGTCTGGTTTCCCTGAAACTCTAACATTTTTCTAGTTTCTAACACTTTGAAGATCTCTTTCTCTGCGGTGTATTATTAAATGTATACCATTGGTAAGCAATAATTTCTAAAGAATATATTTAAGTGCGATATTTGGCGACTAATCGCTCGGATACGGTTAATACATAAATTTATATATATATAAAAAAATGCATTTTGGAGGGTTTTTTTTCCCCCGGCCAATAGAAGACAAAAATTAAACACAGAGCTACAATTGTAATAACAAAAATTCACATATTAAGCCATTACATTTTTTAGTTATAGCGCTTACATGATTGTGAAAGTACAAACTGGCAGATGGTCAATTCTTTGGCGTAATTCTGCTCCAAATTTGATATATATCTATATTTTAGATTTCAAATTTGAATATTTAATCCCTTTTGCTCTCTTCAGTTTGTAATTATCGTGTTAAATTATATTCGAACAGTAAGACAAGTATGCTTCCTCTGAATGGATTTTGTTCAAAATTTGATAGAAATACATAAATTTGATTCAAAACCATGTATCAAATTTCATTCGTCTAGCTCAAAATATTTTTAAACTATCTTGTAAATAGATTGACAGATATAGTTCCAAAAATGTGTCTTTCGGACTCAGGAAAGTCTAAATAGTAGAGATTTGTAAAAATCTCGAATTCAGATAGAAGAATAGAAGAGAAGAAAAAGTATTATAATGGTCAATACTATGACGATACTTCTTTTTTTGTACATAATATACGAGAGAGTAAAAGAAAAACCATTCGCGTCCAAATCACAAAAAAAATTCAAAAGTATGAAAAATATATATTTTCTTTTGTAAAGTTTAAAAAAATTATTTAGACATTCTTATAAAAAATACTATTAGAATTTCATTTCAATTAATTTTCAATACAGAATTATTTCTCTCGGAATCCAACTTTTCAAAATTTTTCTGCGTGAAACAAACAATAAGCGTTTGGTGGGCATGGATTTCGGTATTTGACAACGCGCCGCTTCATGTTAACCACAATTCATTATTGTTCAGAATACGGAATGCGGATTTTTTAAAACAAAAAACTGACGTTGTGTAGCAGAAGCCAAAAATGGCCAAAAAAGTTCGTTAATTTCATTCGATCCGAATAGAACAGGCTTCGAACTTTCGCCACGGTCCGGCATCGCTAGGGTTGCTGGAAAAACACTAAGTCGTTTGGCGCCAATATTTGGAAGTAGTTTAGTAATCTCTATCGCGTGTTTGCGTGAGGAGGTTGCGGGGTTTTGCAGCCTGTTGGTTTGGATGATCGCTACCAACGTGCCAGGATTACGGAGAGTGAATTAAGTGAAATAATAAATTTGGAGTCACGAATCAAGTAAGAGTTGTTTTATTATTTTTTTTGTCAATATTGTTATCGCTATGTTTTTGATTGAAAGATTATGGGCATTTACATTAAAGCTTTCGTTTTGTAAATCGTTTGATTAATGACTTAAAATTAAAACGATGATTGTTTCAATTATACGATTATTTTTTTAAATCGAAATCATGTGCTGTTTTTGCCCGTTTATTGTTTTATTTACTTATAGTTGTTATCCCCCACATAAAAGTTTTGTTTTCTTCGTGTGTGAATGTATGCTTTGAATCCATAAAATTATCGAAAATTGTTTGCTTTTTTAAAATTATTTTTTACGAAAACATTTTCTTATAATTTTATCTATTTTGATTACTAATAACCAAAATATTCTAACTTTTCAGGCATTTTACATGGAACTTTAATATTACTTCATATGAAATAAATAAAATAAACTGATATTTATTAGGATAACTAAGAAAAATCTTTGTTATCCGCGCATGATTGGTATTTAACAAATATATTTCATTATATATTTTTTCCATTTTTTTATTTTTCATGCTTTCATATAATTTTCATATTGTAATATATATTTTTTAAATTCTTTTTGGGTACTCAATCTTTTCTGACAGATAATTTCATTTTTATTAACAATTCATCAATTCTTTTATGTTATATATTAGCAAATTCGCTTTACATAGAGATAAACTGTGTCATTTTAATAAAATTACTATTAAAATATGTACTTTATACGGATATTGATGTTTTCGGAAGTTGTAAGCGATGGCTGTTAATAGAAATTATCCTTTATATGGAAACACACACACACATAAAGAGAGAGAGAAAGAGAGCAAGGAACTAAAAATTGCCCAATATTCTTATATAAACTGAAATTTTGAAAATGATTATAATGTAAATTAGGAAGTAATGCATTATAAAAATGGTATACAAGACAGGAATGTTAATTAATTTTTTTATAATGTGATGTCTGATTATACTAATAGTGTGAAATGAAATAATCTGCACGAAGTAAAAGAAATTACTTGAATTCTATGAAATATGTTCTTCTAATTATATGAAGAATGTTATAAGAAATTCCTTTGACGGAATGGAAGCCAAATTTGCTTTACCACAATGAAGAATTTTAGAAATTAATTAGCATAAAACAATCAATTTTATCCTCCTTTGCTTCTCAGAAATATTATACTGAAGAACGATCAGAATGAACTATTTCCCGAGTTTCAATCTGCTTGCGAAAATTCATGAAAGTGAGTTAATTCGAATAATCGATTTTATTCTATTAATCGAAGATATCGATAGAGTGGAATTTTGAAAAGTGTAAATTGAAACCTAACGTAACGAATGGAACCTAACGAATGTATTCTGTTGTTTGCTCTATTAAGAGGTACAGAGTCCTGGAATTAAATACATAAATTTGATAAAATTTTATGCACAATTTCTATACGGATTTATTAATTAAATAATTGTGCATGCAGCAAAAAACTGCTTTAACATTAATTTTCTATTTTTTCCACGATACTTTGAATTATGAAAGTAGTGTAGAATTATCTGCAAAACTAAAGAACACGGCAGAGATTTTTCTTCAATCTCTGCCAGAATTTACGAAGCAATAGAAAACTCGCCAATATTAACTAAAGAATATATTACGTTACCATATTTAACAACTTATTGCCTTTAAAAATTACGTTGGCAATCGTACTGTATTCTTTATTTTAGCCGAAATCCGACATTAATATTATTGTCGCTATTTATTTACATTTTTAACCCGATGCAAATTTATTAATCGTGTTTGAAATGTCGAATTATTATTATAAATACAATGAAGAAAATTTATCTTTTATAGGAAGAATATTAAAGGTTTAAACTAATAAACTGGTATTTTGACTGGTATAAATAAATTTTTAAGGGACATTAGCATTAATTACAGACATTACCATTAATTAAAAAAATTAGATTCTGCATTTATTATAAATGTTGAATTAAGATTCTTATATTATGGTTTTCTGCCGATTACGAAAATTGTGAACCGCTTATCGATAAAAAAAAAATGTATATTATTGTAATTGTCTCCGGAATTTTTTTAATTTGAAATGGTTGTAAGAACTAGATTTTATGATTTTATTGAAATAATTTAGATTATACGAATTTCAAATGAAATATCGGTTTATTTTTCCAACAAAGTTCTTCGACTTCGTACATAATCATTTAATTCCATTACAGTTGCAAGTCTGTTTATTTCACAAGAAAAATACTTTTAGAATTAATATTGTTAATTTTTTTATTGCTTTCAGTTTGAAGCAGTAGAATTTCCTTCTCCTAAAAAAGAAAATCCGCTTGTAACAATATTTCTGTAGTTTTTGAAAAATGTCAATTTTATTCAACTTTCGAAGTTTTATAAAACGATATCATTCTTAAAAATTGGCTATAATTTTCTGCATATATTTCAAGACCATAAATAGTTATTTCTATTTGATCGATTAATTCTACGATAAGCATTAAATCAACGGAAGATTTTGCCATTTTGGAAAGTTTTTGTACAACACTCTCCCACCCTTCCAAAAAGTTCATCTATATCATGTGAATAGTGGAGAAAATTTACTAATTACGTTTATATACGCATTTCATTCATCTTTTATTCATACGCATTCAACTTTCCATCTTGAGCGACCATTGTGTTGTGTAATTCATCTTGTGTAATTTAATGTATTATTTGTTTTTTCTTTTCATTTGTTACGAAATTCACTTAAGAAGAAATAAGCCTGAAATATATTTATGGTAGGAAATTAATTTTCTAATTCATGCCTTTTTAAATATGGCGAGTTATTTCAATAGAAGAGTTATTTTAAATTCCTATTTCTTCAGATTTATTGAAGAATTTCCTTTAAATTTGTCAATCATCCATTTGTGTATGTATTTTTGAAAAGTTTTTAATTTTTTTAATTTATCAGTTTAAAATGAAACATAGAAATAACAAGAAAATAGAAATCACATGCAAAAGTGTCTTATTACCCTTATTTGCCGTTGCTTTGTGGGATAGCAAAATTTGGCTGTTTCTTTATACTGGAGCCATAAATGTTTAAAATTCTTATTGAGTATCTTACAACATAAATGTATCTGCCGATGTCTGGCGGCTTTATTTATTTATTTATATTTTAGCTGGGAGAAGATATCTTTATGTTGATTATTGGGACTGCCCAGTGTCTGCAGCTTTAGTTAAACACCTTGGCTACATCGTATCTTAGTCACATATTTAAAAAATTATGTAATGTTAATAGAAAAAAATGAAATTAAGTAAGTCTTGTGCTAAACAATATAAGTCTTATTACGTGTGTAAGGCAAATTGATAATAAAATGAATCATTTAGCTAAAAGTAATTAAAATTAAGTAAAATTTATCCATGTAAATCTTTCTGTAATCTATGGAGAAGAAACTCAGCACTTTTTATAGTTTTTAAATGTCACTTTATAATTTTAAACTCAATTAAATTTTGAAATTCAGTCACACTAAATCATTATAAATTCTAAAAAAGGAATAATACCTCAACACATCTGTGTGACTTAAAATCAATCAAGTGGAATCCATTTCATAAAAATATAAAACGTTTCGTCTTTTTATGAAGCGAGATCAGATTCATTTAAAGAAACAATGGAGACATGAAAATAAAATAAAATCTCATCAAAGACTTATAAAAAATATTGTTATCTACAAATTAATTGAAAATAAGTATGCAAAAGTTTTTTTTTTAAAGTTAAAGTAAATTAAAGTTTTACGAAAGTAAGTTAAAGTAAAATAACAATTTAGTCATACATTTTTTTCGATTTAAACTTCCCAATCATTTGGCTTATATCCTGATGCAGCTCACCCATTTCTCTTAAAATACGAAAAGTATTCAGCAGAATATCGAGCGCTTTTAAGATAAAAATGGCTTATGACCCTATGAAAAACATCTTAGTTTAAACTTATTCTGAAGAAAAATTCAACTTTCTCTGTTTTTTCCGGTCTATGCTTTGAAAAGTGGAAAGGTTTTTGTCGTTCGCATCGACCTATAATTAAGTATACACAACATCATCGATAAGAAGGAAATGAATTTACTTCTTTGACCCAAAGCACCGGAATCTCACACGGCTGCATTTTACCCTTGTCCATCCATGACCAAGGAATGCAAGCCTCTCATGCGCACTGGTCATCCAGTCTGTTGAAGATTTTAATTTTTTTTATGTGTGTGTTAAATATTTTTTTTATTAGTCAGAAGCAAGAAAATCGTGTTTTTCATGTGCTTGATTGCGTAGATTTTAGAAATTCTTTCATAAACATTCAATAATCATTACCACTGTATAATGTTATCAATAATCTTTTTTTGTCTATTAACATTTAAAGCCGTAAAGACGTTCTAATTTCATTAGTAGATTTATGTTAGGCATCTGTTACATATAATATTTGCATTTTATGCACAGTTTTATATTACTTAAATTTCTTAAATGGGATTTGAACATTATGCTCTTTTTAAAGTGGGAAAAAAAACTATACATACTCAAATTGATAGAATTTGAGGGTATATCAATTTTTTCCTTTCTTGTTAGAGATGATTGATTGAAAATTCTAGCATAAAGTGACATAACAGAAAATCCTGCCATAAAGATTCTTAGCATATGTCACAAATTTAATACATTCGAATTTGCGTATTTTAAATTATTTACAGTCTACCTCGAACATAATGTATGCATTTTGTAAAAGTTTTAACAATTCACTCACCTCAGGGAATTTTTTAAATTTTTTATAAATGAAATCGCTAGATATTTTGTATAGTTGTTGTGTTGTTATTTCATGTACTATATCTAAACTTTAGAACTTTTTTCTTCTTAATAAATCTTTCCATGCACATATCTATTCAAGGAGTTACTAGATATTCCAAGTTCGGGGATATTCTGTGGAAAAGTCCATATTTATAAGCAATCCTTGTAAATAAGTTCAGACGCTTTTGAGATGTGAGGAATTGCTGTTTATAAGCAAAACTATGAATGTGTCTCACGCAGATTGACCGAAATAATCAAGACATGATTATCACAATGTCTAAGCGAAAAAACTTACATTGAGAACATTATGTTTTATTCATTTATTTATTTTCATTTACAGCGCAGAGTTAAATTTTAAATTAAAAGATGCTGTATTTGAATTTTATCTCTCAGATTTGATTTCTTTTTAATTAAAAATAACATTTAAATTTATCATAAGTTAAATGATTTTTAAGCCCAGTTATTAACTATTTAAAAAGGGCAACTACTTCGAATTTTAAAACAATTTGGAATCCAAATGGAGCTAGTAAAATAAATGACAGCTATGTCATTTATTTTATAGTAATTAATACGTTCGTTCACAGCAATTTCTTGCAATCTAGAAGCTACTACACGAAATTTCGTTACCATTCAATTAGCGAAGAAAAGTTATTCAACTTCATGCTGAGAAAACCTGCGCCATAAAAGTGAGATGTTTGGAGTTAAAGTACTTAATGAATAAAAAAATACGACGCAATTTTGGAACTTGCATTTCTTTCATTTTGGAACTTGCAATTCTGAGCTTTCATTTTTTCCCCTTTTTTAAAATATTCAATAGCATTACATCGCTTCTAATCTTTTTTTCTACTGTTAAAAAAATTATTGACTGCTTATGTAATGGCAATCGTCGTTTACCGCCTACATTCTGCGTTTTATTATTATATGCAAAATTGCAAAAACCGCCTGCTTTAACCCGACTCATCAATTCATTTGAATATTTTTGAGTTGTAAACATATTTTTTTTCTTTTGATTATTGCGTTTTGTACTCGTAGTACTCGTAGAAATACGTACATTCAATAAAATGCAAAAATTATAATAATTTTAATTTTTATTTCTTTTTCTGTCTTTGTGTATCGAATTAAGCGGACATCAGAAATTCAAATAAGAATTTAATGACGTTCATCAATAAATAATTAAGTAATATTAAAAATATAATTTTTATCCGCATCCAAAATATATTCTTGATTATATGGTTTAATATACATTGAAAGAATGTTCGGGAGAGCTAAGTTCGGAATATTGTCAATATATTTGGTTGAGTACCCGCTTGCAGAGTGAATAAATGAACAGAAATTTCGATACGATTAAATAATGAATACTTGTAAAATGCAATAAAACGCTTGAAATACTTGTAAAAAGTCATAAAACTATTGAATGAGGACGCGTAAGGTTTGGAAAAGGTCCTAGAACTCAATCACACCCTCATTGAATCCAGTCCCAATTTAAACTCAGTTTAACACACTCCTTTAGTGTTCAATATATTTTTGCATCTGATATATTCTGCTTTAATAACATCTGCTGAAAATTGTGGCTGAAAGTAAATATATGTTTATTAATACTAGCTTCCACAGTTTTACTTTTCTCATTAAAATTAAGTTTCAGGTTAGTAATAGTACATTAAATTTATTTATCATTTCATTTTACTTTCTTACTTGCTTATGTTCCTAAAATTTTTTTCTAATTTCAAGACTACTTCAGTGAAAAAAAAAGAAAAGAAAAGAAAAGTTTTTATGGAATTATTTTCTAAGATGGTTTATTCTTAACATTACCACTAGTTGAATTTTCGCCTATTATTTAAACTTCTACTAATAGACGCTCTAAGGCGTAATTTAATAAACATATTACCAAGTTTGTATTTTTGTTGAACATTATATTTTAATTGATATAATTAGTAATTGGTTAAATTTAAGATTCATTCTTTTAACAAAAGCATTCTGATTAAATAACGTTCATATGAAAAAGATTGGAACATCCAAATCCATACACTTTTCTTATTTGAAAATGAACTCATCATTTCCTATCTTGCGGTCAAAAGCTGTCGTTCTCAATCCATAATAAACCTTATTTAGGACGCGCAGGTACGGCTGCAGTTAAATAGAAAGAGTCATCGCATTTATGCAATCCAGGCACGTGTTTTCAGTGATGTACGGAATGTCAGAATTCGAAGGATGCTGGGTACAGATGTTGGAAATAAATAAATATGTAGAAAACACATGTGTTGAAACTTTTATTCGAGAAATGAAAAATACGATGTAGACTTATTTCTATTGTGTTACTAGTATGTTTGTCTTGTGTTTTATGTATTATAATTGATGAATGCAATTATAAATATTGTAGATTGCAGGTATATCACAGTTCAGTTTGGCATCGTTTGAGGTTTATTATTAAAAAATAAATAAATAAAACTACATATATGCAGATGAAAATGTAACTTTTTTAAAAAAGTGTTTCAATTGCAAGTTTTTATCCATCACTGCATTTTTGTCATTGAAAGTTATAAAAATGTCTATTAAAAGGCTTATTTTGCTGTTTTTAATCGCATTTTTTATAATAAAAATTAATTTTAGAAAATGAAACATGGCGTACACATTTCTAATGTTATAAATGTTCATTTCTGATGTTATAAAATATTTGTTTTAGTAAAAAAAAAGTTGCAAGCAAATATTTATTGAAAATTTAGTTAATCATTCCAGTAGTAAAAATTGCATTACCAGAATATAAATAATTAATAAAGATGCTCAAAATACTCGTATGAATATCGTCAATTTTGATTGCTTTTACTAGAATCCTCTTTCCAGTTTAGAATTTTCATCTTTAATAAAGTAGAAGAAATTTTATTGATAAATAGAAGAAAACAACAAAATAAAATTAAAAATAATTAATAATCCTAATAAAGGTTTAATGTTGATTAAACGTTTTTAAAAATACAGTATAATAAATTAGAATTTATAGAAAATTTTGTTTAACAAATGAAAGTTTTTAACTAAATATTCATTAAACATATGGTATTTTATTTTAGTGCTTCATTATTATTTACATGAATTTAAAGTTTTGAATTTATGACTTTCGAATAAATTCAGACACCCATATACTCTATATTTAACTAAATTATGTGACGAATGCTTAAACTAAACGGCAAACTTTTCAGAATAAGTGCAGAAAGCGGTTAATATTTTAGAACTCATAGAACGTTTTATAGTAGGATGCAGATATGAATCAACACATAATTTTATGCTAAGTTTTTAATAAACATTTAGCATAAAATTTAATTTAAATTTTTAATTTTTTTAAACTATGGTCTTTATATTTAAAATTGTCTTAACTCCGATATTTACATTTTAGAGGCAATACAATTTAGAAAAAAATCTTCTCAGTTAACCTCAATTATACATATAGTATCTGTTTCGTTTTTCATTTAAATTAAACTGAGTTTTCTGAAATTCTACTGGAAACGCTCCAAAGTATTGAGTGGAATACTATTTCGTATGAAATTTCTTTTAAATTTTAACTTTGTATATGTTTATACACGATATATTGAAACCAAGTCTCTTAAAAATGATCCGCGATTTAATGTTTTACTAGTTCAGTTTATCAAAATTTGCTACTTAATAAGACTGGAGTGGACTGACTCTATTAGGCACTTTTGTGCATTATTCACTCAGGGTTATGAAATATTTTATTTATATTTATTGAAATATAATCAAGTCAAATTTCTTTAAAGAACTTTTTTTATTTTCCATAAAAAATTATAAGAATAAAATTAAAAGATGTATAATTTTGTAATTCCAATTAAATTTTAATTTTTTAGAAATATTTTTATACAAACTTTCTGAATCTTCATAGGAATTTTATGTTTTTTTTTTTAACTAAAAACTGACTTGGAACTATCTAAAAAAAATTCTAAATTAAAACGCGTACTTTATTTTCTTTTAATCTTTAACCGAAATCTTTATCATCGGTTCCACTTAATTACTTCAAAAATCTAAGACGTCTGAAACATTTCAAAGATATTTAAATCTAATTACAATATTTCGAGAAAAGTCATTAAAATGTACTTTTTTACTCAAGACCCTTCAGATTTTATTGAAAGACACATTTTACATCACCATTTTAGTTGAATATAAACGTATATTTTGGTGATGAAACGATAAAAATAAAATTTCATGCTTTCGTCCATATTTGTTTCTCTTAAGAGTCTATTATCCCTTTAAAACTACTTTAATGGAACTAAATTTCAATAAAAAATATCTAGCTTTGGAAATTGGAGAGTTTGGAAAAGAAGGCCCCGAGATTCTCATTGCTTAAGGGACCCTAAAGGGCCCTGACTGAAGTAACTGTATCAGGAACCATCAGTATCCATCAATATGATAAATCTATGTACATAAATGTTTATATGGTAAATCTACTTACAGAATCAAACACAAAATCACTCCCCATACACGCGTTCATTCGTTCCTCCATTTTTCCTTGTAGGAAGTGATGCACAGAATGAAGTTGCGCTGAGGCACGTGAATGCACTGGCGCACGGAGATGACGGATGTTTAACTAGCAATAATCTCGACACGCCTTTGCTGTTTCTTTCATCTCACCTCTTTCAACTTCTGAGAGGATAACAATCTTGATAACCTTAATTTCATGAATCGTGGTCGTACGCTGAGCCGGAAATTATCTTTCTTGGTCAGATGGCCTTCTCGGAATTTTCGTATTCAGATGGCTCTGATAACCGATTCTTTTAAAACTTTCGATTCAAAAATAGCACTGATTGTTGATTTTTCAAATGCTGTGACATGATTTCGGTTCTATTGTGTGTCGCGCGTTCGTCTGAGGCAACAAGTTTTTAGCTCAAGATATCTTTAAAAAGGATTAGATTCGTAAAGACTCGTGAAAAGAATTATTTGTTGTAAAAGACGTTTTGGATTATGTTTTCACTGTTCAATATCGATACTGTATTTGCTTAGATTAGTTACATTAAAGCCCGGTTTTAAAGCAATTTGAGGCTATTTTGGGATGGACTTCATAATTTTTTAATTGTGGATAGATGATTTGGTCAATATTTAAGTCAGCAGTCCTCATTTTAAGTTTCTCTGCCACACCAATAAGGGTTCTATTTGATCTCAGCGGATTTAGCTTGCTTCAGGCCGGCTACTGTTTCAAATCTGGTGCTTTCCAGTTCCGAGATCTTAGCACTCGGCCACTGCGACTGACAGATTGATCTAGATATACGATTATTTATAAATCATATAATGGACATAAGATTATAGGAGCATGTGCCCGATACAGTAGACTGGATTTCAATGGCAGCTACTCGAATGCCAAAAAGTGATTTAGGAATAATAGAAGGTGTTGGAGGGACATAAATTTTGAAGAATGCAAAAGGTTACACCCTTCCCAGTAAATTGGATTTCCATCCAAAGTTCAACTGTGAAATTTCATAATTTTTTAATGAGTTAGTTTTGCTATTTTTTGCTGTTTAAAGATAATTTAATTCTTCTGAAATAGCCGAAAATTCATTAAAAAATGTGACTAGCCATCTTCCTTTAATCATGAGTGGGGGATTCTCTCTTCGACTTTTTTATGCACTTGCACAATATGGAGCATTTTATGTTTTGCTTCGCATTATCGTATCTAAAATCGAATCATATCTCTTGACCTCTTTAGTTTAAATTTCAATACAAATCTGTCATTTTGGACTCAAAATTAAGTACTAAATATCATTTTTATGTCATATATATATATATATGAGGTAACGTTTTCACTTATGCACGGATATACAAAAAGATTACCAATCAGTCATTTGACGGATTTGCTGCAAAATTAGATATAGGTGTTTTATTACAATATTACTGCAGATTCTTAATAATCCGCTCTGCAACTTTCTGGATCTTCGGATCTGACGTTTGCATCAGGGGCGTTACAAGTGGAGGACGTGAGGAGTATAGATACCTTCGAGCACATGATTTAGAAATTGCCATAAATACATTTATGCCACTTTTGTTAAAAAAGTTGTTTGTTATTAATAAAAGTGCATTTATATCACTTTTTAAAGAGATATATTAGGATGGGGTGTAAGAATAATGTCATTCACAGAGTGCTGTTTACATTTCTTAAACCACTGATGACGAAAAAGATAAAATTATGGTATGGACGTCACCAATCCTCCCTAAACCACTAGTTTTCAAAAAAGCGCGTTAGGAGAGGTACTTGGACATGCTGTGACCTT
>JAPMOR010005999.1:313663-401324 GCA_026543865.1 Argiope aurantia
TATTGCGAAAACTCTACTATGTAAGGGAAATTTCATCCACCTACCTTGTTATTATTATTTTAAGTCACTGTATTCACATATTTGGAGCTGAACTTGCAGCAGTCTCACTGTGTTTAGATTTGAATATTACATTGTTTTCTCTTTACACACTTCCTACATGAGACAGAGAAAAAAAAAATGGTGGTGACCGAAAATAATCGTAAATTCGAAATCCGATATCACGGAATATATACTTGTTATTTGGGCCGGGCTGAAATTGTACCTGCCATACATAGTCAAAGGTTTGATGTCAGTGCGGAAGTTATAAATGATATGCCTACTCATGTGTTATCCTCGTCATTTGATCATGATTCAGATTTCTTATATCCTTTTCTTGTATCCCTCTCATATTTCAAAACGGGTCTGTGAATGAAGCAAGAATCTCTTCATTAAACTGCTCTGGAGAATAAATTGGCAGAATAATTCAATTACGAACTATATCGATGAGAACAGACTACCCCTTCATCCATAAAAATACATTTTGAAATTCATTAGTTAGCATTCATTTTTTAACAAAAGACATATTCAGTGCTTTACCATTGATTTTGTTTCAAGATGTGTTATTTATATATATCTAATCGGAAAGAAGCCGAGAATTGAGGTTAAAAAAATTTACTTTCTTCTATGTGAAGTACTGAAAAAATGTAACGTAATCTCCAAAATATTTGATTTCGAGATGAATCTCTATGTTTTTATGTCTGTCTGGGTTTGAAGAACCCATTTTGGAAATTTGTCTGTGGAAACAATAAATGAAAGTTTCTGGAATTAATTGATGTTTCCCAAATTTTCGACTAAATTTGTCACGAGTTGACTTTCTAGCACTTTGTTTACTCATATTTAAGTAAAGGCGTTAATGCATAAATGCAAGAAACTACATAACTGTAATCTGTCATGTTGTGGTTATGATTCATTAATCCAATGGGGTCTTCAATGAATTAATGGGAAAAATTGTAAGTTGCATAATTGTTTATCGTTACTGTAAAAACCAGTGGGAGTGGTTTCCCGAATATTTTTAGCATGCTCTCTAATAAAGATGTTATCCCAAAGAACGCCTTGCATGGTATTGCCGTTCAATAGTTACGAAATACTAACTTTTGGCGTGAATATAGCAATTTTTCTGAATCCATCCTGTAACTCTTGGCGAGTTATTTGGCGATTAATTCTTGGCATGCAGTTAATAGTATCCGAAAAACGAATTTGTGCTTTAGATTTCTCTTTCGCAACAAATCCTGAAGCAGAAATTTGATATAATCCCAAATTCCCATACCAAATTAGATATATTTAAGTCATTGCGTCTTTGAGTTATCATGATTACATATTTCTGAAAGTACAGACCGACAGACGGTAAATACCTTGTTTTGTTTGGTTCAAAATATGAAAGGTGCCTAGACTAGATTAGACGCTAATTCTATGTATCGAATTTAAGCATTTAACTCTCTTTGTTTTGTAGCTATCGTGTTAAATTATATTCGAATAACCAGATAGACAAACTTCTTCTGATCGTATTTTGCTGAAACCTTGACAGATATCTACAAATTTAGTATAAAGATCGTATATCAAATTTTGTCCGTCTAGCTCAAAGCGTTTTTGAGTTTCTTCTGATCTTTGTTACAGACAAACAGAGGGACATTTTCCAAAAAACGGGTTTTTCGAACTCAGGTGGTCTGAAACGTTTGGATTTGCCAAAATCTCGAGTTCGAATTTTTTGACGATTACTATACTTTCTCTATACTACATGTATGAGAAAGTTGAAAAAAAAAAAAAAGAAAAAGGATCTATACTTTGAACGCACCACGTTATGGAAATGCATGGGAGTGAAAACATACTCTGGCCTTATATTTTCTCCATCTTCCCTTCTCAAAGAATGTGAAAACCTACAGGATTTCTCTGCCCCCAAAACAGCCCCTGAATTTGAGAAAAGAAAAAGAAGGTAAATTTTTAAACCAATGTTTGGTACTTATTTTTTGATAGTAAAAATTGCTTCAAACACATAACCTTTGGTGTCTACAAATGATATAGACTCTCAAACAGTTCGTTCTCAAGAAAGCAAACTAATTCTAACTTTCACGCTTGATGCCGTCTATATCTTATGAATTCAACCTGCCGAGTTGATTTCTGGGAACTTCTTCAACTTCGTGGGAACGCAGAAATATGCGGCCTTTGCAACAATGAATCGAGGGTATTGTGAGTTACCGGAGTGTGCAGTATGAGGGTGGATTCTATAATGCGGAAGCCGTCTTCCATATTGTGGGCATCCCTTCTTGAAAAAGGCGTTCTCATGGTCAGGGGCACCCAAGAAAGGGGGGTGGGCAATTATTGCTCACCCTTGGAGGGGGTGGGTGGTGAATCACCCTTTGTTTGCTGGAGGGTGGCGGGGGCTGGAAAATCCTTCGTCATACCTCCGGGGGATGTTTGACTGGAGGAGTGCGGATATGCTGATTGGGATGCAAGCGGTCTTGCGAAGTCGTTAACTTTTTGACTTCCTTTTTTCAGAGAAATCTGAAGTGAATTCTTAATGCGTTTCTGCCTCCCACTCGCCGGATTGCGAGTGACAATGCACGCTCATTATTTCTATTCATCTGTCACTTGTGTAAAAGCATGATGAAGTGGCTTTTCACTTTTCGTTTAAATAATAAACTGTTTTGCAGTGTCTTCCTTATTAAAATGCGTTTTCTCTGTTCTTGAGTTGATTCAATTTAACTAGAGTTTCTTAAGTTGGAGAATAAATGTTAAAAATTGATTCTAACTTATGGTGAGTAGGAACATATCTGAATTTAGACACTCTTCTTATGTTTTGTTATATGAATAGATTTGTTTCCCTATGAGACCTATGCCTAATCTTTATTAGTTATAAAGGGGAGCGAGTATTCTTTTATTCCACTTTCACGTGTGCAAAAGAATAATAAAGTGGGTCTACACTTTTTTTGGTAATGAAATAGTTTTGCGTTTTCATCCTTATTTTAAGCCATTTCGTCTCTTTTTGAATTGTTTCAAACTGAGCATCTTAATTTAGCCAATTACTGTAAAAGACTTGATAACTTTATTCTCCGTTTAAGTTAAATTAGGAAGATATCTGAAAATAATCTCTTTTCAGTCAACATATTGAATGATTTTTATAATAAAACTACTGTCTAATACAATTAGGTTGTACAATTATTTTTCGCCTCTATATCCTATTTGCTTTAACAGAGGATGTAATTACCTTTTCATTTCCATTGCGTCTGGGCATCTAAAACCCTCTTTGTACATCATTGATCTAGTAAACAAATTTACATATAATTGAGGGGAAAATAGAAGTACATAGGTTACATTATATATTTTTAATGGCTCGAGAGCCAGATTTGGTCAAATATATTATGATATTAATAAAAGGTAATCTCTTTACCATTTATTTTGTAAGAAAATCATTTTCCTAAAATTATGTGTAATATAAATGTGCAAAATGTATAAAAGAATTTAAGATTTATTCCATTCTTTAGAGAAAATAATTTAATCGTTTCAGCAATTAAAAGCATCCTATTTTGATCCTCAGTTGTTTTAACTGATATCTCAAGGTAAAATGTATATATAATGACTGATAACTCATTATATAAATATTTATAAATCAAATTATTTTAATTATAACTCATGAAATTAAGTTGTTGCAAATATCATCTAAAACGGAAATAATGTCTTTATATTGTTATTTTTCATATTTTTAAGATACTTGAAAGAATAATCCATTGGATGTTTTTTTTTTCCTTATAAAGCAATAATATTACAAAAAATTGGGATTAATTTAAAAATTATAAAAATAAACGAAAGGCACAATTATGTTTAAGTAATAAAAACATATTTCATTATACTTATTTTTTAATTTTTATTCTCTTTAAAAAATATATAAGCTCTTTTTTATCTATTGTTACAAACCTGCGATTCGGCTTCCCAGCATAGTTTGTTCCATCAATAGAAAGAAAGTTTTACAGTCATCTGAATGGGACTAGCGCGTCGGAGGTCCCAGAGCTTGGCGACCATTTGGCGACTTGGCGGCGACTTTGGCGCCAAAATAGATAATACCCGAAACTTCGAGAATTTTCCCGATCCGTCCAGTAGGAACCGAGATACGCCTCGAACGTTCCTGATTGGTTGAGAGGCTTCTAGCCCCGCCTCCTGAGACCTATAAAAGGGGCTGCGGCTGCCAGAGAGTCAAGTCCGACTTGGGAGACGACGAAGTCAAGTCGGAAGGAGACGACGGAGTAGTCCAAGTTCGAGAGCAGCGGAATCGACGGAGCGAAGTGAGTAATCCGAGCCAGAGTCGGAGAAGTAGAAGACGGAGGAGTCGGAAGCGACTGAGTCAAGCTCGTGCTGAACTGAGCTGTGCGCTACTGTCTGCAGTAGATTCTGGTTGTATGCGACACGTCTCGGGTGAAGATAATCGTCTTCTGTGCTGTATATAGTTGTCGCTTTGTGCTGTCCTGTGTGTCTTCGTGTAAATAAACGTCGTTGTTTTTATTCTACTTCTGCCTGCTGATTGAACATTCTTTACACCATATCACTCCCACTATCCAAACGAACCCCGGTAAAGAAAATTTCGTAACACTATATATATATAAAGCTCAATGTGTGTGTGTGTGTGTTGGCGCTCTACAGGCCAGGCCATTTGACATACAGCTACCAAATTTGGTACATGTATACCTTAGAGATCGGAAATGTGCACCTGAGGTCCCTTTTTTTGAATTTTTAATTAGAATTTTAATTATTAATTAAAAACTAACTTTCCCGCCAAAAAATCTTCCATTTTCCCCACCGCCAAACAAGTAAGGCTTCAGTTTTTTTTTTTTTTTTCCCAACAGTAATGAGGCTAGGGTTAATATTTTTCGACCGATTATTTCAAATGATTCTGTTTATTTTCTTAATGCTTGATGCATTTAAGATTAAACATTGTTAATTAATTGATCTTTCAGATTCATTCTGAAGTACTTTTGAATTAAAATAACACAGAATAAAGGAAATTAAAAATGTCTAATCTGCATAGCGTTACCCCAACTAGCGTAGAAAATTCATGCATTTGCATTACCATAATTGGCGTTGAAAATTCACGCATGCGCATTGTGTTCTGATTGTTGACACTATTATCAACGGATGATTCTTGATTTAAATTATTTTTTGGTTAGTTGCATGCTTTTGTAATTAAATTGTATTTATGTTAGTTATATATTTTTTGTATATGCTCATAGTTTTAAGTACATCGTTTTTTTAAGTAGTTTTTTTTAAACCTGTTTTCGACCAATTATTTTAAACGATTCATTTCATTTTCTTAGTGTTTGATGCATTTAAAATTAAACATCGTTAATTAATCGATCTGGTCAAGATGAATCTGAGAAAATTTTGTTGACAAATTCTTGAGATATTACATAAATTAAGAAAGATATTCTTTAGTGCCCATAAAGTTTAAACGCTCAGTGACTCTGTTATCAGTAATCATATTATAAAAAAATGCTTTGTTTCAGTAAAAAATATTATTATATTAATTGCAGATGAATTCTTTCCACTTTAATTTAAAGCATAAATTCTACGGGAGCTAACAGAAAATTAGAGAGATACATATTACGTTATGACTGAAGGCCTTTATAATATTATGAGTGAATTATATGACTATCAAAATTTGAAGTTTTAAAATGTTTTGATGAAGAATCTATTAAAGTAGGAATTGCGTAAAATATTTAATTATTAAAATTTTAACGAACATTAAGATTGGTGAACCAGCTGGTCGCCAGAGGCGGCTAGTTTATAATAAAACTCTATAATATTGTGAAAAAAATTGTTTTTTTCCCTCATATTTATGTGGAATATTTCAAACCTAAAAGAAAAGTTTTTTCGTTACACACTTGTTATTTATTTATTTGAAAATTGGGACTTTTTTTTGTATTACGTCTGAAATATAAAATAGAGAAAAGCATTAACGGATATTGAATTTTTTTTTAGTTTGTTGAATGCTTGTTCTACTGATTTAAAACAGTTTCTGTAAATTCAGCCTACATAACGTATAATATAGTATTAAGAAGATAGTATCATTATGTATCATTGTAAAATGAAAAAAATGTGAAAAATATTTTTTTTTTCTTCTTATTTATTTGCAAAGTGCAGATAAAAAATTATTATTCATTAATTTGCCTTGTAAAAGAATATTTTTGAATGAATTCTTAATTCGATTTTAAGAAAATACATTGGATTATAGCAATAAGATTGAATTATAAAAGTCTGGTTTGAAAACATGTTAATCATCATCATCATATTTTCATAGCAAAAATAATTCCACTAATAAGAAGAATTGGATGTGTTTTGATAGAAAACGTGGAGTGATTGTTTACTTTTTCTGCTTTAACACGCCAGAGTTAAGTTTCATGAATCCAGAGTTAAGTTTCAGTTTCATGAATCACTAGTTCGCAAGACTTGATAGAGGAAATTAATCTTAATCACGTTCGTTGATATGTTTATTTTACAAGCTTTGAGAACTTAAATACAAATAATTTGATAACTGAAAATTTGTCGATTAAAATTTTTTTATGCACTCAGGAAAGTATTTAAAATTAAAATTAAACCAAAACTTGATTAAATTGTTATTATTTATCGAATGGCTGGATTATAATAGTAAGAAAATTCGAGAATCCGTAACCGACATTTAGTTGGGTTTTTTTTTAAATAGTAACATTTTTAGGTTGATAGATGTACTATTTATAGATTGTGATATGCGTGATTAAAAATTGTGCTAAACGCTCGACAGTGATATTGTCTAAATATTGGCAAGTATCTAATTTTAGGAACTAAATTTCAACGTTTTTCCTTAATAATTTCAGAGCATATTGTCGCACAAAATACACTTTTAACTGCTCTCTGAGATTCAAAAATTAAATAAATAAACCTCTCAGTAATAACTATTTTATTTTCCTACAATTATTTCTACAATTATTAATTTTTTATAAATTAATTTATAAAAATAACTATGCGGATTGGATTGGATTGTGGTTTTGATAAATTCCGGTGCTTTCTTTAAACTCTCCTGAGCCCGAAAAATTGTGGATTGTGGGATTTACTTGGATTATGGATTTAACGGATTGTGGGATTTAAAGGTGCAAGAGTCATATCTGATTTTGCTGCGCCTGAAATACGGTTAGAATATAAAAAGTGTATCTATGTAAAAATCTGTAAAATTAGAAGTTGATTTAAAAAAATTTCATGTCAATCTCTTTTAAAATTAGAAACGAGATGAAAAAATGGTAACAAGATGGAACATTAAATACTAAGATGATATAAACCAATTGCTTTTAAAAATTTAAAGAGATTTTTGTGGGGACATTTGATTGTCCACTGTTGAAACATTAAAAAATCGTAAACGATGATGATTAAACTAATAAATTAAGTCTGAAATTGAATCACCCATTCTTTACCTCGAGTTACATCTTCTTGCAGTCACCATACAAGCCTCAATTAGCCTGACACCTAACTGCACATTGTTTTAAGCTGTACAATGTCGTCCATACTTTTTACACCTCCGCATTTGTTAAACTATGTATAAACTTTGTATAATTATGTGAATCATGGTTCATATTCTTTTTACGGTTTTTTTTAATTTAGTGAATTCAAATGAATTAACTATGACAGCTATTTGCACTTCATATAAATGGTAGCTGTACGCTAACCATCGATAAGATTGGTCTCACTGTGTGATTTAACCATTCTATCATAGTTGGAGAAACGAGGTAGGAGGGCTGAATCAAAAATTTCGAAACTATAACTTTCATAATTTAAATATTTTTTAATATGAAATATTAACCTAATAAAAATGTAAAGTGTATAATGAGGGTTCAAGTATAGTTAAAGAAGTTAAGCTATCAAAAAAGTTTTTTTTTTCAACTGTGCAAATAAAAAATATATATAAAAATGGTAGTCTACTTTTTCAATTGTATGTTAAATTTCATTAATACAACTCCTAATATTTTTAGGTTATCATCTTTACGCATAGACATTTGGATCAATCAAAACTCTGATATAATTCTAAAGATTATTTTTTTCGGGCTCAGGAGAGTTTAAAGAAAGCACCGGAATTTAACAAAATCTCGATTTTTAAATTTTGAGATGATTTATTTATAATTTCTCCGTAGGGTGATTTCTTCTTATTTAATTCGTTCAGAAAGAAGCAAAATATAAATGACAATTCCGTATCACAGGAAAATGCATAAAGTAGTGGTCGTGTGATATAGCATCTTTTTACCAGCATGTCTATATCAAGAATCCAACATTCTTTCATTTCCAAAAACGTTTTTTTTTTTACGCATGTGTGTGTTTAAGCAGAAATGAAAACACATAGTAATAAAATGCAGCAGCATATTGTGATAATCCGTAACATATATAAATATTTTTTTTTTCTGTTTCCCAACGCAGTATTGTTTCCCGTGCAGGCGATGTCGCTGTGATTTATATTAATTGCATAATGTGAACAGAATAATAGTGTGTCGCGAATTAGAATGATTTTTCCTTTCCTTATTGTTTATATATAATTTATGACTTTCGTGTACCCAGTTCACCGTACTTACAGAACACTTTAGGCGAATTATTAAACTTTGTTTTAAAACAAAAAACCATATGGTGTAGAATAGATTTATATTGCAATATTGCTTCTAAGAAAATTTCAACATTTATTGGAATTTTTTTATTGTGCAATTCTAGAAAAGGGATTAAGTTGAATTTTTGTAATCTTTAAAAAAATTGTTATAAAGTTTATTTATTTATTAATTATTTTAATTAGTAAATAAATTATTTCATCCTATCGCGTCTAATTTTAAAATTCTTTTTATTCTTTCATATTGCTTCATGCATACAAAAAATTTAAAGATAATTGTTTCACATAAAACTTTTAACGTTTCAAAATCTTTAAAAAAAATTTAAAAAAACTTAACGGAAAAATTTTGTTTGAACATAAAATTCTATACACATTAATTTAATGAAATATGAGAAAATAAATAATTAATTATTCAAGATATTACTATTTCAAATCTTTAGAAAAAAATTTTAATGAATATTTTGTGTTCCACATCTTAATGAAACTTTTTAATAACAAATTTTTAATCTAATCTTTTTTTTTTCCTAACAAACTTGTGCAGATGAATCCATTTATCGCGTGAAGCATTTGAATATCCCCTACCATTTTCAAGACGTCAGGCATTTCATACTTGATCTTTTCTTATTTCAAACACGTAATATTTCTTGAAACTAATAATATATATTTTTGTTTCTTCTCATATATAGTAGTCTCATAGAATATAATAGTGGGAACGTGGTCAGTATCCCTGTCGCATTCTTCTCCAATTGAATTCCTTATTTTAACACTGTTTGAATTTTAGTTACTAAAATAGGGACATGCATATTATATTATTCATATGCAGTTTTTCATTATTTTCATTTTTCTTCTTAGTCTGTCTATCGCTGGTGATTTGCGTGCTACAGGTAGCGTTCCAACGCTATTTAATGTTTTTTGCTGTGTTAAAACTCATTCCAATAAAAAAAAAGTTGATGTTGCCATTCGAAAATTTTGAAATATTGCCACTATAACTGTAACTGTTAAAGTTTAATTGTTGTTTTTCATACAATTCTTGAGCGCATACCTTTGAATACCTCGAACCGAAATTTTATTCCGTTTCTCTTTAAGTCTCCCCGCGCTCTATGTTTTAAGTATTCTATAGAATACCACCATTTTATAGATTGCCTATAACATTGATAACGCATGACTTCTATTAATGATCCAAGTGAACTGAATAGAAATATTTTAATATCAAATAGAATAAATTACTGTTCTTCGTTAATTTCATCCAATATACTCAACCAAGATTAATAAAAATACACGCATTTTCTTTTTATTGAGTTTCTTATTAGTGTTGTATTATTCGCTTAATAAAAAGATTATAATAAGTAGTTAATTAATAAAGTTGTAACAACTTTTTTATGGACTGTGTGCTGTATCATCAGATTCTTTCTTATAAGCTATTTTATACTCTTAAAAGTTATTGCAGTTATTGTATCTCTAAGTCATCAAAGTGACATTTTCCTTTTATAATTGATTTTTGGGTATTTTTGGTAATCTTCTTATATATAGAGAGATCCATTTATTTTTTCTCTTGGATTTCCAGTTTTGTGACATAAGATTTATTAGTGATAATGTAAAACCAAAAATTGGTTGTCGCATGGGCTGTTTAAAAGGAGTTTATCTGTTACGGAGGAGTTTAAAGGACATAAGTTTTATCTGTTAGTTACTTGAAAGAGTATGAAACCTTTTCCTATTACCTCCTTTTAGTTCTCGCTTTGAGAGAATATTTGAAATTTCACTCGATATTCATAATCTTAAAGTTAATTTTTACAGTAGATATATATATTTTTTTATAAAAAGTGATTTAATTACTTTTTTAAGACACTGAGATATTTATGTATGTTTTGTATTTTGAAATAAAAATTATTCTATGTATAAAAGAAAAAAAATAAGAATCCTTTGAACGAAAAACAAGGATTTTTTTCCATTGAAATTGCCCCGATATAAACTGACCAAAACACAATCAAAATTAATTTTTTAAAATTATTAAATATAATTATTTTAATAAAATATTTTAATTATTTTAATTAAGTATTAAATTTAATTAAATTATTTAAAATCTTGTTCGAGTAGGTTGTGTTACAAAATTTTTGTCCCTCTAAACAAATACCATAATCGCGCCAAAATGGCATTATTCTGCCAAAATGAGGTAACCCTCGGGATGAGAGGGTACACCTGGTGGGCTGTCTCCGCAGCACCTGGAAAGAATGTTCATCCTAAATGGCAGGATACCCGTAAACAGGTTGCTATTGTGTGTTGTGTGCGTAACGTTGGTTGCGTGGGCTCGCTGTAGGACGTCTGCTTTTCCTCCGCGTGTCCATAAAGCGTCATTGTTTATTTTTGCCATACAGTACGGGAGAGAGAGCCTACTTTTGTTGCCCATTTTATAGTTGACTTCATATCCATTCTGAAAACTTATAAAAAATTCTTAACTGCAAGTTCCACAAAATAAGCACTTCTAAACAAGGAAAATCTTGATTTTTTTAAATTGTCAGCGCATTAAATTAAGGAAAATAAGAAGAAAAAAAACTCATGTTCGTTATAATTTCGATAATTATTAATAAGAAGTTAAATTATTAATAATTAAATTATTCTCTTATATGCAAATACTGTGAAATAACATTTTTTATCTGAATGTTAATAATGGTTAAATTTTTGAAAATATTGAAATTTATGTAATTAAAAAAATCTGTATCTAGAACGATTTTATTTGAATCTGATTTTTATCAAATTTGTAAAACTGGTCGAATTAATTGTCAGTACTAAATTAAATAGTCACACAAAATTAATTAATTGTCAGTATTAAATTAAATAGTCACACAAAATTAAATAATTTTTTTGAAATTCCCATCGAAATTTTTCGACATTGAATACTTTATAAACGTGCTTATTTTTTTTTTTAATTTTGCTGCTTTTTAAAATCATTCTAGTTCCTTATGTTTATTAATTAATCCTCGATTCAGCAGTTTCATTGATTGCTGTTCTTTATTGAAATTGGTGTCTTTGTTTTGCAGTAATGTATTTTAAAAATTTGCTTTGTTCTATTTTAAATTAAAATTAAAATATTTGTATAAAGTTTAAAATTATTTTCCTCATTTAATTCTTTAGTTCTGATTGCCTTGCATTATTTATTTTCTAATCCTTTTTGTATTTAATAAGTTTCATATTTTTGAAATGTATTAAACTTTAAAAAAATTATGTCCTTACTATGTGTTTAAACCGAAAGTAAATTCTGTGTAATTAAATTCTAATTTTTAAATGTTGTTTTGTTTGCCATAATAACTGTATTCAAAAGATTTTTCTCGTTTCCTATTTGGCGAAATTCCAAACTCTTTACAGCAGACTGCTTAAAAATAATAGTAACTCATAATTTCACTAAAGACCGGTTTGTGTTTAACTTTAATCTCTCTCTGTTCATAATTAAAAAACAACTTTGAAATTATCAAATCCTTTTTATTATCACAATTCTTGACTGATTTGATTTCTATAATTACTTAAATTTCGTTCACGTCAACACAGGATTCCTAGTTTACAAATGTCCAGTCTAACTGATAGATACAATAATTAAATTAATTGGGAAAAACATATTATTGTACCTTGTATCTGCTAAATCTGAGCTGCCTCTCTTTTAAACATTCCAGTGTTGTAACATTCGAAGAATAAAAATGATCCATTAACAAATAACCAGATTTTATCATTCCAGCTTGCGCAAGGATTGATTCTGACGTCATTTCTCATAATTACGAATTCGCTGTGCTTTCTTTCTTCATAGTTGTATACAGCTAACCTATAATTAAATATGATCAGACGCCATTTTTCGTCTTTTTTATTTCCCAAATAGAGCTAAGTGAATAAGGAAATGGTTTTCGTAATAATCCATTATTGAAACGATGCTTTCATTCGATAACAGCAGCCTTCCAGTTACTGTTCTGAATTCATTCATCTTTACTGTCAACTGATCCGTTTGCTGTCTGATAAATTGAAGGACTAAATCCACTTTTATCGTAATGTCGTTCGTTCTCAAAACCTCTGGTAATGGTTTGTTTGGACGACCGATCTTCATAATTTATGTGCCCTTACTTAAGTACAAGAAATCAAATGTTTTTAATGGTGTTGCATTTCTGTAATATGTTTTGCGACATTTGCAGCAATGGTGAAATAGAACAGCACAACCTGTAACTAATGTCGGGACTTGATTATTATATTGGCAAAATAGGCATGTATCCAGAGGGCTCATAACTTGACCCAAAGATTTTTCAGTATTTTTAGGATTATCTAATTTCTTATATTCTTTCGTATGCTCATTTGATTTGCAAAGGTCCCACATTTGAACATATTCAAATTAAAATCAAGTATTGTTTAGAATTTAAAGCATTATTCTTAAAATATTTTTAATGTCTCCAAAGTATTTCGTGCAGTAAGCCATCAGACTCGCAAGTCAACAGCCGGGGTAAATTTTGTATTAAAGCGTTGTTTGTTGTAAGCGTTCAAAATGTTCCTTAACTTTTACAATTTTGTTTCAAATATTTTTATTTTTATTTAATTTTTTTACCAACACCTGGAAGACACCTCCTCCCTTCAGTTAATTGTTATTTCTGTTTGCTGTAATATGCATTATTTATAAACTCATTATTTTATTATGTAGAGATTAAATTAAAATTAATTTTAAAAAATACATGGTTTTAAAGTTTGGAAGGAGTAAGAATCCCTGAACTTATATTGTCTGAGTGCCTGTACAGAGCTTAATCTGGCTTTATTGTACAGAATTTAATCTGGCCTTTACTGTACAGAGCTTAATCTGGCTTTTACTGTACAATACTTAATCTGACCTTTACCGTACATAGCGTAATCTAGCTTTTACTGTACAAAGTTTAATCTGGCTTTTATAAAGTTGGTCAAATATCATGGATTAACCTGCACAATTCTGAATTTTGCCTCTTTGTTTCAGAATTGTTCTGAATTTCTCGTATAGATAAATAGACCACATTCAGAGAAATATTAACTATATATATATATGTATATATATAGAAAAGTTGATTAATTTTAAATTATATGTGTTATTGTTCATCTAAAGTGACTAAATATTCTGGATTAACAAAGGAGTCAGGGCCGGCATGAAAGAAATGTGAACGATGCGACCATGCAATGCCATGCTGATAATAGTTTTGTTTTCTGTCTTCTGTTTTGCTTCAATTTAATGCACATATACATGCATTTAGTCGCATTAGATAAACAATCACGCGATTTGTGCACATTTCATTTCCATCAGTCCGTAGCAAGGTTGAAAACTTTCAAACTTAAGATTGTGGATAACTAGCCTCGACTATATGTTTCTAGTCATAATCGCAAGTGTCATTTTTAAAAAAGGAAAGATTCGAAATATATCACCATGAGCCCTCATATAATTTTTATATATATATTTATTATTCGAATACATTCACAAAGTGATTAAAAACGCAGATACGATATATTTGTATGGAAATGCTAATTTTAGCGGTTTCAGAATTATATTTTATCATTCTGCAGGTCGATTAATTTTCTTTTATGTTCTAATTCTACAATATTTTTAATTTATCAAGCATTTTTTTGTATAAATTTATTCATTTTATTACTCATTTAATCATACTTAGTTTATACGGTTTAGCTATTTTTTATCCTAGTTATGTCATGTCTGAAGACGATTTTCTGAAACGTTGCGAAGACTTAAGGACGACTTGAGGAAGATGGCCTAAAATGTTGCCAAGATTCAAATGCGAATTTGCTGGATTATCTTGATTTCATTGATTTATTCAGTAATATCAGAATTTTTCGTCAAGTTTTGTCTTTCAAGATTACAATAATACAAATTACTACAACTATTTAAAATTAATTTATTGTAATTGTTATTATTTTGAACATTGCATTGACCTTATTGAAGTTATTGGCCAGCCACTATAAAGAGATCTTTTTCATGATTGAAATCAATTAAAAAATCTTAACATAAATGAAGAATGATTTATCTCCAGAAACATTTTATCAATCAGATCTACATTAGATTAAAAAATAATTTAATTAGTAATTAGTAATAAATAGTAAATAATTTTAATCAGTAATTAAAAACTAAATAATTTAAAATAACTAAATTTCAAAAAATAAGTAATATACAGCATTTCGAACTATGTGAGTGTGTAATAAAACCTTAAAATAAATAATACAATTATTTAGTATACGGTATAATTAAAGGTAGTTCAATTTATACAAAGTTTTTAAAAAAATGTGAGATTTTTATTATATTATTTGATTGAATACATTGCCTAGCAGTGAAATTTTCGAATGAACTGTGGGTGTTTAAAATTATTCTTTTATTTCTATTAATAATGAAATGTGGGTGTGTGCGTTGGCTCTTAACATGCCGAAAAGTTTCATGAACACCCAGAATTCTCAGATTTGTAAAACATCTTTTTTGCATAATTTTTAATATTAGATTGCATTGTTGTTCAGAAATTCAAACCACCTATTCTATTTAATATCTATGTAGTTAGCATGAAGAAAGCAGAGAAGTGCCGTAAAAGTTGAAGATAAATGAATTGCACAGTTACGTTTTTAGTGGTACAATGATATAACGGAACTCGACTCCATTAATATGGTTCATATTTAGAACGAAAGAATAGGTAGGTGTAAGGCTATTAAAAGAAAACGCTGTCCACTGTGCAATTTGATATTGATGCTTACCACAATTTGATATTACAAAATTTTTTAAAGGAATCTTGAACAGCAAGTTTGCACAAGATATTTAATTGAAAATAAACACAAAGAGTATTTTTGGTTAACCTGCTGGTCGCCAAAGAGGGCTAGTTAGAAATATACTATATTCCTGTTTTTGCTTACATTTAAACCACAACGTTTCTTCTGTGAATGCCATGAAATGAAAAATAGAAATAAATAAAAAGTCTTCGAAGGTGTGTCTGAAAGTAGTAGGAAGATAGTGCGTCCTCCAAGGCAGTTGTGGCAGTTGTAATGAGGGAAAAAAATAGGTGCAGAAATGATAGCCCCCTGATCTCGGCGACCTCGGCAAGGCGTGACTCGTTTCTGCGTCGACCTCATCGACCTCCGCAAGGTTTTCTCAAGAGGTGCAACCTGCAGGATCTTCATAAACACCAAGATCAGTGTCAAGACGCAAGATTTTTTGTTTCGGCACAACAAACGTTACATATATATAATGATACTATTTTTTTTTGTAACCGTGGGACATTGTGAAGACATATAATTTGTGCCTCCAGTTGTCTGGGAACAATTTCAGACACTTATTTGGCGGAATCATTGTGTTTAGACGTTGAGGACTGTGAAGTAGGCGTTATTTGGCGAATTTTCTTGGAAAAGAAGGAGTAACGTTTGTGCACTCTGCACAGCAGTGTGTTATTCAAAAATATCAGAACGCTTGCTCAGTTAAAAATTAAATATATTTAGTATTATCTTATACGTGTGACTTTTAATTTCATTCATTTGCAGAATATTTATTTTCAGATCTGATCTTTTTTGTTTGACTGCCTTTTTATAGAACAGGTTTTATCGAAACATTCTAGGAATTGTAACCAGAATTTTCTTGCTGATGTTATCAAGAGAAAAACTTTTCCAAATCAAAATGATTCGATCATTTTTTTAGAGTTACCTTAATTCTAAATATAACTGAATATTTAAATTGCAAATAGACTTTTAGCTGTATTGTGAGCAAGTTTATTTTCCTTAAAATTTTGCTCTCACTTTCTTGTAAATATTCTTCAAGAATACTCGAATCTTATTTATCAAAATTTACGTTTTATTATTATAATTCTTTAGCGAAAGTCATTATTTCTAATATACTAAAATGATTACAATTTTTATATTTCAATCGTGGATAAAAAGTGTTCACAAGTACACACGACATATACAAGTGTAATTGTTTAGAATGATGACAATCTAGGGTTTAAAACAAAGTTTCACTTAATTAGAGATAAACGTATTAATGTGTTCATTGTCATATTTTCAACACAAATGAATGCATGTATATATGACTTGTTAGAAATAAATAACAGCAGAATAAAATTATATATGTAAGTAAAAGCACAGATTTTAAATTTTAAAAAATGTTTAAAGTGTTTGAGAAGTGAAATTCCTTTGTGCAGAAATATCACTTCAGAGGTCGATTTGTCATTGTCAATATCCTGGACTCAGGAGATATTGCTTATTATCCATTGCTGGCTTAAGATTGCTTGTTATCCATAGTAGCCAAATCTCATATTAGTTTTTACTTTTTATTTCAAACATGTAAAATTACTTAATTAACTTGACTTTTGATGGCTCAAAGGAAATTTCATCAGTTTTTATCTTAATCAGGCATCTTAACAAATGAATAAATACATCATTTAATTTCCATTTCTTGTAACAGTGATCATAGCTTGGTGCCTATTTTCAGGACTTGTAATTCAGAGAAATTGTTTCTGTATTCGAAAGCCATTATTCCAATATTATCTTTTTGGCTAAAAAAAATAGCATGTTTCGTGTTATTCTCATGCTAGATATAACACCATCTGGAATTTCATCGTGGCCTAAAATAATTTTCATCAGCGAGCACATTGATGAAGATTGATTGATTGACCCTGATTAATCCATTTTCCATTAATCCAGGATCATTAAAATTGAGATCTGCAATTTTATCTGTCTATATGAATTGATCCACAAAGGCATTATATAATTTGTAATGTTAATGAGTAAATATAGTGAAATGTTCAGGTCAAAAATCATTTCTCTTTGCTGGTCTGGTGGAATCACGGAATACATAGGGATAACTGTATCGATGGATATATCTTCCCCTAAATGCCAATCTTCATGGTTGGCTTTTAAGTATGATGGACATACAATTACGGCGTTTCATCGCTGTATAATTGTTTGATGTTTGTGTCGTTTTCTCGTTTAATTTTTATTCCCCTGCCACCATATTTCAAACAAGCTGAAAAAATTTCTACTTGTCATTTGTGATCGATGATGTAAATCTCAAAAGATAAACGTAATGAAATTTTTTATCTATTATTTTGTTGATGGACATTATCTTTTCACACTTGTATCTTTCTTCAATAAACTTAACTCTCTTTTGGGCACATTTTTCATACTTTATTCTAATTGTTGCAAACTTAGCTTTTTACCATAGATTACAGAATTATAAGAAATTTGTTTTTTAAGTCTTGTAATGTCTGCAATAATGCTTAATTCAGAGCTATTTCAGTAATTTGTGCCATTTAGCAAGATTGTTCTGTTTTAAAGTTTGGACATGTATGTGGTTTTATATATTGCAGTTATTTTTTGTAGTTTTCTTTGTTAAATTTTCAGCTGTTATTCAGTTTCTATTGAAATTTTTTTCATTTTTTTTTCAAATAAAATACATGTTGAATTTTATTCTTGAGACTTAAACTTGTCTTGTAAATATATAATTTTAACATTATACGAAGAAATTATTTTGCAAACTACTAGATTGTATGTGTAATTTTCTTGAATAAAATGCTTTTAAATCCATTTGTGAAGTTAAAAAAAATTCTTAGTAAATTTTCTTTCAAAATGAATAGTTTTAGGAAAATATTTTTTACTTGGTAAAGGACTGATTCATAAGATGAATAATTTAGGGCAATTATGAAAGAGCGATTTTCTAAAGTTAAAATGTTTTTTCATTCAACTTTTTATTTAATTATTTGTTTTTTTTTAATTTTAATTTTTTAACTTTCGATTTGGAGTCGGCATGAGGATTCTTGAATTTTCAGATTGTTGTTTTTAAGGATATTATTTTTCTTTATAAAAATTAAACCAACGGATTATTATATTCTCTGATAAATGTATATTATTAACCGAATGTCGCTGATGAACAATAGTAACAAAACAACCTGTTAGAGCGTAATCTTCGACGATATTTTTGACGATTAATCGCTGGGATGTTGTTAGTTAC
Source organism: Argiope aurantia (assembly GCA_026543865.1). Taxonomy (NCBI): domain Eukaryota; kingdom Metazoa; phylum Arthropoda; class Arachnida; order Araneae; family Araneidae; genus Argiope; species Argiope aurantia. Next base: position 332,272 of record JAPMOR010005999.1, read on the forward strand.
CAGATGTTATCGATAGCCGAATGTGCATTTTGGACGCTTTTTTGTCTGACTGATTAAAACTAAAATTTGACGTAGAACTACAATTGTAACTATAAGATCCCATATCAAATTTCATTTATTTAAGTCATTGAATTTTTGAGTTATGGCGTTTTCCTGCGTGCCAAAGTACGAAAACTGATAGATTTGGTGAAAACATTTTTGAAGATATGTATTTTGAACGCTAAAATTGTTGATGAAATTATATCCATCAATCTGTTTTTTTTTGTACTTGTCATGTGTATTATATTTGGACAGATGGGCAAAACATACTTCTTCCTGAATGGATTTAGTTCAAAATTTGTTAAAAATGTGCAAGTACTCGACAAAAATGTTCCAGTAGAAGCCATATACAAAATTTCATTCGTTTAATTTAGAGTGTTTTGAATTATCAGGCTGACAGACAAAGGGATATTATTCCAAAGATGTGTTTTTCGGATTCAAAAAGATCTTAAACATAGAAATTTGTCAAAGTCACGAGTTCTTATTTTTTGATGATTACAATATTTTTTATTTGTATATTTATTGTACGAGTAAATAAAAAATGAATAAATAGGTAGAATTATATCGATATATTTAGAATTCAGAGGAAAATAAATAATATCTAGAAAACATGCTCTTCAAAATTAAGAAAAAAATATTTCAATGGCGAATTATTTTCCTTTTCAGTTCTTTACAGAATTTGAAAACTTATCTACTATTAAAGCTATTTTCTTCAACAAAAAAACAACAACTCTGGAATAAAAAAATATTCGTAATGAACTGTTAATAATAAAGTGAGTTGATTAGGATAATAAATCAATTGTTTTCAATAAAAAAATACCAACAAAATGAGAACCACGTGATGTAGTATAAGAACTTGACGAACAAGAACTTTTTTTGAATTGAAAAGATGTTTTTTTTTGTTTTGTTTTTTTAAATGAAGAAGACCTTTCAGTCATGTGTCCACCGATATTGTGTTGATATTTTCGTTTTTTTAGAATTCGAAAGGTTAACAACCTATTGTCGTGACATAACATTTTAATATATTTCCTGCTTTGGATCCTTGTCCACTTGCTAGCTATTCATTCGAATTTGATCAATCAATAAAAAGGTTTGCGTTCCTTTTATTTATTCTAAATTCAGCAGAAAGTTCAGTCTAGGTTAAAAGAATTTAATTGGAGTCACAGAAAAGCTTCCTTGGCCTTATTCGGGAAGGGTCATTGTATATTTCAAAAGGATGTATTCAGTTGTCAACATTTTAAGTCGTGGGAAAAAAAAATACCTAAAAGGCATCTACCAAGAACTGTCATCTGTAGAAAAAAAAATGTGATAGGTTCAATATACGTGGTACGTACAAAGCAGAAGTTTTTTTGCCTTATAAATTCTATTTTCAAAATTGAATTTGGTAAATACTGAAAATGTATACAGAATATCTATCCACTTTAATCATGCTCATTAGTAACTAAACCACTATTGGTAGCGTATATTTTTAGTTGGAAAAATGTTTAAAATGACGTTAAGAATTATATTTCGTGTTGTGTGAGTCAAATAATATAGTGCTGAAATAAATTCAAAATCTTAATTTTTATGTAGTTTCCAGCCTTAATATGTAGCACAATATTTTTTACCCTCTAACATTTTAAACAAAAAATAAAAAATATATTTTTATATTTCTGAGATTAAAATAGCAGAATGTTGAAGCATTGAGTACCACTATTTCATACCTTCCAACAGCTACGGAATTTCCGTGGATGTTACGGAAATTAGATGAAAACTTGGGTTACGAATATATAGTAAAAACTACAGAAAACTATTAAAAACGAGGGAAATGTCCTCTTCTCAAATCCTCGCTCACAGCAATGTTACTGATTAAAGAATTTTTAGCATGGGTTTTTTTTAAAGGAATTTTGTTCAAGTATAAACAAAAAACATTGGAGTCACTTTTCTTAACAAAAATGTATATGGAAGCTCATGAATATGATAGATGATGTTAAACTGAGCAATGATGAAAAAAAGTAGAAGTATTTGCAGGTTTAATGAAAAAATTATAATCGTTCTAACAAATAGTGTTAATTTGTTTGATCAACAAAATTGTATTGGGTGATTTTAAAAAATATATATATTTCACTTGTATATTTAGTCAATAGCAAATGTATGTTAAATAATTTTGAATAATGTTTGAAAATACTTGTTTTAGTTTATTAAATTTTTTGAAAATATCTGTACTGATGACTCGTCAGCCAATATTTGTTGGAGGTATGCTATTTTTTCATTTATTATATTTTAGTGAATGCCTCTAAGATTAGCCAATAAATGCATTGCTTTTCCTTGAAGTGATCTGCGATTAGCTTAAAAAAATGAGAAATTTCATAACTCGGCTAACTTTGTTCGCGAAACTGTGACACTAGTGTCTAATTTCTCGAACAAACTCGACCTAATTAATATTAGAGACTTAAGAGATTTTATTAGGTATGTATATTAATAGTATTTTATTAACTATGACTAATATCGCCGATTACTGTGTAAAAAATTTAGGTTTCATGATTTTCAAAAGAATTTTTTTTTGCAGTAACCAGATAAAATGCATTTTTTATGTCATTTAGAGCGGTTTTCAGTTTATAAGCATAAGTATAAGCATATGCACATCTAAATAGATAATTGTCTTATAAAAAGAACCTTATAAAATGTTCTTATGACTTATATTAAAATGATTTTCCATTGTGTGTTATTTCATTCAGAAATGTCGACAAAGGAACATTGACAAAAACATATATAAGTTCAATGCTATCAAATGGTTTGGCGTCATAATCACTTGATAAATGTGACTGCCCATATTTTCGATATATATACTTAACTGTATATATATCTGCAAAACTAATATTGAGTGCATATACTGATCTTTAAAAGTTAACCGAGTTCCCTTGGAATCGGAGTATGAGAATAAGTGTAGTTTTCATCGTGTAACCAGCTTTTTTAAGACACCAAGGCCAGATTTTATGGTTTATCATGTGTAATTATAACCATTTTTTAAATGGCGAGAAAAAATACGAAATTGCTTCCATCTGCTTGTCATAGAAATTGAAATGAAAGTGAAGTATCAATGAGAGCTGTCCTACTTTTAAGAGACAGCTGAGAGACATTGCAGGTGTCCAGATGTGTGCTCTGAAGATCCATAAAACCGTTTACATTCAATGAAATAGGCTTCTCTGAGAGACCGGCTTTAGGTCAACACACTCGTTGTCTGTTTTTTTTCTCTGTTAACAAATAACTGTATCGGTTTCACGATATTGATTCAGATTTTGTTTGTGGACTTTACAAAATTTGAACGGAACAATCATTGTTACATGTACATATCACAGTATTTTTCGTGGATAATTTTATGTGGCATATGTTGAAAAAAATATTTGGTAAAAATTTGTTGGTTGTGACAAACCCTCCCCTCCATACACATTAAGACCCCTCAAAAAATGTACAAGGTATCCACTCTAATTGTGGCCGGAGAGCTAATTACTAAACCATTTGAAATGTCAAACATTTCCAGCTAGAAAAACACTCGGAATGACGTAAAGAATTATATTTTATGTTGTTTACGCCAATAAATTGTACAGCTGAAAACAATTACGATGTTTACATTTTTATACTATTCTTCAATCTTGTTATTTATATATAGTCAAATATTCTTGTTGCGTTAAACTTTTAAACAGAAAAATAATACTACCATTCTTCTATGACCAAAACTGAATGACTTATGAAACTAAATTTCATTATTTTAAACCAACCAATAGCCGAATCGATTAAGCGCGTACGTTGATTCACGGATCTTTCTAGAGGCGAGGAGCATTGAATTGATTTAAAATCGTCCAGAATATTGATATTAAAGCTTCATAACGCGGTCAATTTTAGTCGCCGAAATGTGGACCTCTTTTTTTTATTGAAAATATTGTTGTATCAATGTGAAATTTAATTTAATAATACTAATAGTACTAGAAAATCATATAAAAATCCAGAAATCAGAATTTCTTCCGAAATTAGATATACATTTATTGCCTCAAACAATATAAAATATAATTCTCTATGTCATTTCGAGCATTTTTTTTTTCAAATTTTAAATATATGCCTTACTTTGGCAATTCAGAAATTAAATATTGGGCCACGACTAAAGTGGGCCCTCAGTATAATTAGAAAAAATAGTAGGCCTAAATTTTGCTTATCTTGAATATGTTCTGAAAAGCATCTGAAACGGCGAGTAATGGTGCCATTTAAAGTGCTATAATACCATATTGTTATTTATTTAAATAAAAGCGCTGGTTGAAAAAAAAAGATGAATCCTTCCTTGGATGAATGCCTTGTATCTAGTAGACGTTAGCCTTCAATTACGTGATCAGTTTTATAATGAAGCCTGAAATATTTGTCAAGCCTCTGAATAATTTTATAAAGTTTTCACGAGTGCGTAATTTATTACCAGTGTATGTGAAAAGAGTATTCAAAAACTTTAATAAAAGGTTAATTTAGTGCTAAATTAATAAGAATATTATTAAACCGTTAAATTTATTTTTTATCTATTATAAATGGTTATTTTTATTAGTCTTTATTTGTTTAAATGTTAAATTCTTTTTGCTCAAAATTTATACTCTTAATTTTTATTTCTTTATTCTTACAGCCTTATATTTTTTCGTAAAAGGCATTATTTTTAACAACTATGCTTTATTCCATTATAATACAATGGAGATTTTTTTCGATATCTGATATTTCCTCTATGTAGATAGTTTTGTATTCAGAGCAATTAATATTGGCCATTATGCAGGGTAAGTTTTATGTAATCTTCCAAACCAAAGAAAAGGGTAGAAAGAGTCAATTTGATTATCAAAAACTTTTGCAACCATTTCCTATCTCCTAACTGTTTACAAGTTATAGCAAACAAAATGAATATGCTGTAAATCGATAAAAAAAACTCATATTTTAAAAGAGAAGGAAAATCCTGTAAGATGACACCATTTTTGATCGGGATGCTTGGATTAAAGGCCGAGCTACAAGCACAAAAATTGTGTCGAAATGCTATTCAGTCTGTAGCTTAATAAAAATGCTACTTTCCTTATTTCACTTTAAAATTTTCTTTCTTGCAATTAATTAAAATAGTAAGTTGAAGATCGGAAATTAAAATCAGGAGAGAAAAGGGCACCTTTGGTTTTCTTTGTTGGTGAACACAAATTAATATTACAGTTTCTAAGTGCAAAGAAAACAAGGATTCTAATTGGATAGGAAAAATTCGGCAGTCACCCCTTCTACATGGAAAGATGATTTTCAAATGAATACTCGAAAAAGTTATGCATTGCTTCAAGTAGATATTTCGAAAGTGAAATCGCTGGTAAACAGAAAATTCGCCGATGCGATCAGTTGCAATGTCTTCAAACATATCTGTAACAATAATAAATATAATAATAAATCAAGATTCACAACTTAAAAAAGCTAAAAAACATAATGTCCACTGTGTTTGCCGAAACAATTGGCTGAATATAGAACTGCTTGTATAACCTTAAATAAAAAAAAGCCGTTTAATCTATCTATCTATACTTATAATAAAGCTCAATGTGTGCATGTGCGTTGGCGCTCTACAGGCCAGAACATTCAACCTACAGCTACCAAATTTGGCACGTGTATACCTTGGAGGCCGGGAATGTGCACCTGGGTTTTTTTCGAATTTTTAATTAGAATTTTATTTATTTAAAAATTAAGCGAAATTTTGGCGTGTTTCTGCTATAACTTCCGAAAATATTACCTCACAAAAAAGATTTTTACATCAAGTTAAAGATCAAAAATTTATCTTTTAAATGATACCAATGTTTTAACCTTAAAATTAAATTTTTATTTTTAATGAATTTTTAAATAAGTATTTTAACTATATTTTTCAACAATGTTTTTCGCACAAAATAAAAATAAAATTTAAGCTGCACGAGCACGTTTCGCATTCATGGGGAGAAATTAGCTTTTTTCAAAGTGTTGCCATCACATTGATTAAAGATCCAATTAAAAATAAATTAAATCTTTTTGGAAATGAAATCTGCAAAAATATAATTTTCGGCACGTGTCTGTAGGAAATGAAATAAATATGGAATATTATTTTTTCTAAAAAATAAATTCTAGAAAAATTGTTTTATGATCTTTTACACTCTCTATATTATTAATCCAATAAATAAGTTTTATTTTAAGGCAAGTTTTGTTTAATATGAACAGGATATCCATTCAAATCAGGGCCACACAGCTAATTTGTAAACCTTTAGTAAGACACAGATCTGCTAAAATGATCTAAATGGAAAATGATTATATTTTATGTAACTTGATTCAATAAATGCTCTAATGAATAACGAATTTTTGATTTTACAAAAAGCTTCTGCTGTGGAAATCATTATGAACAAAATGTTCTTGAAACACTAATATTTTAAATAAAAAGAGTTAATTTCCAATCAACTAAATCAATCACTTAAACTGATTGATTAATGAAAATTTGAATTTCACTATTCAATAAAAAAAGGATAATTTTAGATTTTCCATCGATCATTTCAAAGAAAATACGCCAATCAGCGAGCAGGTTTCTTAAGATTAATTGGCCTAAGATTATGAAAATCGAGTTTTTCTAAATTTTTAACATTCAAAACTTCATAAATAAGTCTTAGTTCTTCTTGGAAAATAGAAACATACATTCACTTATTTAAAATTTGGTGTGTCCAGAATATTTCTCAGAATATGATACCTTACTGCATTAAATTTAGACTTCATAATGTTTGAAATATATTTATAGGCCGGAACAAAATATTATTATTGATTTCTTTTCAATCCTTTTGAAAGCAAATCTAAAAACTGAATTTTATGCTGAATCTGAGAAATTTTTGTTGAACTATTCTTTGAGATATTACATAAATTATGAAAAGTATTTGGTAATTCACATAAGACTTATATACCGAGCGATTCTGTTTGCAATACTCATATTCAATAATAATAATAAATAAATAAATAACAATAAAGATAATAAATAAAATAAAACACTTGGTTTTATTAAAAAATATCTTTCTATTAATTGCAATTTCATCATTTCCACTTTAAATTAAAGTTGAAGTTTTACCAGAAATGACAACTAATTAGCAAAATATATATAGTAAATTGAATGAAACGATCTAAACAGTATAAGTTTGGTATGACTATCAAAATTTGAAGATTAAAAATGTTTTGTTTGGGAAGAAGATAATAAGAGACAAGTTATTTGAAATATTTAATTGAAAATTGTAGTGAGCGTTAATATTGGCGAACCGGCTGGTCGCCAAAGGCGGCTAGTACTTATAATTAAGCTCAATGTGTGTGTGTGTGTGTGTTGGCGCTCTACAGGCCAGACCATTCAACTTACAACTACCAAATTTGGCACGTATATAACTTGGAGGCTGGGAATGTGCACCTGGGGGTTATTTTTTCGAATTTTTAATTAGAATTTTCTTTATTTAAATTATTTCTTTATTTAAGCGAAATTTTGACGTGATTCTGCTATAACTGCCGAAAATATTACCGCACATCAAGATTTTTACATGAAGTTAAAGATAAAAAATTTATCTTTTAAATGATATCAATATTTTAATCTTAAAATTAAGTTTCTATTTTTAATTAATTTTTAAATAAATATTTTAACTATATTTTTCAACAATTTTTTTCGTACAAAATAAAAATAAAATTTAAGCTGCAAGAGCACGTTTCGCATTCTTGGGGGAAAATTAGCTTTTTTCAAAGTGTTGCCATCACATTGATTGAAGCTCCAATTAAAAATAAATTAAATTTTTTTGAAAATAAAATCTGCAAAAATATAATTTTCGGCACGTGTCTGTAGGAAATGAAACAAATACGAAATATTATTTTTTCTAAAAAATAAATTTAAGAAGAATTATTTTATGATCTTTTACACTATCTATATTATTAATCCAATAAATCAGTTATATTTTAAGGCAAGTTTTGTTTAATATGAACAGGATATCCATTCAAATCATGGCCACACAGCTAATTTGTAAAGCTTTAGTGAGATACAGATATGCTAAAATGGTCTAAATTTAAAATTATTATATTTTATGTAACTTGAGTCAATAAATGCTCTAATAAATAATAGATCGAAAATAGAATATTATTATAAATAGATCGAAACAAAATATTATTATTGATTTCTTTTCAATCCTTTTGAAAGCAAAACTAAAAACTGAATTTTATGCTGCATCTGAGAAATTTTTGTTGAATTATTTTTTGAGATATTAAATAAATTATGAAAAATATTTTGTATTTAACATAAGACTTAAATACCGAGCGATTCTGTTTGCAATACTCACATTCAATAATAATAATAATTAATTAATAACATTAAAGATGATAAATAAAATAAAACGCTTGGTTTTATTAAAAATTATCTTTATATTAATTGCAATTTCATCATTTCCACTTTAAATTGAAGTTGAAGTTTTATCGGAAATGACAACAAATTAACAAAATAAATATAGTAAATTGAACGAAACGATCTAAACAACAGTATAAGTTTGGTATGACTATCAAAATTTGAAGATTAAAAATGTTTTGTTTGAGAAGAAGAAATTAAGAGACAAGTTATTTGAAATATTTAATTGAAAATTGTAGCGAGCGGTAATACTGTCGAACCGGCTGGTCGCCAAAGGCGGCTGGTGGAAAATAAATATGAATATAATGCGATTCTTGATGAAGCACGTATTTAATTGAAAGATTGTAACGAAAATTTACTGTGGAGAAAAGTGTACATATCTGGTTTCGTCAAAACAGAGCAAGTTTTAGTAAGGAGTTTATGATTGTCGCTAGATTCTTTTATAGGGGAAGTTGAAAATAAGAATGGAAAACAATATATTAATGATTTCAACTTAGTATTAAGATAACATTTTAAGCTCAATCTTTATCCCAAATCATTTTCAACGAATGAAGTTTCATCAAGAAAAAATTACAAGACATAATTTGCATCTGCACTTCACTACATTTCTGGGGAAAAAATTGTTGCATATATACCTTTTGTTGCATATATAAAAAAGTTGTTGCATATATACCTTTTCAACATATTCCTGCGAAGGCCCTTGACTTTTCACTTATGAACTATTGTGCCTTTGATCTCTGAAAGGAGCTTTTCTGAAGGCAAACTCACAACGATGGATGGACTCTGCAAAATAGTTGAAGAAAAATGGAAATCAATGTGTCTGGAAATTTTACAATAAGCCCTTTTATCATGGAAATCACGATGTAGAGTTATAGTAAAAAGGTTATTACATCGAGCATTTAGAATATATTAAAAATATTAACTAAATGGTCCCGAAATCGATTTAAAATTATATAAACTCGCTCCGGGGAAAATGGGCCTCATAGTGTGTATTGCCGAGAATTGAAAATTTCTAAATCTGGCACTGATGCCAAGTGCTAGTAACTATCTTCTTCATATGACACGCTGTACTATGCCTTTTAGTTTGTATTTCATCTGGAAACACCTACATTTGCCATCCTTATCCTATGCACTCCTGAGATATGTTCACCAATATTATACCAACTGTCTGCGAAGAAGATACTAAACGTTTATTATTTTTTCCAGTTGAACGATGCTACCTCAGCATAAACTCAGTAGCGCTGCAAGTAAATTTCAGTGTCTGCGGATACTGTGCAGACTGGTCTCGATTCGTCAGCGACAAGGACAGGTCATCTGGGGAAAAGGGGCCTCTCTGAGCGAAATTCATGCACCGCCAGTTGACCGTGAATTGAGGTGACAGCACCACAATTACTATTTCCTGAGGAATCAACACCCACGCACTTCGACTCAGTTTGCCATAATTGTGCAAAAATGGCGTGTCTTCGTTGGTTTTATTTATTTTTTTTTATCTATGATTTGAGTTCTTTCAACGGTTTTATGTCTAATAGACAGTGCTTTAGAACTAAACCGGGTTTTTTTTCTTTCTTTTTCTGTTTCTAATGTGATAATAAAAGAAAGGAAACTGTGTAGCAACAGTCGGGAACTTTGTCCAGCTGGTGTTTAGATTGAGAGAGATTCTCTTCTTTTATTCGTGATCCTTGAGTCCAGTCTTTTTATTATAATTATTCGAATCTTGATTAATATTTATATTTGTTGGATCATTAAACTGGAAATCTGAAAGACAAATTGAATATTTTTATTGTTCTGTTCGCTTTGTTGGTTTTATTCTTCAAAACAGTTAAATTAATTTTTTTTATAGAAGTTTGACAAAATAAGAAAATTCAAAACCAAACGTTGCAGGTTTGCTGTGTCTTAAGCATGACTTATTCTTCTAATAAAATGAAGTAGCTATTTCGATAGTTGCATTGAATAGGAATCAAAGCTTTCAAAAAACTTATAAGAAATTGTTTTACTATAGCTAAAGATGATATAATATGTTTGGGAAATAGTTAGGAAGCTTTTTATTAAATACCTTCCAAGAGAGACGGCTACGTGATTGCAGATTTCATATTTTTCTAAGAAATATATTGAAATACTCTATTGAGAAATTTCATATTTTTCTTAGTCCATATTCTTGCAAACTTTATTACAAGGAAGAAACATGCTGTCCAAATTATGTTGTTTAATAGAATGATTAATTATTAAATGACTTATTTAAAATTTAATTACTGTTAATAATTGTTATGGAATCTTCTTAGAGACAGTAAATGGATTCATGCGGTTTAAATACTTGGAATTATGATTTCGAATGGAATTCAATTAGTTCGTTCTAGAAATTTGTTTTAAGAAAAGGAATAAAATCTTTCAAAAAAATTATCAAATAGACCCATCTAAAAAATTCTAAAAAAAGGAAAGATTATTAAATATTTCTTGGGTTCATCTCTAGGCTAAGAATAATTATTGATTGTCAACAGTGGGGAAAAAATATAAAGTTTTGTGTGTAAGTTTTTATTTTTCAAGATTGAATTAATTTCCATTCCAGTTACTTGATTTCACATTTGAATGTTATTGATTGCGAAGATCGATGACTGCGTTTGACTTAGGAAATAAATAAAATGGAAACAAAAGGCTTCATGTTAAAGGATAATATTAAAGTAGGAATAACAGATTTAAGTAAAACTTTAGGGTTTCATATCTGTATGGCTTCCCACTAACATTCGAAAATTCTGTAATTTGCATAAGAAAAGATTAAAAATTAAATTTAATCATAAATGAGGACAAGAACTGCTCATCGAATTTTATTTTCCTTTTTATGGTCATTAACTGATGCAATGATATTTTAGTCCCTAAATAGAATTTTTTATTATTCGTTTTTACCTTCTTTAAGCTTAATGAAATACATTTTAAGGTCTTTTTATTAAACGATTTTTGATTTCTTAGCTGCTAAATATTATTTAAAAATTTTCGCTAGAATATTTTTAATAATTTGAAATTTATTTCAAGAAATTATTTTGCTATTTTATTAGAGGAAAGAAAACAAACGTAGAATGCCATTCATATTCGGCAAGTAGATTACTACTAGAAATATCGACATTTGAAAAATTTAATGCTAATTTTTTTAATGAACTTTTTCCTGTCTGCATACTGAGTATGTCTTTGTGTACTGGGAAAAGTCAACAAAACCAATAATACATATTTTTTTTCGTGTTATGTTTTTAAGTGTCTAAGTATAAATATGAGATATTCAAAAATTGTTAATGGAAGTAGATATAAAGTGGGAAAAAATGTAATAAGGTGTTTTATTGGTAGAAATGTAATGCATTATACTATAATACGCTTAATTAAAGAAGCATTTATAGTGATAAATATTAGAGTTAAATGGTGGTTTAAAGATGATAAACGAAAGTTATAAAATGTTGTCTAATATTTACAAAAATTGTGCATTCAGTATCCAGCAGAATAACTAGCATATTCTGTGTTGTGCATTTTTCATATAATAAACATTTGGAACAGTTTCTCTATTTTGGGACCTTAAAGAAAGTTTTCGTTGCACAATGTTTTATCGAAGTTTGAAGTTTTCATTTCAAAGATGTTTCGTGTGTTGGTTTTATATTGAACACTGTCTGAACTTGAAAATCTTCTCCTATTTTTTTTACATGATTTGTTTTAAGTTTATTTCAGGGGATTTTTTCAGGCTGAAAAATATGGAATACTATTAAATATTCGTCAACTTCCAGTATTCAATATTTATCTTCTACTGATATTTGTTTAAATAGATCAGAAATATGGATCCTGGAATCGAAAATTATATTAATCATGGACGAAAATAAAACTCAAATTTCTTATTAGCCTACATAAATGCCTAGAAATAAAATTTATTTGTAAAAATAATTAAAAGAGAATGAATGGCTTACAGAAATTTAGACTGACCAAAAAATTCAAAAGTACCTAGAGTAAAACGTGTTGACAGCTACAACATAGGTAACACTAAATTAACAACGCAGAAAAAGAAAACTTCTACGTCTTATTTCCTCTAGGTTCCAACTGCAAGGAATAAATCGACTTTTTCAGTATCTGCTGTTCTTTTTTGTAAAAATAAGATCAAACTTTATTTAAGACTGTTAGCTATTTTGAACAAATGAATAAATTATTCCCTGCGTATTCTTTTATTAAAAAAATTCAGGAAAATTTTCTTTGAAAAGTTTCTGAGAGATTAAAAAAATGTCATATATTGATATTATTTAAATTAAATTCATTTGTTAGACATTAAAATAATAATTGGAATTAAACAATCGTCTGCAATTATAATTATAAATCAAAAATTTTCTTCTGTATTCTTATATTTCAACGTAGTATTTCTCAATTTGAATTCAACGTTTTAGAAATGAAAATTCACAATTTAAACTACGTATCTCATCATTTATTTTTTATGCAAGTTAATTAAAAATTATTTTAACTTTAAAAAGAATATCGATGGAAATGTGGCCGCAATGCAAACGATATTCCTGACATGACACATCATTTTCTGTGCTCCTCTATTATTTATAATCTGTAAAAGTCATCGTACAATTATGAACAATATCTAGTAGCTGTAGAACAATATCATTTTCTTTTTTGTATTTCTCTTTTAAATTTGAATTTTAAGCATTCTCTTGGACATCATTAAAAAGAGAATTATCCTCCATGTTTTAAAAAATTATTTAAATTATTAATCATTTGGTTTCTTTTTGTTGAAAATTGAAAAAAATATTTTAATTTGTACAGTGAATATTCAGATGCAACTACATTTTTCCCAACCAAAATTTGACAAATGAAAAAAGTTTACTTTGTGTTTGTTATGTATTTTCACTAGATGCATTTATATAAAAAAGGTAGAGAAGTTTCAGTTTCTTGAACCTTTTGCTATTTCTTTATATCAATAAAAATTATATATAAAATGTTATTTATCATTAAAAATATAAAATGTTAAATTATCTGTTTCATTTACTGAATCAAATAAAAATATCTTTTGTTTCTAAAATTTGTATATTTTTTTAAAAATTTTTCTTTTATTGAATCATTTATTTAAAACATTTTGCTCATTTATTTAAAGCCAACTAAAAATTCTAAATTCCTAAGTGGAAGTAGAATTTCCAAGATATTTCCATTTACATTATTATTTCCAAATCTGGCAGCATAATTGATTTTTTTAAATATGATTCATTCTCAAACAATAAGAACGCAACATAAAATTTTCTTTAAAAATAATCGATTTTCTTTTATAATGCAATAAACAGAAATAAATTTAACGTTAGATAAATAATAATAATAAATTCAGGAATAAAAAATTGCAAACACGAATTTCTTTATTCTTTTAGAAGAAATTGTGATATTCGACTGCGATATATCTATATAAAAATTATTTGCGATTTATTATTTCTGTTTTTGCAGGAAGAATCTGATCGTTATATTTCTGTTGATGTCTGTGGTGATGTTTTAGGAATGGAATCCTATTAACAATTTGCAATCGCTTCCTTTTCCTTTGCCATTGATTGATGAGCCTGTTGTAAATGGCGGCATTTTATAGGAGTCCATTTCCTGCAGGTATCGATTATTTTTATGAGGCGGAAATTCAGACGACTATCAATGATATGCATCGGTACACCTCATGTCAGCTGCTGTTGTGGTTTCCCGCCTTTGTGATTAGTGAATACGTTCTGGATAGTTCACAACAGTTCTTATCGATCGGTTCTGAGTTTTTTTTCCGTTGGATTTGGTATTCCGATGTTGAACTTTTATTTGTGGGCTAATGTTTTTTCAATAACAGATACCAAAGTTAATTATCTGTATCTTAATCGCTAAGTTGCGGTAGATTCGTTAATCACATCAAAGAATGAATTAATTTCATTTATCGAGGTAAAAAAAAGTAATAGAAATCGATATATCGAACTTCCTTATATTTGAAATTGCTATATATAGAACCTTTTTAAGGAATCTTAGATTTTCAAGAGAAGAACAATTTCTGTATTTCGGATAAAATTTCGATATGTCGAAAGAATTTCGAATAAAAAAAATTAATATACCTATTGAAGACAGGAAATGGCTGTTGAGTTCCTTTTAAATTATAAATTATAACTTAAAAAAGATATATTTTACAAATTTTTGTCAAAATAGGAATACTCGGAAAAACCGAAAATCGTTTACGAAACAAACCGTGAACATTAGTTAGTGAATCGTAAGCTAATTTTAGATATCATACTACAAATCTCGTTTCTCATTTGAAGCGAAGTTTTTACTTTCAAAATACTTTTATTTTAAAAATTTCCTTTACTTTGGTTTTAGACTTTTTATAATGAGTTTACCACAAACAGAAAACTTAAAGTATTAAAGAAAAAGATATGGAAAGTGAACTGAAAAATAAAGACGAAACAAAAAGGTATAAAATCTCAACAAGAACGGTATTAATAATTTTCAAAACCGTTATTTTTACATTTTTTAAAATAAATTTCTTTATTAATTTATCTTTCTTGTCTTGCTTAAGTCTTAAAAAATTAATTTTAAGTAATTTTAATTAATTTTACTCTAAAAATTAATTTTTAGAGTAAAAACGATGGGAAATTTGCAATATATTTTTGTATTATGAGATTTCTGTATATCGAATTACACCCCCCTCCCCCTTCCCAGGAATCTTCAAGTTCGATATATAGAGGGTTGACTGTATGTTAACTGATTACCTTTATTTTCCATTCTGAATCCAATCGAAATTGAAGCATAAAGTTGAGTTACATGTCGTCAAATTTATTTTTTCGAACGATTCGGTTTACGAATGAATTTATTAACAATAATATCACTAGTGCCATTACTAACTCGAGATATGAGCAAGCAAGGTATAGAAATTCAACATCATTAATGTAATGACAACAAAAATGATTTAATGAAGTGTTGAAAATATGTTGAATTAACTCTCAAGATTTTGCAGAATATTGTAAGATCGCATAGTATGAAGTCTCGATTATTTAAATAATTTTCGCCGAAAAATAGATTGAAATGTGGAATAAATTTTAACATTCCGAAGATATTAGAAAAGTGAAATTGTCTAGGGATGGATTCATATTCATTATATATCATTTGTCTTATGTGATTCGAATTATAATTCATATTTTACTATTTAAAGAATTCAATTATTATTTTTATTTTTACCAATATTTTTAAAATCATAATGAGGAATACATTTTATATCTAAAGATGAAATGGATCTTGTTTAAGTGCAAAGTGTCACAGAAAGGTAACATAATTTTTAAGGATAGGCCAAACTTATAAAAAAAATAATAAAACCTTTAGCATGAAACATGGAGTTGCAAAGTGCAATCTCTACTGAGAAAGGGGTTGATAGTGCATTAAGTGAAAGCAAAAGATATATGTCACTGTATTTGAACAGGACAGGTTTAATAGAATGCAAATGTCTGATATCAAAGCAACACGCATAAATAGCATCATACGAAACATGTATATATTCGTATGATGAATCCGTTGAACACTTACTCTAAAAGTTTTATGTTAATATTGCGCCTTAATTGCCATTACATCTAATATGCTGTGTATGATATGCCATGCTTTTGTATAATATAGCTATATTGTAATGTTATTGTGAGTTCATTATATTAAAACTGTAAAGATCAGATTGAAAAATTACTTTTATATAAATTTTTTCTTTGCTTTCTTCTGTCATTAGTTGTTTTCAGAAGTTTGCAATCTGAAACAAGAACCTTTTTTCCCCATTGGAGTCATGTCAGCCGTCATAATGAGCAATATAATTTTTCTAGAAGTCTTACAAAATTCCAAAGAATACAATTTATGTTGGATACAATTACAGACTCCTTGAAAATGGGGAGAAAAGTATTGTTGTTATTTAAACTTCATTCGAGGGCTGAAGAAGCCTTATGGGAGTTAAAATCTCTATAATTTTTTCAACTTCGTTTGAAAGATAAACAATTACTTATTGGCAATATTAATAAATATATGTTTTCTTATAATCGTTTGTGTAATACAACTAAAATAATTTTCAAGAAGTTATGAAAAATAGACATTCTGCCTGTACCTATTTTGTTAGTTATCTATGCAATCCTGATAGAAAATTCGCTGTTTAATTGATTGTTTACGTGTTTTATTCAATGATCATGAGATTTGTAGAATATATTGAAAAAAGAACTTTAAAAAATTATAATACTTAATATAAAAGTAAAAATACTTTTTTTTTTTTGTGAAAATGTAAAAGCACGAGCAAAAATCGTAAAAACGGGGAATTCCGATACAAATTCTTTAAGCAAACCAGAATTTTTGTCAGGCTCATAATTTCTTAATTTTTAATAAATGCTTTGGCATAAATTTCATATTGTTGTGATCAGTACATCAACTTTTACGATTTGTAATTTGAAAATTATTATACAGATATGTTAGTAATTAATAAAAAAACATTTGATTTTTATTATTTTTAATTTTTAGTTTATTATTCATAATTATTACGATTTTTCTTAAATTCATTGTCAGATGGTGTCTGTCTAATGAATTCAAAATTGAATTAATCGATTGTTTAAGTTAAGTAGTTTAATAATAATTTAAGTAATAATTAATTAATTAAGTTTAGTAATAGTTTAAGTTCAGAAGTATTAAAATTGTGAAATCTTTTTTTAAAAAAGTGTTTCATTTGCAAACCTATTCTTTATACAAAGGATATCATTATTTAATTATATGAATAATAATAAAAAAAACTTATAATATAAAGCATAATTTAAATGTTAGTTATAACATTTATGATTCAATCGAATAAACCAAAATGCATAAGTGTTAGATTCTATTTACATTAAAGCACTCATTTGAATATCAGTTTCTCCTGATTGATGACAACAACTGAATTGTGATTGAAGGATTTTAAATAATACTATAAAGCTTTGACTTTAGACTTAGGGTTTTTTATTCCGATTATATCAAGAAAAACATCTAAATATTAAAAAAAATATGTGAAATAAACTAATACATAATTGGCATGAATTAAAAAAAATAGCGTACGTACAAATAGCATATTCAAATAGCATTTAATTTAGGATACAAAAGCATGTTGTAATTAACTATCGAAATTAAAGGATAATATAGTTGAAAATACGGATGTTTCCCAAGGAGAATTGTACAATTTGCAGACAATAAAACCTCTTCAATCAAATGAAATAACCTTGTGATTGTTCCGATATGAATTTTTTATTTTCCCATTGATTTGGCAATTAATTTTGTTCGAAATGGTACTAGTCGTTTTAAAGAATCTTTCAAGGCAATGTGTCTATTCTACACTTATTATCAGGAGCTTTGTTAAAAAGAAATAGATTAGTGAAAAAATCGTTTGCATGTTTTGTTATTTAAAATAATATATATGTTTTAAACAGTCACTTATCTTATAGTCACTAGTCACCATTTTTTATTACAGATTCTAATTTCATTATTTTTATGCATGCTTTTAAATAGTTTTGAACATCAAAAAGAAGTTGAGTATGATTTCAGAAGTACAAACAGTTGAATAAAGAAATTGTACTCTGAGGACAAAAGATATTTGTATAAATTTTGTTCGTATTAAATTTTTTGTGTTTTGAAGTGTTCCGAAATGCATGCATTAGCTGGAAAATACGGCATCTGATATTTTATAAAAAGTGGATAAAGAGAAGAGATGATTCTTCACAGCAATAAATATATTTTTAAAAAATAGACAACTTCATTTTTTATTTCTGAAAAATCAATTCTTCCCTAGCAAAAATTCTTATTAAATGTTTCTAAATATTTCCAGATATTTGTTTTAGTTTTTGTTTAAACTGAATTAGTTAAATTAACGTTTTTTTTAAAAAAAGTTAGAATAAAAGTATTTGTCGGTAAAATGTGAAATTTTGAATCAAAATTAGTTAACAAAGACTATAACTATATCATTTTGAATAGTCTTAAGTCCGTTTTTCTTGAATTAAGTCTATTTTTCCTAAATTCAACACCACTATACCATCAGTAACACGTGTGGTCCTCTCTGTTATAGTGTGCATCAGATCCTCAGTTATGAAATATTTTCGGTACGAATGGATATAGAAGTTACGAACTTTATAGCTTCAAAGCTATAGGTAATCTTGTATCAAATCTCTTTGACCTTCTCTTTGTTACCAGAAGATTAATTAACGCACTTTTTTGAATTTATCGAATCATATAAAATTACCATTAAAATTCCAGAAAAACTATGCTTAGCACTACCTAAACACTAAATATTCAAAGCATGAAGGAAATAAAATATTTTAAAGAATAAAATTTCATTTGCCTTTTGGTGCATATTATTTTTAATTTTATATTTCAAATCTATTGGCGCAGTTTGGCGACTGCCGGCACACCACACCTGCGAAAAAAGATGCCAAATGCAATTAGCTTCGTCTCTTTTCAAATTAGAAAACCGTTGAGATGATTCTGATTAAATGCGCTACGGTTCAGAAATATATGCATCTTTTTGTTTCTAGATCAGCATGTTTTTACGATGACATCATCTTTATGGTTTAACCTTCGAGCGCAGAATTCGCGTTTATTAGTTCTGCGTTTTATTCAACCTGTAAGTTTTGATTTTTTTAGCTTTCGGGTGCGGATTAGAACAACTCTATTTGTAGAAGATGTTTGACCGCTTGCATTTGAAATGTCCTTGGCCTTTTCTTTGAGATAGGTCACTTGTAGAAGACATGTTTTCTTTTCGGCCATAAAATATAATCGGTCATGTCCATAGAAAGTATGTTGAATTCGTATTCAGTGTATGAAATACTACTGTCGTCTGGTTCAGTATACTTGATGCAATATTTAACAGGTTAATCTTTTTGTCATATCGAGAACCTAAATACCTGCGAGTTAACTTCATTTCAATATTTAGCAATTCATCTTTTACTCGTTGACCCGAAAGATTTCTATTTTTTTTTTTAACTCCTTTCAAAAAGAATGAATGGTGATAGAAATAGATGACATTTCTTGTACTTCTATTCTGAAAGGGTGTCGAATAGTTTATGGTTTTTGAAATAATTCTTTTTTCGAAACAAAAAACATCGAAAAGAGTAATCTTTTAAATTTTTATTTTCTCGTATGTGTAGTATAGAGGAAGCATTATAATTGTTAAACAATTTGAAGAAATTTTGATGAATCCCTGTTTTTCAGACCTCCCAGAATCCGATAAAACATTTTTGGCATTATGTCCTTTTGTTTGTCTGTTTGTGAACAAGATAAAAACGCTTTAATCTAGAAGAATGAAGTTTAATATAAGGACTTAGCACCAAATTTGTAGATTTCTGTCAAATTTTGAACGAAATCCAGTCACAGAAAGTATGCCTGTTTATCTGTTTGAGTACCATTGAACTCGGTAACAACAAATCAGAGAAGATTCGATACATTTTTTTTTCAATCCAAGACTAACAGAAATCGGGATTTAATTATTTATGCAGTCTTAATTAGATAGGACGCCTTATCATTTTGATAGCATTTTATTTTAAACTTTCTTTGCTGATTGCTTTTGTTATATTTGCTCTTTCAGAATTACAATACGTTTACTCAGAATTACAACAACTGGGACTTTCTATAGCTTGAAATATGCACATTTATTCATTGAACATTCTGCATGTGTTATGTGCGAGACTTACAACAAACGTTGAAAACGGTTTATTGAAAACGATTATTCATACAGTCTTATTATTGTCTCTTTCTAAGGCGTGCACTATATTTTAATTTCATTGTCTTTAACGCCATCTTTTTTATTAATTCATTTCTAGATTGCTTTTTATTTTTATTTTTACATTCTTGCGTACAAAATGTACAATTAGAAATAACTGTGTTCGTCAGAAAACACCAACTCGATATTTTGACGAATCTTCACATTCTAGACCTTCCTAAGTTCGAAAAATGCATTTTTTTGCATTATTTCTATGTGTGAACATGATACCTTAAAAACGATTTGAGCTGGACGGTTGCAAGTTGGTATATAAATTTGAGAGCAAATCAGATATAAATATATGGTATATAGTTTTTTTTTAATGAAAATGGTATAGAATTTTTTTTGAATGAAAATGGTTTATAATTTTTGAAAAACATTTTTTTTTTCAAATTTTGAATCAATTTCATTCAGAGAGGAAGTCCGTCCGTTTAGTTATTCGAATACAGGGGATTTCGATACAACAAAACATAAAGAACTAGGTCAATAAAATTTAGAACATGGATCTAGCATCTAAAATATAAATTTTTAAAATCAAATTTTTAATCGACTCTTTCCAAAGATGACCGTCTGTCTTTCTGTTCTTCCGAATGTATGCAAACGACTGATATCCACAGTCACTTATATCAATGAAATCAAATCTGTGATCTTGTGATTACAATTGTAGTTCCTTATTAAATTTCGGTTTTTATTGTTTGGAAAACAGGTGTCGAAATTACATATTCGCACGATAGATTGAATAAAAATCCTAAATTTACGCCTATATTTAGTAACTTTTGTTCTCCCAATGAAATGCAAAGCATTTGCGCCTTACATAAAATATGCGGGAAAGAGAGATAAGTCCTTTATTGGAGAGTATATGAAGAAGTTTCTAGGAGACAATTCCAGCTTGTTATTATAACATTTTGTAATAAATCTTGTTGAATCTTACATATTTACAGTTGAATATTTCCGTCTCATAAAAACACTTAATATTTCTGACTGTTCAAAGCAACATGCAAATATCGCAAGGTTTGATGTTTCCTCCTGAAGATACCCTAAACATTTCATTTTATCTTTTAATTTAACAATTGAGAAAATTTAATTTACTCATTTTGTTTCAGAATTCGTTAGCATTCATGAAGTTCTATTTTAATGTTTAAATATCCAATTAACATAAAAATAAATGAAAATATATTGTAAATGTAAATGACCTGAATATCGTTTGCTAGTAAAACTGAGTTTTATTTATTTACTTTAATGATTTTTTTAATAGAAAAATATATTCGGTCTAATTCTGTTTTAAAATAATCATTATCAAGGAGAACCTGAACTTTGCGACTCAATTATGATTATAAGACGCGACGCAATCTCTTAATTATGCTTTAAATTATGCTTGTTCTCAGGTTTTTTCAAATAAATAATATAACGAAAAAGAGGACGAAAAGATAAAAATATTAAATATTCACATTAATTGCTACAATTAAAGTCAGTAACGTTTTTAAAAGTGAAAATAAAATGCCATCCCTAAGGATAAATTAATAAATGAAGTGTGGCCCCGATTTTGTACGTCTTAAGGGACAAAAAGAATGTGGTATAAATGGCGGGAAACAATTTCATAGTTAAAAATGTGAACGAAAAATGTTCTTATAACTTAGATTGATAGATATCCGATGTAAATTAATTTTTGAGGTTGTTCTTTTATTGCAACACTGACATTTATTCCCTATTTGCTTTTATCTTATATTCTAATATAAATATCTGAGATCCCAATCATGTAAAATCAAATGGATTATTATATCTACCTTATTTCTGAATCTTTTATTCCTTATTGCTTCTATTCATCTTCCACGTTTGTAAAAATTATCTGTTATTTTCACTCTTTTCTACAGATGACTCGCTCTTAATATTTCTGGTCAGTGTGTGATGTTATTTTCCCCCGATTTACCCGCTCAAATTATCTGGCTTGACATAAACAGCGGGAATCATAAAATTTCATAAATGTAAACGTAAGTATTTTAATATATTGTCACGTAGATACTTTAGTATAGAATTTAATGACACACACAAGAGGTAGAGCTAAACCAATTTATTAACTGAACTCAGAACTGAGAATACAGTAACTGACAAATCTTCTGCTTTTATATAAGCAGAGAAAGTTCCAGGATACTCTTCTGGAGACAGTAAGAATAGTCCAGAACACTTGTCAAGTAAACTAAAGAAATGTCCAGTATCTTCTGGAACATGAAATAAAGGAAAACATAAAATCAATGAAATAAGTATTTACATATACGATTAATCTCAGCGTCTCTAGCGGGATTCGAACCCAGGTATACTTGATCACAAGACCAGTGCCATGACCATTCGGCCATGGAGATTCGACAGTCTTTCTTCAATGCGGCAATATTATGAATGTAGAAAATTTAAGCATCAATAAAAGATGCTTTAAAACATGGGTGTCTAAACTATGACCGTTCGTGGGCCGCATGGCAAAAAAAAAAAAAATTGCTGGGCCGCACATACAATATTTTTTCAAAAAATTGAAATAAAAATTAACTCTATGTAGTTTTATTAAAATAAATTAACTTCTTTTTATTATAATTTGTTTTTATTTTTAATTTGATATGTATAGGTACATATTTATTTTAAATTTGTAAAAGTTTCGTTTCATTTAGTTTGGATTTCATAAAGACGGAAAAAATTATCAAATTAATGAGATGGATGAATTTGCTTTTGTCGAACAAGCGAATCGAGATCGGGTTCAATAGACGAGGTTGTAGTTCTTAACGCATTTTCAAGATGTTTGTCGGTAACCTTTGTCCTATTTTTGTTTTTTGTATGCTTCATTCTTGAAAATAATTGTTCACAAATATAGGTACTACCAAAAGCTGAAGACATTAATAAAGCATGATTGTGAAAATTAGGATATTTATCGCGGGGTAGGTAATCTTTATAAAACTCCAGTAAAGAAACATTTCCAAATTTTTCTTTCAGTTGAATGTCACTTTGCAGTTCAATGCATTCCATTTGAAGATTTGAAGGTAATTTATTTATTTCTAGAGAAAATGGAACAGAAAATATGTTGAAATTCTCTTCATTTTTTCGAAAATCTTGAAATCTACTTTCAAACTCTTGAATTAAATCAAAAATGAATGCGGCATATTTTGTGCAACTCACAGGTTTATGTGCAGCCAAAGTACTGAAATGCGTCAAATCTTTCACTTTTATTTGATTGTGTCAAAATTTCAACTTTCTTTCAAACGCTGTTATTGTTTGGAACATATTATTAATAAATTGATTTTTTCCTTGAAGTCTCAAATATAAATCATTCAAATGCTCTGTTAAGTCTACTAAAAAAGCTAAATCTGAAACCCAGTCTTCGTCTTCAAATTCAGTCACAGGTTTCCCTTTTGATTCCATAAATATTTTTATTTCAGTTCTTAAATCGTAAAATCTTTTGAGCATTTTACGCTTACTGAGCCATCTTACTTCTGTATAATAAATAACATCTGCAAATTCAATGCCCATTACCTTGAGAAACTCTTGAAATTGTCTATGATTAGTTCCTTTTGCTCTTATAAAGTTAATGGTTTTTATAACAACGCTTAACACACTTTCCATTTTAAAAAATTTTCCACACAAATTGCCCTGATGTACAATACAATGATAT
The DNA here is from genome assembly GCA_026543865.1 of Argiope aurantia. Classification (NCBI taxonomy): domain Eukaryota; kingdom Metazoa; phylum Arthropoda; class Arachnida; order Araneae; family Araneidae; genus Argiope; species Argiope aurantia. Next base: position 356,110 of record JAPMOR010005999.1, read on the forward strand.
GCCATCAAGATCGTATTGCCGGCAGCGACGGCTTCATTATTAACCATTTTAACGAGTCCCCCATTTTTACCAACCATGGCAGGTGCTCCATCGGTTATGATAGCTGATAAATTTTTCATAGATAAGGAAAACCTTTCCATCGTCGTTTTTAATGCATGGAATAAATCTACAGACTTGGTTGTGTCTTTTAACGATACTAAAGCAGCCATTTCTTCCATGATATTATAATGTTCATCGATTCCTCTTATAAAAATTGCCAATTGTGCCGTATCAGAAGCGTCAGTGCTTTCGTCCATGGCTAACGAATAAAATTTAAAATTAGTACAATTGCTTTTTAAAGACTTTTCAACTGCATTCCCCAACTCCTCAATTCTTGTGGCTATAGTTTGATGTGATAAACTGATTTTAGAAAAATCCAACTTTATTTCAGGGCAAATTATGTTTGCTACGCTTTCCATGCATTCTTTTATAAATTCACCATCAATAAAAGGTTTTGATTTTTTCGCTATTAAATATACGACATAACTTGCTTTTACAATGTCATTATTTTGAGTAGCTGTCTTTAAAAAAAAATTGTTCAGACGATAGCCTTTTTTTTTAGTTCTGTGATTTTATCTGTACGGCAAACGCCGAGATATACATCGTATTTTGTGGCATGCTTTTGATTATAATGTCGTTTCAAATTGTAGTCTTTATAAACTGGCACAACGTCCCTACATATTAAGCAAAGTGCTTTATAATTCTCCTCAATAAAAAAGTATTTATCTGTCCAATTTTTATTAAAAACTCTTTTTTCATCTTCAAATTTTCTTTTTTTAGGTTCTGATTGTTTTTTTAATGACATGGAGGCCATCTAAAAAAATTATATATTTTAATTTTATAAGCAAATATCCATAATGAATATGATTTATTCATATCTTTTTAAAGAATTTGATACAAAAATTAGGAAATCAAAATACAATGCAATATATTGCATACAAATATTGTAATTCTTCAAAGAATATTAAATTTTTATGAGATTGTTTTACACGATATTTTAACAGAATAGTAAAAATAAATATATAAATTTTGAAATTTCAAATGAATATGTAAATTTTATAAATCAAAACTGAATACTGAAACTGGGACACAAGGCACCTACCGGTACAGTAATGGAAGTAAGGCAGATGGTGGATGGAAAAGTAGAACAAGGTGCCGGAACAGTTAGATTTGTGCGGTGAGATGGATAATACAAAATTGTTTGCAAAATGTTTTAGCAAGGATTCACCATGTCAACAAAATAGTCAATTTACACTGGTGTGCAAAACTTAAGCAACAATGCAAATTTTAAGCAGATAGCCATGAAATTGCAGAAAAGGAGTTCTTGCGATCAGTACAATGAACACGTAATTCAAGAGAAAGGTCATGCGTATGCAAATATCAGGAACAAAACGTCACAGGCGACGTGAGCGTACGCAAAACATGTGCGGAAGGCGCGCGCAGCTCAACACTACAATAAAAGGAAGGACGGAGACGCAATTAAAGACATTCGCTGCAAGTGCACGTGAGTTAATTCGTGAAATATGGCTAGCAGAAATCACCTGGACGATTTCACGCGTGGAAGAATGATCGGAAAGCTGGTGGAGGGCGTAGTGTGACCAGTGTAGCTGAAGAGTTCGGAATCAACAAAAGTGTCGTTTTGCGCGCTTGGAAAGCCTTCCAAACCACAGATACAGCTGTGAGAAAGGTTGGTGGTGGCCGCCCCAGGAAAACAACTGCAGTGGATGCCCGATATATCGTCCTGCAGGCGAAAAGAACCCGAAACCAGTCAGCAAGCGCCATTGCTCAGCAACTGTGTGCAGCAACGGGGCGACAAGTGTCGCGTTTTACTGTTTCTAGACGCCTTCACAAAGGTGGCCTATTCGCCCGCCGTCCTGAACGCTGCATCCCTTGGACAGTTTCCCACCGGCGGCACCGTTTAGAATGCAGGGAGCACAAAAACTGGACATCTCATCAATGGAGTCGTGTCCTCTTTACAGATGAGAGTCGTTTTAGTAGCACAAGCGATTCCCAACACCAGTTGATTTGGAGAGAGGTCGGGACACGGTTTCATCCCAGCAACATCGCGGAAAGAGACCGTTTCGGTGGTCCTGGAGTTGTCGTCTGGGGAGGCATTATGATGAACGGGCGTACTGAGCTCCACGTTTTCGACAGAGGTTCTGTAACTGGAGATCGCTATTGTCAGGAGGTGATCCTTCCCCATGTGCGTCTGTTCCGAGGTGCCATTGGATCAGACTTCGTTTTTATGGATGACAATACACGGCCACACAGGACTCATGCTGTTGAGGAGCTCCTGGAAAGTGAAGATATCACTCGAATGGATTGGCCGGCGTGCTCCCCTGATTTAAATCCGATAGAACATGTGTGGGATGCTTTGGGGAGACGCCTTGCGGCACGATTACATCCTCCTGGGAACACCCGACAACTTAAACAGATGCTGATTGAGGAATGGGCACTCTTACCTCAAGAACTGTTGGGCAATCTGGTGCTGAGTATGGGGAGACGGTACGAAGCAACCATTGCAGTAAGGGGAGGGCATATCCCATACTAAGGAACATCTGCTTGCTGTTCTTCCTCTTGGACAGACAATCATGTGTAACGATACTATGAGTTCAATAAAGCCTTTTTTTTTGTTTGATTCCATACTGTATGCATTGTATTCATTTCTGAGCAACTATGCTTTCGTCATTCTTTCAGAACAAAATGCTGTATCTCATTTCTGAATTTCATGTCTCTCAGATGATTTCCCGTGAAGTTATGGCAAAAAACATACCTGTTGCTTAAGTTTTGCACACCAGTGTATATGCTCTGTAGTTGTATTGCAGTAATAGGAACTAACAAATAAGTAGTAGCAAGTAATTCGATCAGTCTGGTCGAACAAGTTGGTCGCGAAAAGCAGCTAGTATAAAAGAAATTTTGATATGCATATCATTTTTAAAAATATAAAATACCAACGGAAGTGGAGGGATGTGTTCTTTTTCGATTTAATTTAGAAGAGAGAATCTAAAATATTAAAATATTGGCAATCCGTTCAATAAAAGATCAGTCATGGATTAGCTTTCCTAGTCATAGACATTTCTGTCAATAATATTTATTTACAGGAATTAGCAGTATGGCAAATGATGTATGCTTTGGCTGTTTGAATATAAAGCGCAAAATCAGCGTAGCCAATCCTCCTACGTGACCTTGAGACGAGAGACAGCCTTGAAAAAAGGCTTCTCTCACCTTTGTTCCATCATCAGCGCTTTATTTCCCTTTCGAAAAATTACATTTCGCTCACACTTTCTTCTTTCCCTCTTTTCTGTGCGCTTTGGCGCGTTACAGCTTTTCCTTCTCCCTCTTTTTCAGAGCATGTCATTCTCTTCAGATGATACCAAAAACCAGTTTTCTCTCAAACAGAAGCAAAAGCGTGCGCCCGTGAAGTGCATTTTCTGTCTCCCCTCCCTTCTTTTTTTCTTTCTTGGTATAAGTTTTTATTTACCGAACAGAACAGAAAGTGGATATATGTATATTGTCTGAAAGAAAGCCATATTATTTTTCGAATTTTGATTGTTATTTCAAGGCTTAGAAAATCTGCCCTTCGTGATTATCATTAATGGTATCGTTTAGGTTGCTTTCAACCAAGAACTTTTATCTGAAAGTTCATTAACCTCCTGACTTCATTTCATGGTTTAGTAAAATTAAATATACGTTCCAACGGTTTCGAGATTTAAAAAAAAAAAAAAATGCTTCTCGATTTTTTTGAAAATATTTTTATTTTATTTTCATTTAGTTATTTATTAATGTAGCTGTCGCATTATTCTATCTTCTCTTTTGGATAATAGATGGCGATACCTAAGTAGGTATGCATCCCATAGTGCATTGCGATTATAATTATAATAAGATATGATGTTGTTCTGTTAAGGTATGCGCGTTAACATCTTGTCTTGTCTTTTGTGTGAAAGGTGATCATTAAATAAGTGTTCCCGAAATCATGGGTTCTCTTGCTTCCACTGCGCGAATCACATTGATCGTCATTCCACCACATTAAGGGAAAAAATAAATAAAATTATCCATTTCCAAAAATTATGTCCTGGCATATCTAATAAAATTTATACAAGTAAAAATATATGTAAGGTATTGTAAAATGTAAATATTCCTTTTAATTTTTAAAAACTATTATTTTTTTTAAGAAATAAAATGGAAAAACTGTGGAATTTTTAGCAAGGATTTCTTGTTTTAAATTCAATAACACGCTTAAACAGTGGTCTCTAATTTAATCTTGACTTAATAGCTCATTTTTCAACAACTAGGTATAAGCATAATCTTTCATTTGGAAAAAATTCTAAATGATTATTTATAGATCTATTTTACCCTGATTGGGTATAAATGTGTTTCTGGAAAAAAAAAACAACAACAACACTACGAAATCCTAATTTTTACACATTTTTGTTCCCTTATTAGACATACGAGTATTTAGTAAAATATTTTTGGAATACTGACATTTTAAACAAAAATAGTTCTCCTCTCATCTGTGACTAAAACCGACCGAGTTATGAAGCTTTGTATTTCATTATTTTTGGCCGAAAAATGCTCGCGTCTAGAAAGGACCGTGAATTGATTGACGGATCATCCACAACGGGGCATTAAAATAGTTGAAAATCATTTAAAATAGTAATATTAATAGGACCAGGAAAATGTGACAATTTAATTTTTTTCAATAGCTTATTTTCTGATTAAAACATTATACTAAAACAGTATTTTCCCAGTTGGAAGTCTAACAATTTAGAGTCAGCTATTGTTCTACTAATAGAATGGACATTATCTTTGAATCACTAATTATGAATACACAATTCCTTTTTATGCATATTACTAAATTTAAAAAAAAAAAGGAATTCCCTGTAGTTGAATGATGTCCGGGAAATTCTAAACTTCTGAAGATACATTCTAAAATAATAGCTAAATATTGTTCCGAATGACGTCAAAATTGACGTTTTGTGTACTTATACGTCTCGCTTTCAGTAACAGAACGTGAGACGGAAAAAAAATATATATGTTTGAAGTGGAAGATGACATCTGTTAATATCGTTTCTTGTGGAAGCTATTTGGAACATAATAGGCGTTTTGTGCGGGATGCAGCGATTGGCTCAACTGCCGGAAAAATTTAGTTAAGAGGGTGAAAGTTCATTGTTCGAGTCATTTTCAAGTGCTCTGAACGATATTCTTTCTGTGTGGTAATGTTACTGCTTTCAAGTTTTTTTCTTTATATGAAAAAAAAAAGAAGATATTTCGTCGATGGAAGGATCATAACTAATAATTCTTCGTGTTCTCTTCTCCTTCCCCTCCTTCTTCAATTACGAGCATTTAGTGTTTTAAATAAAATATAAAAAAATATGTTTTATTTCTTTCAGAATTGATGATAAAGACCGTTTTCTTTTAAAAGTTCAATGTCTTGTTTATTAATATAAATTATATATAATAAAACAGATTCTTTATATCCGATTTATTTGCCCTGATGAATGGTACCTTGGTTGTTTTGAGAGAAGGCGAATAGTAAAAGACAAAATAATCGTTGAAGAACTTTTTCCAGCTAATTTTGTCTGAATGAGTGGTGAAAAAAATTATAGAACGTTTGTTGGGTTTTTTTTTTCTTTTCTTTTTCTGAAAGATATGTTTGGAACTGAAAAACATATTGTAAATTACAAAGTTTAATGATAAAGCAATCAATTCTGAAGTAAAAGTTGTACTGGTATTTGAATTTCTCGCCATTTATGAGGCACATTAATTTGTATTTGATTTGAATTATTTATTAATATTTTTGAGGTTATTTTTTATTTGAAGAATAATATAGAGCTTAACGAAAGTTAATAGATATTCCAGATTAATAGTGGCAAATTTGTTTCTCCCCCCCCCCCTGGAGACTGTGTTTTTTAAAAGATACCTTGCGTTTTTGAATAAAAATAACGCTTTCTTACCTATAAATATTCTTATCAAATAAAGAATGATATTTTTTTAAAGGAATTATCTTTAAAAAAATTCTTTTCTATTGCATCATGTGCAGAATATAATCACTTTTTATAATACGAATATACCACTGAAAATTAGTCCCTTCCCCCCAAAGAAATAATAGCGAGGCCCTCTCCTCTGTCTGTTTCCCTGATCGTTTGTCTCTTCACTCCTGGCCTATTTTGTTGCCAAGATGGCAGTTATGGCTTGGAATATTGGCATTTGCTATCTTAATTTTTCGAACTGTTAGTTGAAGTTGTCATTAAATGATAAAGTTTACTGATGTACCCAGATTAACTAGGGCAGTTTTGGTTTTTGACTTTTGATTCAAATGACCTTACTTACTCTGAAACATCTAAATAATTCAAATTGAAATTAAGACATTTGTGTGTGTTCCTAAAATTTTCACAACTATTGTACTAATATTTTGGAAGGATCGAAAAAGAGTTTTTTTTTTTCATTTAGATTATCATTATTAATCCAAGATATTATTATCTAATCCAAAATAGGCAAAAATTAAATGTGTGATAATCGTAATTAATTAAAATTTGTTGGAAAAATATATTATATTTCAACTGTAATAATCATATTTAAATTTTCTTATAAATAAATATAAAAAAGTATTTAAATATAGCAAATGAAGAAGAGTGTTTAACTATGTTTTTCTAACTGTTAACTATGCTAAACTGTTAGCTCAAATTGTAATAACATTCTCCCTTCTGGTATATACTTCATAGTCAATTATATTTGAATATCGCACTTATAAACTTGTAAATTAATCGAGAATTTGTTTCTTTTTATCTTTCAGGTTCATAAAGTCAGAATTAGATAATTATTATATTGCTATAATTAGATAATTATATATTATATAATTATTAATTGCGCAAAATAGAAGAAAAAAAAAACTTGACACTTGGGATTTTTGATTAAGTGTTCACTTTTTAGAGTTCTCCGAGCTTTAAAATTACTAATTTGAATTTATGTCTGTGTCGTTTATTTAACTTAACTAAGCAAGATAATTAAATCAACCAACGTTTTGGATAGATAAAAATTACATGTAATGTAATTAAGCATGTAAAGGCATTGATAAGATATTATATAATTGTTGTCAATTTATGTATTCATTAAAATGATTAAATTTATAATATATTTATTAAAACAGGAAAAAAAAATTATTTAAAAAATATTCTATAATTTCGAAGTAGAATCGCGATATACTGATACTCCTTGAAAGATTTTATAATTTTACATTTCACAAAGAAGGTATTGAACATGAACTCCCGCCCAACCCGAAGCCTAACGGGAAAAATTGCAGTAGTTTCTCTTCAAAATCGTGCAAATCTTTCGCTTTTTACATAGAAGGACGTTTTCGTAAAATAAGTTTTAAATAAAAGAATATATGTATGTTTCCGTAAAAGAGACTGTGAGTGTAATTGTAAAAAAATATCATTTTGATATAAGTATATTAAAATGAAGCGACATATATTTAATTTATTATTGAAACCATATATATTAGACACCATGTTTATTTTTTAATGATTTCCACAATTTAATTATATATGGACTAATTAGTTATTTAATCATATTTCTCCAATAATAGATATTGCATTTTCCATATTTAAAATTATTGAAAACTTCTAAAATTTCATATTTAGATGTACAACAAGGAACTTCATTGGAAATTTGAATTTTTGTTTAATTAATTTTACATTTTAGAACTAAAAAGAATTGACAATCGTTGTTATGGAATATCTCGAATCAAAAAAGGGAGAAAGATTTTTTTTGCCCTATTATAAATTCTGAATTCTTTAAATGTGATTTTCTTGTACTCTTAATTCATTATTTAAAGTGTTATTTCTGATAATCAATCTTTACCGAAGATAATTTATAATAATTAGTATATAATTATGACAATATTTTGAATTTCGTTGCCTAAATTATTATTATTTCTTTTACAGATTTTCCTGAGGAAAATGGCGACTGTTTACAGAAATAGACAACTGATGTATCTCTCCGTAATACTTTTCTTTTACTTTGCAAGTATGGCTTCATTTTTGTTTCATATGATAAGAAAAATGAAAATGTATATACATTTTTTTAAAACAAAACCAATATTGGTTTTATTAAAAGAAAAATAATTTGTTTAAATTGTTATCAGAAAATTACCCTCTGATCTGAACATCGAAGTTTAATAAAGAGATAGACTGTTGTTTTTTAGTTTGTCAAATTAAAAAAATGAATGTAAGTATAGTTTGAAAGAAATCATTATTCAGGGTAATTGAACAAATACTGCTATTAAATATATATCTATAACAAATACTGCTTTTGAAATTACAATGGAGGCATTTCATTAAAATTGCAAATATGACGACATATGTCATCTAACATAGGACTGGATGCTGTGTTATTTTGTATTGTGAGGCTAAGTCCTTTCCTTTCTTCAAAATATCCTGTGGATACAAATATTAAACTGAATTGATGCATTTGATGATGGTATGAAAAATTTCCTCATGCATAAATATGATATCTAGTATAGTGTTACTTTTTCTACGTATTAAATTGAATGAAAAGAAATAAAACTAAACATGTTTCCACTGGCTTGCAATAAAGTAAAAAATAATTTTTTTAATCGAAATGGAAAATGACAAAAAAGAATCCTAAAAGCATATGATGTCGATAGAAATGCGCAATAAAAATAGAAATTTATTTATACTGCAGTTTTGACTCCTAATTAATATTTATAAATTTTCATTCTAATAATAGCCATTGTGGCTTAATTTTATTATAATATTTCTTTTAACTTGTCAGGCTTTTTAAACTCTATATTTTAATTTTTTTTATCTGTTGACAATTCATTAATAAATAAGCGTTTCTAAAAACTTTTATTAATATTATTTACATCTGTAGTTTGTTAAATGTTTCACAGTTCATTATTTTAAATATTTGTTTAATCTTATTTTCAATTTTCTTCTCAAATTCATTACTAGATGGCGCCACGTGGAAGGAATCAAACTTTAATTACATTAATAAATTAATGTTAATTAAGTTCTGAAAAATGAAAATATTCACAGTTTTATTGTATCTGGAAGATGGATTCCATAGTTTTATTTTTACAACTCTGAAATAAATCAAATTAAATAAAAGTGTGTAAAACTAAAATAGAATTTGACAAGACAATTTTTTATTAGAGTTAAGAATCTTTGTTCTATAAAATAAAAATAAACAAAATTTTAAAAATGTAAAAATAAATCATATGTAAAAATGTAAAAATAAATCAATAAATAAATCAAAAAATGTAAAAATAAATCAATAAAATAATTATGTAATCATCAAATATTATATAAAATCCTGTTATCTGTATTTTATTTTATAGTTTCAAGTGCTCTTGATTTGCAGAAAAAGGAGTCATTATTTTTTCTCTCATTATAGAATATTAACAATTTTCAGTGGCACCTGAAACTGACAGCACGAATAAAGAATACAATTATACCGAGATAGATGGTTTTAAATATATTCGTAAAATATTATGAAATAATTCATAATGATACGATTAATTCTAGTTTATTAGAGAATAGATAAAACCGAATTATTCTTAAACCATTTTTACATATTGTTTATGGTGAGGTATTTTTTAAGCAATCTCTCCAGGTTAAAAGGTATTATTTAATGCATTTTTTGCGACGTTAACATTTTCCAGAGAATCTCGTTACCCACATGTGGGTGATGCACATTTTCATCTTCTTAACCACATTGCTTTGTACTGACCATTACTACAGTCTATTTTATATGAATTTTATACTTTGGCCTTAGGAAAACATCTTTTAAGTGTGGTTTTTGCAGGAGTAAAATAATAAAACACGTTAATGTCACGTCGCTTATATGTGACTGATATCGAATAAAAAACTTATATATATATATGTCGTGCCCCTCTGGGAAACTTTACCCACTTGACCGTGACAAGCAATGTGTTGAAAGCATTTTAAAATGTTTCAATTAAAAATTAAAAATTTTATATCTGCCCTATGATGGCTATAAAGAGTAAGAGCTCGAAAAATCACACAATAAGGAAAGATGTAGAAAGCGGAAATCTTTCATATCAGCCTAAAGCGACAAGAATGGATAAATCCCATTTAATTTAATGCTGTAAATATAGATCTTCTAATTCAGCATCTTAAAGCTACTCTAAAGATTTGTGACTGGGCGTTTGAATTGAGATAATTGTAGTAAAGAGCAGGACCTTGAAACGGGTGTTTATTTAATTTAGTTTGCTGTAGTTATATTAGCTTTCCGTTTTAAAGCAACACTAGGGCTATTTTGGGACGGACCTCGTAATTTTACACCACGGTCAGATGACGAAGACGACACCTAAGCCAACACCTCCCCCTCTCCAAACTTCTACACCACGCCAGCTGTAGGACTCCGATCAAATTAGCGTGCACCAGACCCACTTTCACAACGGTTTTTCGGTGGAATAAGTTCGAACTGAAACAGTCCCGTTTCGAAGCCGACAACTTACCGCCAGCCCGCCGCGGTCGCTTGAAATCTGTTTATTTTAAATATCAAAAAGCAATGAAAGAAGACTATCATGTTCATGAATTTAGTTTTGATGCAAGTGATTGATATTTTGTGTAATTAAATTGCATATAAAGCAAAAATTGTTAAACTTTTTCTGTAATAATAATTCTAATCTTAATATATACTGCGCCATCAGCATTTCACTTGATAATTTATAGCATTTTGTTTGCTATCAATTATAGTTGTCATTGACTCCAGATGAGAGATTTTTGCAGAAATATTGGAACCTGCATCATTTATATTCACACATTTAATAGCTTTACATGCATTAGCGTCATCTTGCAAGTAAGCTCATTGTATCACCTTATTTCAGCTTCTTCAAAAGCCAATAAGAAATGAAGATATAGTATTCGTATAAGATATAGAATTCGCTCGTATTTTCTAATCGAGGTTTCTGTCTCTCTTTACAAGAGAGGAAAAATAAATAGCATGAATAAAATTGAATGAATCTCCTTAAGAATTTGATGTGAAAAAGAAAAGTTGCATTAAACAAGTGTGGAAACAGGAGAGATTTTGAAAGATTTTTCTGCTCGTTTTGTGATTTACATATAAAGAATTTGAATTAAATAATACATATATTCATATATAGTTGTGCTATGTATAAATATATGTATTAAAATTTTTTACGAACTGTCTACATCTAGAATTGAATATTTTATCTATTATATAATGCTATACGGCAAAGTTAAATTTCTAAATGTCCCCTACTACTTTATGAAATTAATACAATTCAGATGCTCACTTATTTTATCATTGTTTATTGTGCAAAAAAAAAAAAAGAATTTTTACAAGTTTTAAACATTTTATGGATTATATAGATAACATATATTTGGATGTCAAAATTTAATACCATTAATTTGTATTTATGTTGAAATTTCAAATCTGCATTTCATTTAGTCCTTTTATAAAACAATTTAAATAATAATTTCTCGCAAAACTGATCATATCAATAATTACTTTTCTAGGTATCGGATGTTTGTCACCTTTCCTAACCTCTCACATGAGACATCTAGGATTTTCATTGTCTGAAATATCATTCATCAATGCCGTCTCTGCTTTCTTCAGCATAATCGGTCCTGTTCTTGGTGGCACTTTCGCCGAACGAAAAAACCGGTACAAATCCACCACCATCTTCTGCATACTAGTTGGGGCCATGACCTTCGTAGCCCTTTCCTTTGTGCCCCGTTATGACAAACTCAATTACAAACCACTGGTAGACTTCGATTGTGATGCTGGATTGCGAATCGAACGCTGTGTTAACTGGGCTACATGTGGTGAGGCTCTGCATTCTACTGATAACTTAACGAAAATCAAACTGTCAAAATGTCACTACCAGTGTCCTAAAAGCGGACATTTCACGTCACCTTATCCTCTGCATTTGTGTTTCCATGGAGATAGTGGTAATATATGCGTAGTTTTTGACAGCGATAATCAAAACAATTCCTTAACAGAATTCGAAAGTCATTTGCAGTCCTGGCCTTATGTTGAAGTCCCCGCCCAAAGCAACGAAACGTTGAGCAACTCTTCACAGGCGATTGAAGAAGATGTTCCAAGAGCTCATGTAGCAATGTGTAATCATTTACCTCTCGCTCCAGTGAGTTTTAATCAGAAGCAGTACCAAGGCATCTCTTGCAGACCCAAAAGGGAAGACTGCTCTATCCATTGCAAAGTGACATTTATGTCCGGTGGACAAACGATATATCCCAGGCAATGCGAAGAAGCCTTTGGAAATCCCACCACCACATTCTGGAGCTATTTAGTTTTGAGAAGTATCGGAGATTTGTGTCTCTTGACAGCAATATGTTTGCTGGATGCTGTCACTATCTGGAGCACTATAGATTATGAGGGTTGTTATGGACGTATGCATGTTTGGGCGGCACTTGGCATGGCATCCTTGTCTCCCATTAGTGGTTCATTGCTCGATTACTACACAGACATGGATGAACGAATCGATTTCACTCCTTCATCATTTCTGGCATCAGCCTTTTCTGTGATTGCCTGTGCTTTGATCATCGTGTTGCCTATTCACAGGCAGAAATCATTACAATTCCAACAAGCTGTGATGCCAACTAAAGAAGTCAAGTTTTTCTCTGGGGAGATGATTATCTTTCTGTTCATCATTCTCATATTTGGCATGCAGTGGAGTATTCTTTACACTTTCTTGCCCTGGTTGACCATGGACATTGGATGCACAGCCACACAGACAGGTCTAGCCGGTACTCTGATGTTTGGATTCAGCATACCTTTTCTACTCATCTCTAAGAATATGGTGAGGAACATCGGCAAGGCTAATCTGCTGGTTTTCGCTTTCTTATTTTATTTCACAAGATACGCAGGAATCACTTTCGTTTCATCTCCTTGGTGGACTCTGCCTTTCGCTTTAATGGGAAGTTTCACCCTCTGCGTCATGTGGATTGCTTCAGTGGCATATGGACAGAAATTGGCCCCTCCTGGTTACAGCCTCATCATGCAGTATCTACTTAATCTCGTTCATTTCGGTCTTGGTAGGTGATATATCATTCTATGATTATCTGTATTGATTAAAATTCTCATATCACATTTTATAATATCCAGCTTCAAGGAAGTTGTGAATTATCGATGTCTTTATGAGTTAAAATGACTGTCTTGAGATTGGAAATAATGCTACAGTCCAGAGAATTCTTAAATTTCGGAATATCCATTAACATTTTGTTTGGTAGAATTTAAAAAAAATTTAAACTTCAAGTATTAAAGTTATAATATAACCTGAATGATATGAAATAGACAGACATCATAATAATTTGTTTTAAAATAGTTTTAAAATTTTAATTCACTTATTTTTAATATAGTTGAGAGTTTTAAAACTTTTATTCTTTGGCGTTGAGATTGGTTTAATAATTAAAGGCATTGAACATGCTATTAAATTTGGAGGATACTGGATTTATAGCATGTAATTGTAAATATTCATAATATTAAAATTGATTATATTGATAAATAGATTTATGATAAGAAGCTTCCGGGGAATATATAATAATGTACTTTATAAATAATATATAATAATAGAAATATCAATAGACCAAAAATATAAAAATGAATGATAACCTTTTTTCTCTTACTTTTGTTTTTGAACTTCATTTTAAATGTTGAAATATGTTGTATAAATTTCAAATATTGGTTCTAGATCATTGCATTATTGAGGTAAAATTTCTCTTAAGAAAATAAACCTTCCATTTATTCAATAATTTTAAGCATTTTCTTTAAGTACATAGCTTCAATTTTGAAATAATTCGTTGCAACTACGAGGTATTCCGGCATGAAAATTGTTTTAGTGAAGGAGAAAATTTATTTTCTTTTTCACATTTTGGTGAAGAAGAAAATAACGTCCTTACAATATCCCGGGGAACTTGTAATGTGGAATACATTGATGAACTACTTCATTCTGAATATTATACAAGATGTCCATTTATTACGCCCCCCCTCACCACCTTCGTTTGAAAACAATGACAGCCATACTCATTAAATTGGTATATTTCTATGCTCTACTCGACGAGAACACCTAGCATCAAAATTCAGAATTTAAGTTCATATTTACAGTGCAAGATGCAGGAGAAGATAAATTATGAACATTTAGAGTGTCATTGAGTTAATCTGAAAGTTACCTTATACACATTACTGCTAAGAATACTGCAGCAAAACACGTACTTTTTTGGTTACGATTTCCCAAAATGTGGTATGACAACACACAAAAAATGGTGCACTTAAGTAATTTTAGGCTTATTTATTCTTATTACCTCAGTGCACATTTGGTACAGGGTTCGCAATTCCTGCTGAACATTGTACATTGTGTTTTCAACACACTCCTATATATTTTCTTTTCCTTGATTAGTTAAAACTTGTGGATGTATTATCTCTGAATATTCTCCCCACTTATTTGCACGTTTCGCTTTTCGACAAAATAGATAAATAATTGTTTTGTTGTTCAATGGGGATGTCATTGAAGTAGTCATCTTTGATTAATGGTTTGTTTAAAAATTCAGTTTATTATTCTGAGAACTATTTTTGTTCTTGGCTTTAACTTAAATATTACATCTGAAAATCTTATTATCGTACAGGCTGATATTATTCTTATCATAATTTTCATTCAGAAGTTTGTGAAAAGTATAGTTTGTAATCCTCCGGAAAATTTTTCATTGCATTTTGTGTTACCTGGCTCATACAGAAAAAAAAAATTGAAGGAAAGATGACTTGTGCACATCAAAAATGATGTAATTATCTATCAGGAAAAAAATAAAGTAGTGAAAATAAATAAATTTATACTTATGATATTTAGTTTTATATAATCGTTTGCTCATTTGTTTATCGTATGCTCAAATTCGTAGGAATCAATTTTTTTCATCAATTTCAAACAATGCGATATGAAGTTCAAAATTGCAAGTTCTTCTCTCAAATGTGGGTTCAAACCGAAACATTAATATATCGAAATTGAACGAAAACTGCCAAGGAATTTATTCTGTTCGACAAGCTAATAATTACGACCTGTATGAAATGATTCGCACAGCACGGGTGAGGTATTTGAATATTTTCTCTCTCGAAAAAGGCGACATAATATCAACACACTCGCAGCAAATTTAGTTGATTAAAAAAATGTAAAAAATACTTTTGATTTTTTCATGAAAAAGCAACTGCGCAAAAATCAAGTGACAATTCAGTTTTTACTCGTTTGTTAATATGCTCAAGTTCTAGCATTTTGTACTGTTTTATCTTTCAGACGACAGGATGTTGTTTTAATATTTTCAGAATGTAATAGTCAGTTCATCGGAAATTTTTCAATGAAATAAGGATTCCATGAAATTAAAAAAAAATAATTTTATGATCCCATTATAGCGTGATAATGAATTATGGAATATGATAAAGATTGAAATAGAAAAATAATAAGATTCAAATGTTAGAAAATGTAATTTAATTACGTGTTAAAACAAAAGAAATGATTTTTTAAAATTAAAATATGAAGGTCTAAATAAAATATGTAAAGGCATTGGAAAAAAAAGATAAAGAAATGAAGCAATAATAATTCTTGAATGTTAATTAAAAAGTAAAATACATTATAAATAATGTTAAAATTCCAATTTGTGTCTTTTGTTTTCACCGAATATTTTGTATTTTGATATAAATATTTCCTATAAAAATTTCTATTTTTGCACTCTAATAGAAGCATTCTTTCAAACCTTTTTCTTTCTTTATAGACTCATTCAAATAATGATGTATCTATGTCAAATGTATAGTTAGAAAATTATTTCACTAAAATTATTATAGTATCTTTTTTTTAATGAAACATCCAACCCCTATGCCCAATTTTGTGTAGTTTATTTAAAACATTATTCACCGAAAAGTTTTGCTTTCCCATCATTATGTTTCCAGGAAGATGTATTTACAATGATGATGTAATCCACTTCTTTATTATTCAATAACTATTCAAAAATTGACTTCTGAATGAATTATAATACGCTAATCGAAATCTGGAAGTACTTGTTTTGCTTGAATTCTTTAAACCTTTTACTATTTAGGCGCATATTATGGCAGGCAGAAAAAGAAAAAAAAATGTTATCCTATCGTGATCAGAATTAAACATAAATCTTCCTTGCAATTACTGTGAAAGAATGGATTTTAATCCGTGTAAACATGCGAGAATGTTTTGGCATTTGAAAAGCCCTTGAAGAAAAGTGATTCATTTTAAATACGGAACTGGTTTGGAAAAAGAACAAAAGTAGTGAGGCAGTTCTTTGCAGACATTGGACCCCCTGGAAAGTTTTTTAAGTCTGAGCAGTCTTTTCCATCAAGCCACTCCCAGTGAAGATTATAAAAGAAAAGTATTTAAAAACTTATTTAAAAGTATTAAACCATGCTTTCAAAGTATTATTTGACCGTTAAAAGGATATCGTAAAACCAGCAACTTAAAGTTTTGTGACAAAAAAAAAAAAAAAATGTTAGTTTGTTATTTTACCGCATTCACAAGCGGTGAAGTAATGATCTTTTAAAAAATTCTTTGAAAATACTAGCTGGTACCCGGCGCGTTGCTGCATTTGAAAAATTAATTTTAGAGGTATCATTTGAAATTTTAAATAGCTGTCTTGTTTAATTAGGAATAATATTTATTTTCTTGTCGACAATGAATACATTCGTTGAAATTGAATGATATATAAAAGAGAAATACAAATAATATTTATTCTATTCTATTTATTTCAAATATAATAATTGTACTATGCTTATAACCTTCGCGCAAATGCAAGCAATAAGTTGGCAAAGTTTTATCGCAATCGGTTGAACAGCATGGCAGTGCATGAAATACGAACAAACATTCATTTTTATATATTAGATATACTCCTGCAATTTTACTTCATCATATTTTAGTAGTAAATTTATTATTGCAATCGTACGCTACTTTAAAACAAATTCCATTTATTGCTTTGCTTTTGTTGGTATTAGCCAAAAAGTTCAAGATTTTTCATTTTTTTTAAATCCTTAAAGTTTTGCTTTATAATTCCGACTTCAGCATTTTCAGCTTTGCAGTTTAACTGTGACTGGTTGATTATTTTTACAAATCTTTCAATTGATTTTGGCTTGATTTTAGTTTTAGATAAACTTAGATTTAACTGTAAATCTAATTGAAGAATGAACCTTAGTTCAAAAAATTTCAATTAAGTCCGGATTGCTAATTTAATGTGTAAGATTGATTTGGTATTAATCTATTTACTTCTCATTTTGATATGATTCGAGGATTAATTTTGGAAACGGACCTCGTGAATTTAGACCGTGATTAGATGTCGAGGACGATACTTGCGCTCTCTGTTTTTTAAATTTTCCGCACCAGACCGATAGGAAGACATTCGGTATGAATTTAGCATGCAGAAAGGCTAGCTTACACAGTAATTCTTCGTCGTAAGTGGATTTCGAACTTCAAATTCTTTGCCTTTGAAAACGAAAATTACCTGGTAGATTACGCTTTAAAACGCGGTAAGCGTTAAAAAAAAACGTGTAAAGCTAATATAAGGTGAAATTTCTTTATGATGAATAGCTTAAGCCACTGTAGAAGTGATTAATGAATTTTTATAGTTGAATAATGGCTATAAAAAAATTCTGCTGCCTTTGACCATCTATTGTCCACCACTTAGCTGAATTTATGGAAATGCTAGAGTATTATTCTATTATTCGATTTCTTTTGTGCTTGTAGGTATATACTTTTTAATAAGGGCATGTGTGGATTGTGCTTCTGAGGGCATATACATGCTCAAGTAAACTTAAGAGACATTAAAAGATATTCAGTGGACAAACGCAGTTGTCTACAGAACAGATGGAAGAAACTTTTGAAAATTTAACTTCGATTTATTTGACCACGAGGGGCATTTTATGTACAAGAAGCGATGATAAAACTGACGTCCGTTTACATCGCTATACAAGTGCAAAGGAGAGCAAAATTTTACTTTCAGTAGTTTTACTATGAGATTTTAATAGGAATTTCTTTGAGATGTGTAGTTTTAGGAAAAGGAAATTTAGGTATCTTTAAAAGAATATTGTAAACATTAGGCATTTTTATCGCTTATGATTAGGCTTTTTCTTAAAAAAAGTACGTTCTATACAAATTCAAATGTCATTTATAAAAAAATAATAAAAGAGTGCCTTTCAATCTTTTTTATTTAAAATATATAAAGAGAAATTAAAGTTACCTAAAAAAATTATGTCTTTCTTACTAAAGGAAACAAAATTAAATGGGAAATTATTTATTGCTTCAAGAAAGGATATAATTTTATTTTGAATGATACTTAATTTTATTTCTTATAAAAAGTAATTGACGATGTTTTTCATATTTTGCTTGTTTATCATTTGACATCGCACGGAATGTCTAGGCATCCTATTATAAAATGCCAAAAATTCAAACTTGGCCGGTAACACCCGAAAAAAACTCGATGCAATCTTCGAGATTAATAGGAATCGGGTGTGGGGGTGAGTTAAATTCTAAAAAGAAGTGGAATGCAGATACAGACTGATATGATAGAAAAACAGAATAAAATTTCGCTCCGGGGTCTCATGTCAATTTCTTCCACATTTGTGACAGTGTCGAGTTAAATGTATTCTTTAAGTTCGAAAATAAAGTAAGAATTTTTTTATCGGATATTAATGTTAGGATTTTATCTCTCAGTGTTACTGTGAACTTTTAAATATGCCCTTGAGTGGAATAAACAGTCGCATCGGTCATTTACCTTTGAAATTCTATTGCAAAATGAATCATCCGTCATTACAAACAGGACTTCTCAATCGCTGGGTATGAGTTGAATGGAGTCGAATATGAATTTCGGAGTCATAAATGTTCTGATTGCAAAGATTTTCTAGTATGAAAAAGATGATATGAGATAATGTTACTTGTTACTCATAGCTTTTCATATGAAATTTGTTCTTTAATTGCCATTAACTCTTTCATTAATTTACTGGTAGGGAATGTAATTTTGATTGAAGTTTTCAAAATTCACTGAAAAAAATGATGGATTAATCTAAAAATCATTCTAATAAAAAATGAATAATAATATTATTGATAAATAACAATAATTGATATATTAATAAATAACAATATTGGTATTTTAATAAATAACAATATTGATATAATCTAGGTGTTTAAAATAAATACGAAACTGAAGAATCAATTCTCCAGCACTGACCACTATCCTGATTCCTTTAATTTTTATATCATTTGTAAAACTCATAGTCTTTAGATACGTCTTAATATTCAGTGGTCGCATGTTCCTTTTTTTGTCTCCATTTTTTGATGGCCTGGTAGTAAGGTTTTGACTTTGGGGCCGGAAAATTCCTGGCTTGAAACCGATTTCACCGAGGAACTAGCGTATTAGCGGATCTGGTGGTTCTTTATCCATTGGGGACAAATGTAACCCCGCTGTTGTGCTGTGGAAGTTTAGAGAGCGCGGGGAAATCACATGTTTCATATTGCAATAATGTGATATGACAGTGGATCAATAATAGTAAGTCCATCTAGAAATAGCCTTAATATTTCTTCAAAATAGTACTTTAATAAAATTAAATCTAAGTAAAAAAATATTGCAAAATAAAACCTTGATGCACACCTCCAACCTCAGCAATTGAACTGATTTTACCAACTAAATTCACCTCTGTGCTTATATAGCTAATTTATCAAAATGCTATATGTTTAGTGTGCAAATATAATTCAAAATAATATTTCAATTTGAAGGATTTAAGGTGAATGACATGATGTCTGTATTAATGCTGTTAATATCGGAGGCGAACAGCTGGTCTCCGCAGGCGGCTAGTGACTTTTAAAAACTCATATTTTTTAGCTATTAAAGACGGTCTTACTTGATGACTGAGCATTGTAAGAAAAGAAAATAGAATTGACTCTGAACAAATTATTGAATCTCTTTCGCCAGTGAAAGTTGTATTTTATATGAAATCTTACGAATGTTCAACTGACTAAAAGGAAGTCTTGTGTTTCAGGTCGTGGCTTAGGCAGTTTGACTGGAGGAGCCCTTATTTCGAGCTATTCACAAAGAGTTGTGTTTTGTGGCATCGCTGTCTTTTCGGCTGTCCTAGCCTTTCTGTATCTCATCCTGTACCACCTCGGATTGCGACAGCGACAAAAAGGATCTTACCCAGGTAAGTACAAACACAACATTCTGACAGCTTATTGTTCTCTTTATGTATTTTTTCCGATTTTTTTTTAAATTGTTATAATTGTTATCTAGTTAATCATAAATTAATAATTAATTTAATAATATCTTTCAAAAACTTTGTATCTCATATAATGAACAACTTAATTCACAAGCATCAAAAATTGAATTATTTATCACTTTTTAATTTTTTAAAACTCCATATTAAATATAAAATATCAAAAGAAATAATCAATAGACTTTATGTAACAAAAGTGGACGAATTCCGTGTAAGATTTAAATGGGGAAAAATTCGAATGATTTCTTCTTGTGTGTTTTCGTAGTGTGATACATTTTATGTTTAAATTCACCGTATCTCAAACAGAATCGAAATCGAATATGCATTTTGGGCTTCTTTACTTTGATCCATTGTTTCCAAAATTTCGTATTATTTTCAATAATGACACTACAATTAAATTTCAAAAATCAATTATTTTATTTCAATGCATTTTTGAATTATATGCAAGAATATGCAAACATGGATAGACTGGTCGCTGTCACACACGAATAAACAGTCCATAATAATATACGGAAATTTTCCGGTAATATACATGCGCACTTATCACCTTTACGTGAAAACGAACCACTGATAGACCACTGTCATATAAATACAAATAGATATGTCGTGGTCACACAGACACACGAATAGACAGATCACAATCACTTAAACATAAACATTGTCACATAAATACAAATAGATATGTCGTAGTCACACACACGAATCGACAGATCACAATCACTAAAACACAAATAGATAGACCATAGCCATATACAGCACGAATATGCTGACTATCAGTAAACCAGTTGAGAAGTCTGGCATAGAATTTGATGCAGTTTTATACTAATTATAGTTATAAACCGTAATTACGTAATCAAATTTGCTTCTTACATTTTTGAGTTTCCATCTTCGGTTACATGCGGATGTATATGCAAATATAGATACTTCTCACTGACGTACTTAATCTAAAATTTGATAGAACTCTATAATTTGATAAGACCAAACAGGAATTTTCATTTGTTTAGTTTTTCCATTTTCGAATTATTATGTTTCTCAAACCAAAAATGTTTTGTTCTGACTCAGAGAGTTCTAAAACTCTTAAAATTCATCAAAATCTATATGTCGAAATTTTAAACGATACTTTTTTTGCATTCTTCATATACATTGGCAATATAAATGGAAATTTCAGAAGATTTAAATTACGAAATACGAGACTTGTCTGAAATAGAGTTAATCGATTCAATGAATGTATTGTTTATATTCTTTCAATCGTTATGCATAATCATAATAATAATTAGATGGAATATAATCATTATTTTAATCTATACTTATCTTTCAACTCTAAAGCTCGAATTCGTTTTGATTTGAAAAAGTTTTATGCATTTATTAAAAGGCTTAGTCTAGCGGCTAAAACAGTTTTGTGCTTTTTTAATTAGTATAAACCATAAAGGAACCGACTTTTATAAATAATAGTTAAAAGTTAAAATTTAATATATTTAAAAAATATATTAAGTCCTTGATTAAAATTTAATTTAATTAGTTTAAATTTAATATATTTTATTATTTAAAAACAATTATCTTAAAAGGATTTTATTATGAAATATTATAAAAAATTGTTTATATTGCTCCAATTTTTTTTATCTCGACAAATTTTTAATGGTTTATTTAAATGAACGAAAGTCACTGCATACAAATTATGCAATTTTTCGATTAAATTAAATTTCTTATTGGAAAATATATTTTCAGCCATTCTGAACAGTACATGGTACCCACTTCAGACTCGCTATCCCAATGGTGACGCCAAAGCCAACCAACCTATTGTTGGAGACCAAGATGACGACATCGAGAACGCGCCAAACAGACGCCAAGTCAACCACAAATGAAGATACTTGAATGGAATGCAGTTCTTATGTGCCGAACTTTAATATAGCACGATGTTTAATGTAGTTCATTCGTCGACTTCATAACTAAAGAAAGATCAAAGCATTAGATTTTATCTAACAAAGCTTTTTCTTAGATGAAATCTTCAGGTCTTTGCAGCTTAGATCAAGAAAACTGTATCTTGGTGATTTTAAGAATCTTAAAAAAAAAAAAAAGAAAAGAAAAAAAAAAAAAATAAAAAGAATCTTTTAGCTCATCAAGTGATATCTGTTCAGTGGCTACAGCGAGATTTCTTCCCATATTTTTACTACAAGATGGTGCTTTAAATTGATGTGATGTAATACACCATTATCTTTTCATCTGCATTTGAATTGTTATTCTATTTCCAAGGATACCCGATAGTAAAGCAGAAAAGAAATCAAATGTCTCGCCAAATGTGAGATATTTTGGCAACGAATTTATGATAATAACGGTAACTGATGTGATGCCATGGTATTAAGATATATATATGATTAGAATAAGTAATGTATATGTCTATAGCGATATGAGAAATCAATTTCAATGCAAAATGTCTGAAAAAGTAAAAAAAAGAAAGGCAATAATGAGACGTTGTAGAGCCCAAGTCAACTATACAGTGAATTTTCTAAATTTTGAATTTTATAAAATGTCTAAAAACAACGAACAGTTGTTTTTCATACAATTTTTAAATCTAAAATGGATACTAACAGATCCAACACAGTATGTGATTTAATGTAGAGGCACTTGAATGTTTTATTGATGTTCATATGCATATTTTGTCAAAACTTAATCCTACATGCTATAACATTTTAATGACTGTGCTTCCTTGATTCGGAAAGATATTTTAGATAAATATTTTTTGGACAACATTTGATGCCAAAATATGTATCTTGGTCAAAATAATGTTGCTGCGTGGGCTGGCTCCCACAGCTGTCTTTTTCAAATTAGAATTTGCATTTATTCATTCATATTATTTGTAGTATTTTTTCATTTGAAGTAATACTGAGTTACTGTAAAATATCTCATTTTATGCTATGATTGTATGAAATTATCAGCGAACTGATTGCTAATCACTTTATAGCGGCACAGTTGACAGCTACTCTTAGTTGTCAGAATTTGCATATGTCACTCCATTATTTTGTAGTTTAGTTTCTTCTCTTTTGTGAATAGTATTGATTTATCTTTAAAAATATTTTGTGTCATTGACTGCATGAAAACTGGCAATGAATCAGTTGCGAATTATTTAACAGAAGCGCCGTTTTTTCCCACCCGCCATCAGAAGTACGTCCAAGATTTTTGTAACAAGTTTTTCGTGACTTTTGTAAATTTTTTTGCTAGCGTTTTCTAATTTTATATCGTATATTTTGTATTGCTGACTGACAATAAACTAACTTTCATCTGTCGCAGGATGTACGTCCAAGCTTATTGTGCAAAGACGCTTACCTGCATCTTGTCTGTACGTATATTATATTACATTATCTTGTATATGTTGTACTACATTACAGAAATGCAGTTTCATTCCGTCAATCATCGAATGTACGTTCAAGTTTATTGTGAAAAGACACTTACCTGCATCTTGTCTGTATGTAATCATATTGCAGTATTTTGTGTATGCTGTACTACATGAAACAGAAACGCTTTTTCATTCCGTCAATCATCGAACATTGATCCAAGCTTACTGTGACAAGACTCTTCTCCTGCATTTTATAGTGTGTGAATAGGTTTTTTTAGCTTATTAATAATGCTAGCAAATAAAAATAAGTGTTTAATATTCCATTTAAATGCAAAAAGGGCGTATGATGTAAAAAAGTTGTCTTCAATTGGTGGTGGACTCACTTCAATTTGTGACCAGTCATTTACAGTTTGGTCTGGAACTGAACCGATTTACCGATTGACGTTCATTGAAATTATTTTGTGTTTTCCTCATTTTTGTATATGTGTAAAGTAGTTTTGAACCTTTTCTCACTGAACTTTTTCTCATTGAACTTTTTCTCACGAATACTGATAATTTCAATGGCAACGAAATGAAACATGTTGTAATATTAATATTTTCATCAATGTTCTTGGTGGTTTAAAAGATTAATTGGTGGATGAATTTTTCCCGCTAAAAAAGTTTCTTTTTTCTGTGTGAGTTTTGATTAAATTTTTGAACATAAAGGATTGACAATTCTCTTTATTGTGATGTCCTGTAAGTGTTTTTTAGAACTAACATAAAATTATGGATAAGCTCATTAATAAATATTTTTTGTCAACAACTTCACTGGTGTAAAATATCTATAAGTATAAATTATAAAAAAAAATCATAAAAACGCGCACATAACAGGTTTTAATTTTTAATTATTAGGCAAAACCTTACATTTTAAGAATTATTTTGCAGATCTTTTCAACTTCTAATATTTTATAATTATGTATTATATTTTAAGAAGAGAAATGATCCACTCTTCTATTGTGTATAGAACATTTCAATGGGCAGTAAAGATGCTAAATTTAAAAAAAAAATCTGCAAATCTCATTTTGTAAAAGAACTTATATTATTTTAAATTGGAAAAAAAAATCGATTTGAATTACTTTGTACTATGTCAATATTAAATAAATTTCTTCTGAATGTTAGTTTTAAGGAAGAAATTAAGACCAATTGCTTTTGGGAGGTTTATTATTGGTACAGTCTTTTCAGTGGAAGATTACCATCTGGGCAGCTGCCCATAATCGTTTGGCCGAGGAAGAAACTAAGAAAATTTATTTTTTTAGTTGTCAAATAAATTAGTTTGTAAAAAAATATAATAAAATAAATTCATTGATTAATAAAATATGAGAATATAGTAATTAATTGTATTTTTATTTATCAAGTGTAATCAGACAGATTTCGTTTCATTACATTCATATAGTTTTTATAATACTTATAAATACTGAGTGTCTGCTTCAATAGTATTGTGCGCAAACTTGGATGCCGGAGGGAATCAGGAGTCATGGCAGATAAATAAAGACAAATATTATGCATAAGTTTAATAAACGAATATTAACCCAAAATGAATCATTAACAAGTTACAAATGTGCTGCTGTGTGAAACTAAATTAATCATCTAATAAAAAGAGGGTCTCATAATATGCACTGCTTAGGGAGTGTCGCAAAATACCTAAATTCTCCACTGTGTCTGTTGCTATAGGAACAATATACTTATGATGTCTTTGTAAAAACAGCAACAAATTAAATTATTGGTTATTGTGAAGACTGAATTGCTAATTGTAGAGACTGACTCTTCACATAATTTCAGAAGTCTTTTTCCTGTGCACTTCCTTTTCGTATTTCGTTTGTATTCGTCAGAAGCATGCCTTCTGAATTTTGTCCGCTTCTGTAATAAAAATACAGCAAACAGTTTTTATGCAATTATACAGTCACAAGTTGACTACTCTAATCCGCCTCGAAGCCAAACGGAAAAATCTGAATGACCGGACCGCCGCGACAGCATTGGCGGAAACTGAGGTCGAGTCCTAAGGGCCATCACCGGCCACAGTACAACTCCTTCCGAGGGAGATGCGTCCCACCATCGGTAAAGGGTAACCGATCCCACACCATTTCTATATCCACGCAGGTGATGAAAATGTACTACTATACCGAAAATTTCTCAAACTCATATCTGAGGTGTTCTCCGATGTTATGTACAATTATACATGGAAAACGAATTTGGAAATGCCGCTTTAAATATCGATAAATAAAAAAAAAGTAAATTCGAAATATACATTTTGAGACAGAACTTTTTTCACAAAACTTTATCGGAAAGCACCCGATACTTTTACTCAAGAATACTTTTTGACCAAAATTAATTTTTGCATTTTAAATAGCCTGCAACATAAAGAATTAGAAGAGGTTGAATTTTTAAAATAAGAATGCATTTTGCAATAATAAAGCTGGAAACTAAATTATTGGGCTTTCGGTTGCTAAAATGTGTCCATTTCTACTATTGCTCTAAAAAGTCACTGAATCAGAGTGAAAGACAGAGAGTGTAGGAAGAATGATTTTGCTATCGGTCTTTAAAAACAATAATTGCAAAAATGAATAATTGAAGTTCTAATGGTTCCCGTAACAGTTTCAGATTGCTTAACACTGACAGAAGGAAATACTATCTAACTTTTTCTAACATTTTTTAAGATAAATAATATAAAACGCGTAAAAGTAAACAATGAAAATTATTTTCATTATTCAAAGTTAATATTGAAGATATTTTGAAAATAATATTCTCAAATTTCTCTTGAAGTCAAAAATATGTGGGTATAATTCTACTTCAGTTGTTAGGGGGAAAAAATGTCCCGATGATCGA
Organism: Argiope aurantia; assembly: GCA_026543865.1. Lineage (NCBI taxonomy): Eukaryota > Metazoa > Arthropoda > Arachnida > Araneae > Araneidae > Argiope > Argiope aurantia. The sequence goes on from JAPMOR010005999.1 coordinate 382,628, forward strand.
AACGAAATTTATAAATAGACAGTCATTGAATCGTTTAAAATAACTGTAACTCTTAACTACGGCTAATTAATAAAATTCTTTATTTTTTTTCCTTTACCCCCTATCTGTTTTGAAACAAAAGACAGAATTTCAAAACTCTATACATTGAGTTTTATTACTTTCTTAAAAAACATCTTGTTGTAGAATTTTATTTTAATAAATAATTTTTTTAATTCTTATTTTTGGTGCAAATCTCACCAAAATTTAGATCATTCTTACAAGTTTTAGGCCGGCAGTTATTTTAATAGATAATATGTAAATTAATAGCAAACGATTCTGAATCCAAGCGCTCATATTGTTTCATAAATTGAAATGAAACGAGAGCTCAGAGCCAAATTATTCAACAAAATCATATAAGACTCATTTGAATTTTGATCGCTGAAAATTTTGATAGCAAGAGTAATAGCAGATTCTGTAGGGTTAATTCTCAAAAAGGGATTGAAAACCTTCTTGATTTGAAATAATAAAATAATAATTAAAGTCAAACTGGAAATTTTTATAATATCTCTTGATGCAAAATTATTTTTCTTTTTAATTAATTAATGTTTCTTCTATTTATTTTATTTTCTAATCTGCTGGAGATCTTTATTTTTAATGGATATCTTGATTACCTTTCAAAAAATTATTAAAATGCATAAAGCCTTAAATTTTTTTATGTAACGATAGAGCTAATTTCTTTTGTAGAATATTTTAGATATAATGATTTTATATGTGATTTTTTTATGAAATATTGCAAATAAAAAATTCTTCCATAATAATAAAACAAAATAATTTTTTTTTTCAAAGTATGTCTTCTTTGTCGAGATTTAGATGTCATTCTCATTGAATGTATTACATCTGATGTTTTTTATCAACAGATTTTTTTTTAATTTTGAATAATCTACTACTAATAGATATTGTGTTCATATTAAGTTTCGTTGTAATCTTATGAACTGGTAATTTGCCATTGATTAAAATAAATAATTTTAACAAAGATAGATAGTAAATTTATCATATAACTTTTGTCATAAATTCTTTCTAATTCTTTAGTTTGTTAAAAAAAATTATTTGAAAGTGTGCACTGTGGATAATATTTTTTAATGATTTTTATATTCTTTGTACGATTCTTGTACTCCGAATCTTTTTCAATAAAACTATATTATTTCTTATGCATGTTTTCTGAATATCTTTATAACAATGAAACATGTATTTCGTCAATCTTTTTTAATGATGAGTTTGCATAAATAATTAATTTTGTCGTTACTCTTGAAAATATTATTTGATATAAAATATTTGAAACGTATCAAATATACCTTGTTGAAAAATTCAAAAGATTTCTTGACTAACCGACATATTAATTTTTAAATTAACTAAACGTACTCCAGTAAATAATTTTCTACAGATATATATTAAGTAATTTTTACTTAAAAGCTTGTTATACAGTTTGGAAAATTACGAAAAAATTAAAATATTAGAAATTATATAATATCTAATCATATATATATATATAAATTTGTTACTAAATTATAATTTCTTACATTTCTGTTTTATCATACCATACTAATAATTTTTAAGTAATATGGAAATTTGATAAAATATATGAGAATTATTGCTTTCACATTGCCATAACATAAAAATTAAATGATTATTAAAAAAATTAATTCTAACTGCATTAATGAAAATTAGCCAATTTTATTCACTTCCTGATATTTTACAAAACTTCTTAAAGTAATAATATCCGTTTCAATATTTCAAGACAAAAAGAAAATTACAAAAGCATGGGGGGGAGTGAATTTTATCAATTAAAAAAATGCCTTTCAGTATAAAAATATATCAGATTAGCATAATTACTTTGCCATTAATAAAAAAAATATTTTATGCATATTTTACATTTGTATCTTTATTTAAATAAACCGAAAAACAATTTTTTTTTTTTTTTTTTTTTGAAAATTTAAGCTTTATTATTGGGAATACTTATTGTTAATGTTATAAGTTTTAAAAAAAATACTACTTGTGCTGCCATCTATAAGTGTTTTCTTGCACTAAAGATGTCTTATCTCTCTTTAAAATAAATAGATGGCAGTACAATAATTTTACTTTATCACGAAATAAAAAAATGATGTTAGAATTCATACAGTAATTAATTATTCGCATCGCATCTTTGATATCAGGAAAAAAATTTCACTAATTTTACTTATTACTATGTTATTGCATATTGACAATCCTATTATATTAACTATTAATAGTGTATAATGTTTCTTTACTTTTATAAAATTACTAACCACTTTTGAAAACCGCTTGTCCGCTTTTCTTTTTCCAAAATACTGGCTGGTGGAGGTGCCATGGAGTTTCAAATACCCCACAAGAATTCCGTGTAATGTTAAATAATTTTAATAAGCTTTAAAAGTCAGAGAATTTTTATTCTATTTGTTACTTTTTAATTGTGTGAATCTTAGTTTTTGGTGTTTGAATATGTTTTTAAGTTACGAAATTAAAGTATCGAAAGGAAAATCCGTAAAGGGAAGAAAATTAGTTTTTCTGCATTCAGTTTAATTCCTTGATTTGAACAAACATATAATGATTAATAGACTCATTCATCTCAGCGGTAATAATTTTTTTATTATTAAGATCTGCTTGTTTTTTAATAGTTAACTTTTTGTATTATATAAAACGTGTTTTATTTATTTTTGCTTTAACAATGAAAAATTCTTTGGAATATTTTACAAAAAGTACTTATTGGAGTCTTACTCTCGGCGCTGTGCGAAAATTTGGATTTAGTAAGGAAGCGGTAAAGCTAAAAGTATACAGGCCAATGTTTTAAAATATTAGTAAGAAAATTCTAACTTTTTAAATGTTCTTTCTGGAGAAACTAATAAATTTAAATGTAATAAAAATTGTAATTTCTATAATTTCAAAGTAAAATTTTTTATATAAGGTGTAATAATATATTATATGTACTCTCAGGGTCAAATATAACAGAAAAAAATTAATTGCTTAAAATAATGCGAAATAACAATGCCATCGTATAATGCACATGATGGGAAAACAATATTGTTCTTTAAAAAGGGAAACTAAACAAACTAAAAATGAAACTAAATTTTTTAAACACATTCAAGAATGATATTAAAAATATCCTTTAAAAAGAGCTAAATATCAGAATTTTACAAATAATAATTTTTGACGACAAAATTTTAAATTCTTTATTTTACTCAGAATGTCTTATTGAAAAAAAAGCTGCATCATAATAGCAATTAAAATGAAATTAAAAACCCGCATGTATAAGGAAAACATAACTGGTGATAAGCACGAATTGTAACATGAGATCTTAACACTAAAATTGCAGATTTGTGTCAAATTTTTAATCGAAGCAGCCAATCAGAAAACTCGATTTTTTTATGTAGCCGTTTTTATTATTATTATTATTTAGCTTACTAAACTTGCAGAATAAATGAAGATCGAAATCTAGGGCATAGATTTATGGATTATATACGTTTCACGGAGTAAAGGAAAATCAGTTTTGTGGTTTGATATCACAATATTTAAAAATCCCAGAATATGAAAGACTGAATCAGATTCTTTTTTAAAACATTCATTACGATTGTCTCTATAGGTTACCATAACTTATGAACGAACTATTTATACTAGAGTTTCATGCACACGAGAATAGTCGAGGTATTTGTATTGAAAGAGAGATAAGAATTTTCAATTTGAAGCGATTATTTACAAAAAAAATACATTTTTTGAAAAGTATACATTAAAGGGACGGCAAATTTGTCTTATTCTACGAAGCGACGTAAGTGCTAGAGAGGGAGTTCGATAGAAATAAATTGAGAGGATAAGTTTTTTGCTGTTTTTTCTGCGTTTTCTATTTTTATGAACTGAATATTTGATAGTTGAAAGAACAAAATTTATTCTGTGAAAATAAATTGTTTTGTATTTTCGAAAAGTCATTACCTACTATATTAAAGGTTAAATTAATATATCAACTTAACGCATTAAATTAATTTGAATACGCATTCATTGGGTTTTGTCGACAAAACATTAAACAACAGCATACTGGTCGATATGACATGATGAAGGATTAAGAAATTAAAGCTATTGGGACAGTTGCGCCATCTAGTGGCAGAACAAGACTATAAGTATTTGAATGTCAGTGCGAACCAGGAAAGGAGACACCAGCATGAGCGGCATTTTATAACCGCACAAAATGCCTGAATGCTTGCGCAAAATGTTTACAATATTGTACGGCATTTAAAACATCGGACAACAATGCGCGGAGGTACAATATTTTGTTTTAATACATCTTACCTTGATGGTTTTTCAGTAGAATGCTTTGCTGGGAATAATTTGTCAATTATTACTTGAATGTGTTTGGTCTGTGTATCTGTGCTTGTCCATGTAGGTTAATAGTGTCTAAAGCCTATGACTAGTTCATATTTTTATCCTCATTCACAGTTCATTATTTTATACAAATGCAATGAAGGAAAAACATTTTAATTTTTTATAGAGGTTTAAATAGAAAAAAAATTTATCTTCTAATATCAATAGAGTATAAACATATCGGAAAGGAATTTGTTAAAAATTCCAATTTTGCATTTCATATGAAGTTTAAAAATCACCATAAGATAGATCATCATGTCGCTATTTGGAATTTTTCACACGCATTTCTATTTTTGTTTTCTATATTAAAATATTTTAAAATAATTTATGAATATAAAGTTTTCAAACTTAAGACAGATTATTTATATAAAAAATACAATGGAAAACAATTTAATGTAGCATTGTTCAGAAATGCGTTTTAAAACTCATTTTTTCAGTAAATTGTATATAGTATATAATAATAAAATAGTTAATTTATGGCTTTTTTTTATTTGAAATAAGAAAGATTTTGGGGGGAGAAATTTTGATTAAAAGATTAAAATTTTTCTTAAATTATTTCATTTTAAATTAAGTGCATAAAATATTTTTTTTACTTTCTTTTTCCATTAAACCGTTTTTAAATACTTACTCAACAACGTTGAAAAATTAAAAAATATATATACATATATAGGATTGAACACCCATAATGCAAAATATAATATTTATTATTATTATATATTTAATGTAATTTATCGTAATCTCATATATCTGTGCAAAATTAACATTAGAAATCCTGAAATGCGAAATAAGGAATTAGGATGTAAAAAATAGGTAAAATCGTTTATTAGTATGGAAAATAATAAATATAGCTACAAATATAACGAATATATATCAAATAAATGTAACAAATATAGGAATAAATGTTTTATTAAATTGGTTATGCGTTTTATAGTATGACAATGAAACAATTTGGTGATGGATATTGTTTCGAGGCTTAATGTAGGTTACTATAATCCATTTTTCCATTATATCCATGGTTCGTTTTGATTCTTTTAATTGATTCCAGAAAGAAACAGAAACAAACCAAAAAAAGAAATCTGAATTTGTTTCATTCATAATCTGAAAGCAAAGATATAAAAAATGAATTAACAATTAGCTTAAAAAAACAACAACTACAAAACCCCGGGAGTATCAATAAGTAACTCATAATCTTGAATACAATAATAAAAAAGAGCAATGAATAACAATATAAAAAAGGTAATGAAAATATCAGTTGAGGTCGTCGTCAGATTCAAACTTCTGATCAATGAGAATTTTTTTGTTTTCTCTTTCCCCTCGTTCTTGCAAAATACGAGGATTCATTCGGAAGTTTTGGGGCATCCACCCTACAACCCGAACTTAGCAGCCGCAGATTTTCCTTTGTCTGGGTCCATAAAGAGTCTTTCGATCAGAAGTTCAATTCTGACGGTAACTTCATAAGAACTGACGATGTTTTATGAATGAGAGAGGAATTTTGGCACTGATTCAATGCTGAGATAAAGTTCTCAGCATAAAAGAAAATTACGTTGAAACGTAATAAATTGGTAATATTTTCATCTCTATTTCATATTATCATTCATTGCATTTTTTTATTGTTGTATTCATAATTATGTCAGTTATTTATGGACATGCTCTCGTACATAAAATGTAACTGACTTTAAAACCTGAATTTCGCATGTGACAGAATAACTTAGTTTCTATGATGCTATCACATTTGCAGCGTCGTATTTTTTTTTTTTTGTTCGATACTGACAAACAGTATGAGATGTAATAACAGAAATGAGACTTGCGTTTTCCAAATCTTGGAAGTCATAGGAAATGTGGACGGCATATAAAAAATAAGTATGCATAACTAAATTTTTTATGCTTTAAATTTTCTTCTTGGTATTTTCAAACCACCAGCATTTAGTTCTCAGTTGATCTGGACATGCTAGTATCGAATCCAGACAAGATCGTTTTCTTTTTTCCTTTTTTTAGAATTTCTCTCTTTTAGTATTATAGATTTTGTGAAAAGTGCTATTTTTACTACGAATAGGTCACTTCTGTTATAAATTCTCACTCAGTTTGATATTAAGATAATCTTTAATACCTCTAATACAAACATGTTACTTTTCAAAAGCATGTTACTTTTGAAAAGTATTTTTTACTTCTTTGTATACAAAGTGTAGAAAAAGTACTGTAACTGTCAAAAGTTTCTACTTCATACGAAAAACATATTTTTGGCATTATGTTTCCCTATGTGTCTGTGAAAACAACAATTCAAAAATGCTTTGATCTAGACGGGTGAAATTTGGTATAAGGGCTTAAGAATAAATATATAAATATTTCTCAAATTTTGATTGCAATATATTCAGAAGACTGCCTGTCTTGCTATCCAGTACAAGTGAACAAAAAATGGTAAATAAAAAAAGTAAAGAACTAGGTAAATAATATGTAGTACAATGTTTTAGTCTCTAAAGCATAGGTTCCCAAAGTGGTCCAGGTGGACCCCCAGGGGTCCATAGGAGACCACACGGGGGTCCACGTAGACGTGAAAAGAAAACAGGGGTTCACAATTTGTAAGTGGGGGTCCACGAAAAATTTTCTGGTTTTCATAATAAAGAACAAAAATTTTGACTTGGACTTACCTATCAACGTAGACAGGTAGCATCATTCACTAGGTAGGTACTCAAAAATATTCGAGACTCAGTTCAAACACAGAATTGAATAGAACAATAGATAATAGTACAAGTGTACACCACATGTCAAGACTTGCAAAGTGCGGCCCGTGCGCCCTCTCGTCCGGGATACTTGTTTAGACCGGCAAAGAGATGAAATGCGACTTGCGCTGTGCTTGCAATCTACATTAATATAAATACGAATGCCAAGAACGAAACGTTACTCATTTGTTTCCGGGATTTTGAACATAAATGGGACTGTGAGTGAATCGATGTCAGTGTCTGCAGTGCCGGAAAAAGTAAGTATCTGCCTATTTGTTATACATATGTTTATTCTATATTGTAATTTATCAATCATATTATATTTGTTTTACTATTTGAGTGTAGTAGGTAGTTATGTAGTAAAAATTAAATACTAGAGATTGTTCAAAACTTCTATAAAAGAACAAAAAGCCAGGGAAAATTAAACTTTAGGAACCTAAGTACTTTTTTGTTTAAAAATATTTATTTATGCGACGACGGTGATTAATTAAAAGAGCGGTGTATCCGCGGGCATTTTTTTTATTGCAATAAATTCTATTCTGTTGTGTTTTAATAGCCATATTCTGGTAAAATCGCCTCAAAAACAAACATTTTTTTACAGGTCACAACTGATACGGAAAATGGCTGAATCTAAGAAGAAATGTCGATAGCACATTGTTGATTATTTGAAATTTGGTTTTCTTCCATCAACGGTAGACAAACGATTACCCATGTGTCTTTTATGCAACAAAGTTCTGAGCAATGACTCTATGAAACCATCGAAGCTCGAAGAATTCAGAAATTTTCAGGATGATACCATCTAAGAAGGTGTCATCCTGAAAAAATAGGTAAAGATCTGAAATACTTTCAAACATTGAAAGAAAAATATGAAAAGAGATTTACCGTAAATAGTATGTTTGCTTCAAAGTCTCAAAGTAACGATGATGGCTTGCGGGCATCTTACAATATTTCGTTGTTTATAGCGAAATCTGGAAAACCGCACACCATCGGAGAAGAGTTAATTTTAGCCGCTATTGAAGAGGTTTTAAAAACAGCTGACATTGCGTACTTAACAGATTTGTTCATAAAATTCAATGACGTTAACTTGCAGTTACAAGGGGACGGCCTTAATTTAATAAAAACAAAGAGTGTAATTTCGGCTTTCCTTGGTAAATTGAAATTAATGAAGCAAAATATTAGTCGGCCTGAATTCTCCCAGATTCCGCACTTGTAACAGATGGAATGTCTTGATGAGGATATTCAGACATACGCTCAACATTTAAATACCCTGCATGATGACTTCAAAAATAGATTTGAAGATATTCTGACGATGGAAATACCACCATGGATCATAACCCCATTTGATGAAACGGAAGAGGCGAATGTGGTATTAGAAGAGGAGCTACTTGAGCTCAGCACCAAAGCAGAACTGAAGGTGAAATTAAAAAAAGGCTATCAAACATTTTGGCTGCAGGCAGAAATCCCCGAAAAATATCCTGGGCTGTGGGAAATTGCGAGAAAATTTTTGATAGCGTTTCCCTCATCATTTCTTGTCGAAAGAAGTTTTAGTGCCGTTACCAACCTGCTAACAAAAAAAAAAAAAAAAAAAGAGCAGATTGAACGGTTCTATGTCACTTACGCTGTATAAATTTCCCCCTTTCCGCTCAAGTGTCAAGAAAGACTACCGCATTATAAACTTTATCTTTGCATGTAAGATTTGGCGATTTTACAATGTAAGCCGAATGGTCACTCACTATGAATGAGAAAGATACTCCTTGTCTCTGATAACGAAACGAAACTTTATTGAGAAAAATGCTGATGATCCTTACCACGTTTCAAACGAGTGTTGAATATAATAAATATCAAGTGTGAGAAATTTGCTTTAAAAATGTATTTATTAAAAGGAATACGTTTATAATTTTCCCACACGGAAGACATTTATAAAAATCATAATTCTGATGTGCATAATACAAATTTAATCTAATAAAATGAATTATAATTTTGAGTTTTATGAGGATTTAATCTTTATATCTCTTACGGTTTAACTTTATTTAACAAAATGAAAAAAAAACTTAGAAAGGGCTTTAAATTTAAATTTAAATGGATATCAATAATGTTTAGTTCTTTCTATATGTATGTACGCTTTCATGTATATACATTACACAAACTGATACTTGAAATGAGCTAATGTATTTTTTACGTTAAAGCTGTTCAAATAAGGTGTGTGTAAGTTTTTTTTTTTTGCCAAAAAAAAAGTTTTTTGGCTGGTTAAAATAAATGATAGGAATCATATTAATAATTTTAAAAACAGCTGCTGGTTAATTCTCAAGAGAAAAAAAAACATTTTCAATAAGAAAATGTTGATAATTACTGAAATTCCTTCAAATCTGAAACATATTACTTCATTTTCTAGCTTATTTTACTGTCACATTTAACTATACATAATCCAATGTACCGCAAACGCCATTTAAATGCAACATCTAAACGTGCTACATTAAAACGCTTAATTCTCAAAAACAGTATCATGAGCTTAAATTTTATTCGCAAGTAATGTAGTAGCAAATTTCTGCCTATTTTCTTAAAAGTACTGCCAATGATTTATTACTAATTTTCAATTTGTCTTAAATCTATGCACGAAAGAAAGCTAAAAATAAAATATATTACTTTATATTTTATTCGTTCTTTTGTTTTTTTCGCCCCTGAATTTCTTGCCAAAAGTATAGATTTATATAGAATGGACCTTTATCGTAATCAAAATTGAAATTTCAATGGTAAATATTTAAATATCAGGCCTTAAGATAAAAACTAATTTCACAACTATGTAAGCATGGTTTCTAAAGTCACTTTTTTTTAAAGCATTAAGGGGTTGCACTTAGGAACAATTTTTTTAAAAATATTGCATCTAAACATACTTTGAATTACAAAATTTCATTAAATAAGATAGGCAATTGTACAAAAATTGCAAAAATTATCTTTTGTACAAAAATTGCAAAAATTAAATTCAAGAGTGAATTAATTTCAAGAAAATCATAATTTCAAGAGTGAATTAGTATATATTTATTCTTATTTTCATCTATACAAAATTTCACATTTCTATCTAGAACATTTGTAGGGATATTCTTAGTTTTAAATTTCGAAAGACTGGTCACAAATGTGGAAGAAAGCGTTTATTTCGGAAAGCAATTAATACATCATCAAATCATTATGGCTTTAAAAAAATTTGATAATAACAACGTTGTTCATTTTCACTCTTCGGCAGTTGCACTATCGTCTTTATAAAGAATGGAAGAGAAACTGGGGGAACTGAACATTTAAACCATCTCGAGAGACTTACTGGAATACTCAGCAAGAAAAGCATTGTTTTTGTTGCAATGCAAAATCAAAACTTTTTTTTTCTGAAAAATGTTATTTGGAGAGACGAATGTTGCTTTCATCTAGATAGAAACATTAATTTGAAAAAATTTCACGTTTAGAAATGTGAAGACAATTCTTCGTGCAAGAAATTCATCATCACTCGCAGTTTTCTGTTCATATGTTACAACTGCCGTTTTTAGAAGTCCTTGAGTTGGTCTCATTTTCTACAAAAGTATATTGTATGGTAACGATAGATTCAGTTAATTTTTATTGGGATTATATCTGAACTAAGAAATGAATCAACTATATCTATGGATATTTGATAAATCTTTGCTAACTCAAAAAGCCAGTCCTCATGTAACATGAACTCAATCACATATGTTCAAGCATTATTAAGTTAATGTAATTCTGCATAGGTGTTGAAGGTGTTAATTTGGAACCAATTTTTAAGCACTTTAATTAATAGAATATCATTCTATTTTTTTAAAAAAATGTAATGAAAGTTAATAAATGTTATATGTTTTATCAAAGGAAAGATAGAATTTCAACAGCTTGAAATTGAACATGTTATATCCTTTGAGAGTAAATTTTATTGACCACAGTTTAGTACATATTATAGTATAATTTTATTCAAATACTTTAAAGATAAGGTTAGGTTATTCTTTTTTTTGGGGGGGGGAGGGGAGATCCTCCAAAAAAAAGGCTTAAATTGGAATCAAAATTATTTCCTGAATTTGAAGAGGTCTATCGAAGCTCTCAGAAAACAGTTATAAACATTATCATTAATTGAAATTGGAAAAGACTAAAGCAAAAAGTTAATAATTAATATAAAAAGCCACCAATCAATAGAAAATTAAGGCTGTATTCTTTTATATCTTGAGGAACAAATGAATAAAAAAGGAAATGATATCGTTCATAAAATATCAAACTTAAGTTCAGATTTTATATGCTGATATGAGCTTGAAAATCAAAATCTATTTTCCATTACTGAGCTTAAAAAAAATTAGTGATGTTATTTGTGGAATATTTTCTTTTTGATCCGATGAAACAATTTTAATAAGCTATATTTTTTTCTACATTAAAGCGTATTTCTCAGAGTGTTTATTGCATTTTTAAAAGTAAATAAACTACAAAAAATTTACTGACTTTCTTTTATTGAAATTATTTTTCTGTCAGATTTCATTAAAATCTATTTTGGTGATTCAAATATGACAAACTTCCCTTATTTCTACTATTTTGAAAATACTCTATTAAAGTAAGCAATATCAAACTAATTTTTTTTCTTAACCAATAAATATAATTACGAAGGAAACAAAATCTATAAAATGATGTGGAACGCACTAATCATTCTATTTACTGGCCCATTACATTAGATTTTTTGTTGTTGTTGTTAATTGATATAGTTGTATCACCAAAGCCTGAATTTGAAGTCAAAACTTATGTCTTTGAAAATTTTAGAGATCTTTTATATTGGCGAACTGCTGGTCACCAAAGGCGGCTAGTTTCTTAATAAAGATATTGCTAAGTGAACTATTGTAATATATACATATACATACATTTTTTCCCCTTTTATGAGTATAGATAATAGCGATTTTCAAGAAAATTCATTCAGAAATATGAGATTGTTTAAATATTAGTAAATAAAACAGCTATAAATTCTCTTATATCTTACTTCTTTTTAAATGCATTTAATTCCGCTATTTATTTTTCTGATAAAAACAGTCTTACTTTTCTATTAATAATAGAATTAATTATCATTTATTAAAAGATATATGAATAAGATAAATGTATGTACAAGATCTCATAAATTCAAGATGAAATAAAATTTTAAAATTAATAAAATTTTACACCAATTAGCCCGACCGGAAATGCAGCTATGCAAAACTAAACCCTCAAAACTAAACGTCACCCCTCTAGATGCGCGCCAAGTTTTCCTGTCAAAGGTCCGAATCCCAGTAAACCTACAATGCAACAGGGGTAGGGAATAATTTATGGAGTGCAAATGTTCTATTCCCGATTGAACATCACAGAACGGGGAGATTTGAGATTACTTCTTACAAAACTGAAGCCAAATATTGATAATTTGCTGTCAATTCATCAAGTACATCCATCTCATTAAAAGTATGACTATTTTTTATTGTTGATTTACATTTCAGAGTTCATTGTTAATTTTTTGTCAATTGTTGATTTTTTGTAATAATAAATGTTTATAATTTTGTATACCCACAAGAATTATTTTAATAAATAGGACACAAGAAAATGTGCTACTTTTTTTTCCCTTCTTAACACCCCCAATTTAGGTTGAAATTTTTTAGGAGTTTTGGGAATACAGTAGAAATGTAGCAGCAGGGGGTCTACCAAAAATAGTAAAACTTTAAAAGTGGTCCACGAAAAAAAAAAGTTTGGGAACCTCTGCTCTAAAGTATATATATAATAAATTAAAATGCGCATTCAAGTAGGCGTAATACATCTAAAGTATACATTCAAGTATACGTAACACATCTAAAGTATACATTTTCAAATCTTGAACCAAATGACTGTCTGTCGATCTGTACTTTCGCATGCATGTTGCACAATAGCTCATCAAAGCATTGACTTAAATCTATGAAATTCAGTATGTGATCTTAAGACTGCAACTGTAGTCTTTTGACAAATTTTGGCTTCAATCGGTCAGACAAAAGACGTCCTCCATGACAATAAAAGACTATTATGGTTAAAAGAGACTCAAAAAGTAATTGCGGTTTAGTAAGAAAGTCCTTCCACCATGAAGCCCTGGCTTTGCGCAGCAAAAACTGAGTTGCTGACGAATGGTTTCACAAAACTTTGTCACAATATTTGGGAAAAAAATCATAATATATTTACTGATAAGAATAAGAAGTTCTATGAATGTGAGATAATTAAATTGCAAAAAAGTTGCTAAATGGTTTCGACCAAAAATGGAAAATATATCATTTATAAAAATGCCTTCAATTCAAGATTAGGGATTTAATTCGTAAGAAAAAGAACCAATTTTTTTTTGCATTTATCAAGTATAATTAAATAACTTGATTAATTAAAGATTATAAGCAAAATAGTTTTTCATTAATAATTGATAATAATTTACTCTAAAACACGAAAGCATAAGATTTGGATGTCTCATTTATGTTTGCTTGTATAATGGGTCCTGGTATAATTCTGAGTATGTCCCACCAATTTCTGAATGACGAGATTTATAATCGTAAACATTATTTCTGCTTACTGTAAAGAAGTAACCCCCAGAGGGGCACCTCAAAATGAGGATGAGATACTTCCGGTATGATAGTTGGATCTCGCCACCCTGAAGGGTACACAAAAAAGGTGTGGGATCTGGCTTCTCTTATCGATGTCGGGACGTACTTTCTTCGGGAAGGGCTGTACCGTAGCCGGTGATGACCCTTAGGACTCAACCACAGTTCCCGACAGTGTTGCTGTTGCAGCGGTCCGGTCATTTAGTATTATTTATCCATGTCCCTTCGGGCGGAACGGAGAGTCAGTGATATGACTTACTATAAAGAAGTTATGCGCTGCTTGATGAGATAATTCACAGCATCAATTAGGAAGGAATGCTTCCTGATGCAACTCAGATGCATACATATATTTATGGCAATATTACATCCACTTACTACAGTTTATTTCCGTTTTTTTTCTTTTATAAATCTGCTAATATTACTAAATGATAATTACTTAAATTTCCGTTTAAATCAAATCATGATAGTAATTTTAAGTAATCTTAAAATCCAATGAAATATTTTGCAAAATTTTTAATTAAGATTGCTGTAATATAAAAATTGAATAAATTAAAAAATAATTTTAAACACATTTATGAAAATTAGCCGATATTAATCATTTCCACGGATATTTTTCAAAACTTCTTAAAGTAGTAATAACCGTTTAAGTGTTTCAAAGCAAAAAAGTGCAAAATAAAAATATGAAAACTTGGGGGAAAAAAGTGAAATGTGTAAAAAAAAATTCTTTCATAAAAGCATAAAAATATATTAGATTAGCAAAATTACTCTTTCATTAATATAAATGTTTTATACATTATCTTCTATTTGTATCTTTATTTAAATAAACTAAAAAGCATTTTTTTAAAAATTTTAATTTAGACTTTACTACTAGCAGAGCGACAGACAGTCAAAACTTGTTTTCCAAATTACGTTTTGAAGATAGCTGAACAGTCAAACCGGTAGACTTGGAGCGTGGTAGATAGACTTTGAATCATTTGAATAGACTTAGTTCAAAAATTGAATAGAAATTTACAAATTAGGTCTAAGTTTACATACTTAATTTCATTCATTTCATTCAAAGCGTCTTTGAGTTACTGTGCTCACAGATAGACAGACATTTGCTCAACCCTACATAGTAGTTCCCACAGAACTCCTTAATTTCCATTACAATCCCTTTTCCTAAATGGATTGAGTAGGGAGCAATTTGCTTTTCACCAACTCCATCATTGTTGGACAAATCTAGGCTGTATTTCGGCTTTTCCACACTCCTCTTACGCTTTTTAGGAGAAATAAGGAAATCATCAACATCGTTGTCGGTAAATTCTATCATTCGCTTTCTGTCTGAGGGAATGAATAAATTTTTTTAATAAAATTGATATCTCATACTCTATCTAAAATGGTTTTCAGAGAGAAAAGGAATAAAAGCAACTTACCGTTATTCATGGTGCTCGAATCCAGTGCACAAAATGGTATTCCAAAAGAAAACGTTCCACCGAGGAAAACAGGAAAACAGTTTAAGGCGTTTCTCGAGTGAAACACATTTATATATGCGTGATTTTTCTAAAAATAAAGCTAATGTTAAATCTACAAATACATTAGCTCCCTCTCACCACAGATATCTCCTATGGACATTTTCCCTTTTTCCAATTTTAAAATAAATTCGTGTTTACCACGGGAGAGCCTCCCCCTGCGAGAAGACTCTTGTGGTATATAGACTATATCTGGAAAAGATCCAAATTATGTTAAATCTATGAAAGAGAATGCTCTCCTCTCCTACCGTGGGGGAGAAGCCCCGACAGTAGGAGAGGACTGTATCTAATGGGAAGAGACTTTTCCAATAGAAGCTTTTTATATTCCCTCCCCCGCACGTATATACTACTTACATTCACAGAAACTATCTTTACTATTTTACGTATAAACAGCATGAATTATTTAATTTAACACGACAAAAGACAGAATTATTTTTGTATTGAGAGAGATGGATGAATTTGCGGCTATTAAAATGTTTTAAAATTTTTCTAAAAAGTGACATTGAGATTGAAGATATTCGGGTCAAACATAATTTTATTAACTACTATACTTCATTAATTCTCATAAAATGCAGATATTAAAGCTTCCCAAATATATTAGTATAGAGATATAACAGAATTTTCTCCTAGGAACGGTAGGTTTATTATAAGCTCTAATAAAAAGAGAAAAAATACTTTATTTTTCTCGTTTTTTTTGAAAATTTAAAATTTAAAAATGATAATAAATAAATAAAATGTAAGTCATTTTTTATATGAACCGCTGATAAAAATCTATTAATTCATTTCCTTCTTATTGATATATTATTAAATTAAACTGAAAAATGTTAGAATGTCTAAAAATTATTTAGAATAAATAAAAATACAAAGTTCTTTAAGAATTATTATTTTTGGAATAGTTTCTGTTTAAATAATGCGATTAAATTTTTTATACGGCCGTTTTACATTGGTATATAATTTACATCGATAAAATAGATTATTAAATAACAATAATTTCCATTCTTAATATCATTCCAATAATAAATACCAGTGCAATAAAAATATATCCTCAATACTTTTTCAATATATTAATATATATAAATTTTCAAAATTAAATAAAAATCAAAAGAGTGTATCCTTTTATTTTACTAACAATTTCTACTGATAAATAAAGTTTTAAAAATTAAGCAAAATAAAATTTTAAATCGAAATAAAACTTCTAAAAGTCTTACCAACGGAAGACTTTTCTGGTAGATAAAGATAGAATCGAAGAAGATACGGAATTATGAAATTATTGTATGTCACCTCTTCTAATTAGAATGCTTCAAATTTTCAGTACGAACTCTTAATTTCATTACATCATCAGAAATTGAGTCCATTTCTGCTGCATTATTGTTATTCTATGCATGCAAAACGAAATAGTAACAGTTTACACGAGGATAGAAAATAAAAAGAGAAAAGATTGAAAGAGCGGAAGACAATCTCTTAAATACACAAATTAAACCCTTGCGTGCCGTGGATTGGTAAAAAAATGGTCTTCCGTATATCCTTCTGTTTGATTTGCAAAACAACGGAATTTCATTCATTTGCAGTATGTTGTAGGAAGACGGCGTAAGTTGTCACCAATTTGAAAGGATTTCTACCAATTAAAAATGAAACCAAATCTTACTTAAAGAAAGAATGTTAATATATATATATATGAGAAAAGGGATTAAAATAATTAATATAGAAATTTGAATTGAAAAATTAATTTATCTCATGTTATCAATCGACAATAAAAGCAGCGATAATGAGAAAAGAAACAAAGAACCTTACTTAAAAGAATGAATGAAAACTTACAGTGGTTCCCAAAAGTGTTCGTACACTAAAGAAATTTGCAGAAATTGTGTTCTATACTTCTTAATAAAGCATTTAATTAGTTGGTTTTTTTAATTAGCATCTTTAAATAGTTTTTAATAAAACTGAACAAATATTTTTAGAAAAAATCAAGTAGTATTGTTCTAAAAAATAAATAAATAAAAAATGTCACAAAATTAGAACACAAAAGTCTTCCTACATCCAAACATTATTTATTTAAATTCATCATAAAAATATCTTTTGCTGCTTATTTTTCTTCTAATTGAAAAATACACTAAAATCGGTTAATTTCAGTATTTAATATCACAATTATTTATTCTATTTACTTTATTCTTAGATATGACGCGCATTCGTAAAGAAACGAGTTTCGATGTACGAAAATTAATTATATTTCATTTTAAAGCTGGAAAATCAATTAGAGGCATTGCAACTATAACTAATCTACCTCATTCAACGGTGCAAAGCATAATAAAACGTTACAGAGAGGAAAAAAGGATTGCAAACAAGCCTCGTAATGGTCGCAATCAAATTCTGTCAGCTAGAAGTCAAAGAAATATTGTAAGTAATTTTCTAAAAACTCCACGTCTGAGTGCAATAAAGTTTACTTCACAATATAATGCATCAAATGGAACATCTATTTCCTGTGAAACTATTCGTAGAATTCTTCGGAATGCTGATATACATGGCCGCTCTGCACGAAGAATATTCTTTGTAAGTCAGAAGAATAGAATTGCTAGGCTTAAATTTGCCAAATCTATGATAAACCAGCCAGAGAGCTATTGGAATCGTGTCTTATTTGCAGATGAAAGTAAGTTTAACATCTTAGGGTCGGATGGGAGAATAATTGTATGGAGAAAAAAAAATGAAGAACTTAATCCCAAGAATTTAGTTGGAACAGTAAAACATGGCGGTTGAGGTATCATGGTTTGGGGGTGTATGTCAGCGGCTGCAGTAGGCAATTTAGTATTCATTGATGGTATAATGGATCATAGAGTTTATATAAATATTCTCAATAATAATTTAAAAGTGTCAGCACAAAAATTGGGCATTTTAAACAACTTTGTGTATTACCAAGACAACGATCCTAAGCACACGGCCATGAATGTTCGTCTTTTTTGCCTTTATCATTGCCCTCAAACCCTTAAAACACCAGTTCAATCATCGGATTTAAACCCTATAGAACATATTTGGAAAGAATTAGAGGTGCGAATAAGAAGTCACAACATTAAATCGAAAATTCAACTGAAAGCAGTAATGATCGAAGAACGGAACAAGATCGGTGCAGAAGTAACCGACCGTTTAGTTAAATCTATGCCCAAACGTTTAAAAGCTGTTATAAAGAATAAAGGATATCCTACTAAATACTAAACATTTATAAAAATTTAGAAAATTTCATATTTAGTGATGTTTTTTTAAAGTGTATGATCACTTTTGTGTCCTATTTTTGTGCAATTTTATTTATTGTCATTTTTAAAAAAATAATTTGCATCGTATTTAAAATTTATTCTTCACTCCTTTATTAAGAACTGTAAAAATATGCTATGAAAAAATTTTCATGTAAAAATAAGAATATATGATGGTAAATAATGAGGTTTTTAATTGATTCTTGTTGGTGTACGAACACTTTTGGGAGCCACTGTAT
>JAPMOR010005999.1:406324-480828 GCA_026543865.1 Argiope aurantia
ATAATACAAAATATAATATTTTTTCTATTAAATATTTAATGTAATTTGTCTAAATATCATATATTTACGTAAATGTAGCATTAGAAATCATAAAATATGGAATAAAGAATTAGGATGTAAAAAATAAGTAAAATCGTTTATTAGCATGGAAGTAAAATAATAAATATAGCTACAAATGTAACAAAAATATATCAAATAAATGTAACAAATATACGAATAAATGTTTTATAAAACCGATAATTCTTTTTATAGTATGACGATGAACAATCAGGAGATGAAAATTGTTTCGAGGCTTAATGAAGGCTACAACAGTCCATTCTTCCATTACATCTACGGTTCACTTTGATTCTTTTAATTTGCTCTAGAAAGAAACAAAACAAAAAAAAAGAAATCTGATTAATTGGTTTGACTCATAATCTGAAAGCAAGGATGTGAGAAACAAACTACCGAAACTTAAAAAAAAAAAAAAAAAAAAAAAAAAAAACATACGAAACAGGGGGAAAAAAAAAAAAAAATGCACAAAATCTTGATTTCGATAGAAAAAAAAAAA
Source organism: Argiope aurantia (assembly GCA_026543865.1). Lineage (NCBI taxonomy): Eukaryota > Metazoa > Arthropoda > Arachnida > Araneae > Araneidae > Argiope > Argiope aurantia. The sequence goes on from JAPMOR010005999.1 coordinate 406,875, forward strand.
AAAGTGATGAATGACATTACGAAAACTGAAATGAAATTATTATGCTTATCAGCTTATTATTTTTTATTCATATTGAGTAATTTTCATTCATATTGAGACATCTGTCCCAGCGCTGGATGAGTTTGAAAAACCCGGCCCCATAGAACACCACCGACCCAATGTGAGATCGTCGACAGATTTAAATTTTTGATCGCCTCAGGTGCCCTCTTTTCCTTTCTTGCAAAACTTCTAGAATTCACTTAGAAGTTTTGGATTATTCATCCTACAACCCGGACTTGGCACCCACAGATTTTTCATGACAAAGCAGCATATATGCAGGCTTGTCAACTTAATTGCAACTTTCAATTTCCCAACGACATTAAATATATAAATGATGAATATAAAACTGTAGTTAATACGGTATTCCAAAATAAGAAAATTTCATCAATAATTTATAATTAAATAGCTCCTGAATAAACTCAAGATGGTGAATTAAAGAGTTAGAAATAACTACTTTATTTGAAATTAAAGCAGTACCCTCTACCGTCAAGGAAATATTTGTGATATACTATTTAAATGCAACTTCAGCAGTATGAAAAAAAAAATCAGCGATAAGTTTTTTTTGAAGAAAAAATGCACCAACATATTCACATACTATCCCACAAAGGAATTAAATTAATTATAAAATTAAAAACTTCAAATTCCATTTGGCGTAAAATTAAAAAAGATGTACGATTATCAATTCAAGCCTGTATACCTTGCCAAAAAGCTAATGCAATCCGCAAAACAGAACTGGGTGAGCATGAAATGCACCAGGAAGAGTTTATAGTTCTCATATGGATCTCCATAGTCCACTTCGTCCACCCGAAGAGAACATTTGCTGTTTAAGTTGCACCGATATATCTTCTGTTGGATTGAAGAATTCCTTTCGATAATATTTTAAGTTCAGTAAGAGCATTTTATATAAAATGAAAAGTAAATTTAAAACTCCAAAGAGATTGATAGTAGGTGTTATAATACCTGAATTATAGATCATATAGTATTTGACATTTTTTTTGTAAATATTTATTATATTTTATTTTTCGTCGTATTAATTTTATTGGCAACGTCTCTTTTGAAAAAAAAAAAGAATTGCAGTATTCTGAATTGGATTTTGATGAAGTTCAGCTGTTTAGAAATTTTAAAATAAATTGATTTGAACTGTAGAGTTTTCATTTTCATTTGGTGCTATAGAGAAACTTTTAGTTGCTACTGAGAAAATTATTAAAATTATTTTCGAAAACATTCAGTATTTCCAGGACTTTTGAAAGGGCTTTGCAGATTTTTTGAGATAAAGTTAATAAATCCTCCATATCAACATTCATAAATTGTTGAATGTTCTCCGTATGCAGGCGGAAAATTAATTGTTTAACATTGAATTCCTATTAAAACATCGGAGAACAGCACCCTCTAGCTCATCCAACTGGCATTATAGAAATACTTTCTTATTTTATTTTGCTCTATTCTTGTGTACCTTATCTCCCGTATAAATTTGTAGGTTGAATTTTAAATCAACTCATAGAGAAACAGGAATTCCAAAGAAGCTCTTATAAATAATACGTGAATTATTTTATTTCAAAGGCAGAAGCTTTGAAACTATGGCAGCCATTAATCTTCTTTTATACATAGGTGCATTATAAACTAAAAATATATTGTTAATTTTAATAACTGCTTTAATTAAATATCTCTGGTGTTATAAATCTGTTTTAATTTAATATATAGTTCTAAAGACTAAGCAATTTTTTTTTTATTTTTATATCTCTTAGTCTACATATCCGGGTACAACAAAATATATGCATGTTAAATGTTCTACAAAAATTCCAGTATTTGATAATTTTAGATTTGCTCAGTTTTTTTCTGATTCACTTGATAGAATTAATATGTTATAATTTTTTATTTCCCTAATTTGAAATAGTTTAGTCTGTAAGTAACTTCTTTCAGTTCTGTTCTTACAACGTTGATTTCGAAGAATCTTTTCACTGAATTTTTAATCAAAAAGATCATTATTCATTAATTTTTTCCCAGACTGATTTGTCGATTACCTCTAGGGTATAAGGATTAAGTTGATATCTAGACTTTTTGTCAACAAATACCTCTTCAAAATACTTCGTGTTAGAACTACAATGAATAATATTGATCGAAATAGTTCAAGACGATTTCTTCTCGTATTATTAAAATATATTAGAAATTTAATAGACTTTTTTTTTCAAACATGAATTTTTCAAAACATTTATTTAAATTAAGGACGAAAGGTTCAATCTCCTCAAAAATATAAACATGCATAATTTAAAATTTCCTTCAAATAAAAAATATTCCAAAAGATGAACATTAGAATCTGTTGAGAGACAAAAAAAATCAGAAAATAAATTTAATTTCTTGTCTTTAAACATAAAATGATATTATAAAGAAATTAAAAATTGCATTGTTTTATTTTTAAAAAAATCATTACTAAATGAATTAAGAATTCTTTTATTAAATCTACGCATTTTTATACTTTTTTTCATAACAACATAATTTAAAAATATTTTCAGTCTTTTGAATTCCGCGTAACAGTTCCATTCTTTCAAAACGAATTGAATGAAAAGTAAAGAAATTTTTTCAAATCTTCCGGTACCACCAATTTCTTCTACACCACTTATACCATAAAATCATGTGTGTTTGTAAGTATATTACGATTTAAAAAATTAATTTATTTTCAAGTTATCGCAATATTTAATTAGTCTGATATAATGCCAGTTTTAAGAGATAGTGATGTCATCATTTTTTATTATGAAATAAATAATTTGTTTTAAAATCTAGAACAAATAATTTAATATGTATTTTTTAATTATTTAATACCATCATCAAATATTAAATATTCGTCAGCAAATATGTCAGTGTAAAAGATTTTTTAACTATTTTTACTTTATATAATTTTTTGCAAAAGGTTTAATTATTTGCAAATGTTATAGAAATTAATTAATTTATCATAAACTATTGACATATTTAATCAAAATTACTTTATTGATTCAGCATTTTAATGTGCCATAATTAGAAACGGGGGGGATCTCCCCAAATCTTTTTTGCATTCACCTAATAAAGGTCTCATCCCTATTTTTCCTCATAAAATTGCGGGCCTTGAATAAGACCACTAATTCTTTTCATGGCAAAGACGAACATTAGTAACGAAATATAGATCTTTGGCATAAAACTGCCCTTTTCACGGAATCTAACGTCTTAATATGTATTTTAAACCCTTTTTTTCTTCACTAGTTGTAGCCAAAATTTGACACTAAAATACAATTGTAATCAGAAGATTACATACCGAATTTCATTGATTTAAGTCATTACATTCAAATGCCTGCGAAAGTACAGAGCGGCAGACGCTCAAAACTTGTTTTCCAAACTACGTTTTGAAGATATCTGAACAGCCAGACTGGTAGACTTGGACCGTGGTAGATAGACTTTGAATCATTTGAATAGACTTAGTTCAAAAATTGAATAGAAATTTACAAATTAGGTCTAAGTTTACATACTTAATTTCATTCAAAGCGTCTTTGAGTTACTGTGCTCACAGATAGACAGATATAGTGCAAAAAATGTGTTTCTTAAACTCTAGAAGATTTGTCAAAATTTCAAGTTCGTATTTTTTAATAATAACAACACTTTTTCTATATTTATTATACAGAGAAAGATAAAAATTGAAAGAAATTATCAATTTGAAATATTAATGGAATATAAAAAATGAAATGTGATCATTTTTATTAATATTAATATTTATTAATATTTTAAATAATATCCTCTGTAATTTTCTTTTGGGGGAATATCCAAATAATTCTGCGAATTTTCAATTAAAAATTTCATATATATTTAGAAATCATTCCGTAGCCACCACCCTATTTCCCCAAGCCAAGAAAACACACAATTTTCTTATTGCTTTAACATCATTGCATCGTGGATATATTTTTAGATCAACAAAGTCAAAAATTAACAGTCTTAGTAAGAAATTTTAATTAATTTGCCCAACAAATTGGAATAAACAATTATATAGAACAGACTTACTTGAGTCCATTTTCGGCCTTTTCGATGTGAAAAACTTTCATATTCTGAGGCGTTGGATCTATCTTGTGCTTCATGCTTGTGTACCGATTTCTGAAAAAGATGTATAATCCATACAGCACGACACACGCCAGACAGAGCAAGGCATTGAAACGGAAGGCCACCCTACCACCAAATGCATTCATGATCAAGCCACCAGTCAAACCGGAAGAGGCCTTGCCTACACAGTAGAACGTACATAAAATATTACATTTCAAGAATAGTATGGTTCATAAATATAAAAACAAGGATTTCTTAAGTTTAAGCTCTTCTTTTTCGGATTCATTAATACAACAATCTATATGTATGGGTTTTGAAAAAATATATATTTCGTAAGGAATGAATTGTCGTGTTTATATGCAAGCGTTATGAAATATTTTTTACGAATTTTGACAATATTATACAGTATTGCAAAATGTGTTATGCTACAGAATGGAGTCGAATTTTTATCAAAAAAAAAAAAAAAAAAAGAAAGAAAGAAAGAAAGGAGGCGGAAAATTCATAAATGAATGGATGGTTTAAGCCTTCTGCCATGAAATAATAGCAAGCAATAAATGTATATAAAATAATAGATAAATTGATTTCTAGAGCTGTATAATTAATTCATGACATGTAATATTGTAATGCTGGTTCACAAATTCATTTTATATCTTTTTCATTCAACTTTCGATGAAACAATTTTTTTCATATTACCAAAATCTTCAAAATTTGTTTATTATCTTATAAATTTTACAATGAAATTACAGAAATATTATAGGTACTAATTATGAATCTATTTCCTTAAAAAGTTGATAAATAATAGGAAATTGACATTCACGAATCTATAATAATATATGTGAATTTTATCACAAAACCGGAATCTTTTATCAATGAAAAAAGAAAGAAAATTATAAATAGAAGATACTAATATAACGTTAAATAAGGATATGTAAATAATATGAAGATGGAAATAATATGGAACCAGAATCTTTTATCAATGATAAAAGAAAGAAAATTATAAATAGATGATACTAATATAACGTTGAATAAGGATATGTTTATAATATGAAAATGGAAATAATATGGAACCGGAATCTTTTATCAATGAAAAAAGAAAGAAAACTATAAATAGAAGATACTAATATAATGTTGAATAAGGATATGTTAATAATATGAAAATGGAAATAATATGGAACCGGAATCTTTTATCAATGATAAAAGAAAGCTAATTATAAATAGAAGATACTAATATAACGTTGAATAAGGTTAATAATATGAAAGTTATAATATGAATATAATATATAATATAGTTAATAATATGAAAATGATGGGCAGGGACTTTTGTTAAAAAATGATTTAAAATCAAAGTAAATTTATTTAAATAAATTCACCTTATTTAAGGGGATGGTGGTATCAATTAGACACTTTTGTGAATTATTCACTTAGAAGTATGAAATTTTTTATGCATATGTATTAAAAAATAAATACGTCAAATTTCTTAAGAAACATTTCCAAATAAAATTAAAAATTTAAAGATATACAATTTTTAATAATTTCAAAACATTCTAAACGAATTAATTTTTAATTTTTTCCTATTTTTTTTTCTTCTTATTGCCCAATGTAAATTTATCTGGAAGAAGACTATATATGATTTTGTAATTCCAATTAAATGCTATTTTTTTAGAAATAGTTTTAAGCACACTGTATTTGTAATGGAATTTTATGTTTTATTAAACTAAAATTGATTTTTAATTATCTAAAAACATTGAAATATAAAATGTATATCCTATTTCCTTTTAATGTTTGACCGAAATCTTTATTATCAATTTCATTTAATTTCTTCAAAAATTAAAACACCTGAAATGTGTCAAAGATATTTAAATCTAACTACAATATCATTTTGAGAAAAGCCATTATAATGCTCTTTTTTTATTTGGGTTCTCCAAATATTCATTTATTCAGCAATATATTTTATAATATTATTTCAGATAAATATAAACATATATTTTGGTAATGAAACTATAAAAATAAAATTGCTCGTTTTTGTCCATTTTTACTTATTTCAAAGTCCACTGTCCCCTTAAACAAATTATATATTACGACTGCTTTTTTTGAATGTGAATTAAATTTAATGATTAATACAAATCTGATTTAATACTATTGTGATTCGGCTCTATGCCAACAATATTATTGCTACGGTTTATAAAAGATGTACCCACCTATGCTATAATGTATCGCTCCTGAAATCGTTATAATGGTCGATGTTAATCCTTCTGGAGCAATATCATGACTATGAACCACAACAGCCACCCAAAGAAGATAGTAGTTCAATATTCCAGTTGCTTCAAGGGCCAAAGCGAACCAGGGGTTTCTTAGAAATGAGTATCCAGTGGAATTGACGATGTATGCCACAAAAGCCAAAATTATGATCCCTTTGGGACCTATCTTCCTCACCCACCATTTAGAAGTGAACAGAAACGGCAGCCCATACAGAGCACTTACAGATGTTATCAAACCGATGAGCAAACTGGGTGCCTGCATGTCTTCGAGATACCAGAAGAGAAAATATTTGGTGAAATTCCATGACGTGCCCAGAATAAAAATCACAATGAAAAATACTACAACGTCGATGTTCTTGAGCAAAATTAAGGTTTTCTTCCACATCTGTTCACCAGGGGAAACAACTCGCACTGGGAGTTTATAAATGACAAGGAACAAAAAGCATGTCATACCTATGAAAAGATATAATGCTCCTGCGTAATTTTTTTCTCCAACTACTGGCGATGTTACTTCTGCAATATAGCCAGCGAGAGGCGATATCAGCAAGTTACCAGAAATGGCAAAGAATCGTTCACGACCAAAATCTGAGTTGTGTTCCTTTGCCAAAAACATGGCGGTTACATCCATGCAGCGGTAAGTATTGGAGTAAGTGGTCAAAAATAATATGAAAAGGCCACCATAAACAAATAATAAGTAATTTGCACTTTCTTGCCGACATTGCATAATATTTGAATTTATTTCACAGGAAGTTGAGCAATTTTTTGTTTGATCTGAGAAGCACCAGGAGGTGTTTACATTATGAAATTCTAAAGCACTCACATTATATACGAAGTTACCTTCAGTCCTGTTGTTATTATGAGACTTATCGATATAAATGGCGAGTGATATATTACTTAAATCCCTTCCATCAAAAATTCTACAAACAGAATCTGGGTCATTGCAAGTTAGAGAATCATTTCTAGAGCATTTTGCTTTGCAGTCTCTTACATCAATTCTGCTTTCCTGCAAATTGTATTCAGTTTGAGCAACAGTTTGTTGAGCATTGCAAAACAGCTTTATTTTAGGTGCTGTACAGTTTGTGCGGTCAATCTTGGGTGATAGCAGAATACACAGTACTGTGAGTGTTACCAACAGAAGGTTGGTAACCAACACTGGTTTTGATCTTCCAATTTTATCAGCCACGATTCCAGACAGTGCGCTGCCGATGAATTGGAATATTGGTGCGATAATAGTGAAGGTGGACAGTTCAGCAAGAGAAATTCCTCGTTGCTTGTAGAGGACGGTCATGAAAGACGGCATGAAAGACCCAGCTGTGAAAAAAAAAGGGATATGAATTTTTATCTACAAAGAGACAGTGAAATATCTGAAAAAAAGGGCACAGCTTTGAGAGAAAGCGGAATAAAAAAAATACTAGTATTCCATATGGGTCGTTTATTTTGAAAGAGGTGAAAGTCCTTTTACAAAAATGAGATACCCCATTATTTATAAATTGGAGTTGGCATAATTAATTACTTTTTTTAAATTGTCTAATATGCTAATTTTTAATTTCTTGAAATAAGGAAAAAAAATGGATTTGCATCGTTTTTAAAATAAACTCGTATATATTTCTTCCATTGCCTGAATTCTTCAAAATATCATCTGTTTTATTCATTGTTTATTTAAAAAATGCTTGAAAACGGATACGAATAAGGCCTGTATTTTTGCCTACAGGTTGCATTATGTCTCGAAATCAATAAATACGACAAGTGATTTCTCATTATTATAAATAAGTATGGACAGTTATATGCTGATATTCATCGAAAATATTAAAATGTCAACGGCTATTTGTTTTCATAAATAACCTAAAAAAATTTCTTAAGTAAGAATGAAATGTTTTATCAGACGAAAATAGGAAGAAGATTACATTGCCTTTATGAAGAAGATTACATTGGCTTTATAAAGAAGAATAACTAAAATTTTGCTTCAAAAGGCCTATACAATATTTGCAATACTAATATAGTGCTGTGTAACTATATGTAAAAATTATTTGGTTAAATGACATAAGATTAAATGCTAATTTTGTCCTAAATTCGTCATTGGTTTCATTTAAAGAATAATAATACTTAAAATTTAAAAATTATCATGAGACAAAACAATTCCTCAGACTGATTTTAGTCAAGAAGAAAGCGCGGATAAGAAAATCTTAGTTATTTTTTTTTTAAATTTTTTAACTAAAAATTGTTGCATTGCTTTAATTTTATAAAGAAAGTTCAAATGAGAATAAATTCTTTTATATAAAACATTGGAGATTTAGTAAAATAGTTTCAAAAATGATCTAAAATTTTGAAAATGAATAGTTTTCATATTGCATTAATTAAATATTCGTTTTTTATTTACCAGTTAACTGTTTCGATCCTTCGGAAAGTGCGTATCTAAATTGTCTTGTCAAAAACAGTTAACTGGTTAATGCAAATCGAAATCAAACGGTAAATGTTATTGAAGAAGAGTTTAGAATGCATTTAAATACTTATTCCCTATAAAATGTTAACCTTTGTAGGATATAAAATATTTTCCCAATTTTTTACTATTTTCTAAATGTTTATAAATTTCGTATAATCATTGCGGAAATCACTTAGTCTTCTCCTGTAAATTGCCAAACGCCAAGAAAGAGCCCGGTAGATCTTTGATTTGAGTAACTCATTTTTAAAGAGGTATGGAAAACTGTATTGTTAAGAATGTAAAATAAATCATTTATTTATTTTCAAATACGAAATACAAGCATTTAACTCTAAATAATATAATTTTTACATTTTCTTACCTCCATAATAAGTAAAGAGGGCGAGTTTCAAAGGAATTAAGGGTTTGTTGATACTAATTTTGTAATCTTTACACACCCTGATAATTAAGTGAGTCGGGTCCTGTCAAAGAATTAAAAATTGTAAGTTTCTGAAATTAAAACATATGGTAATATCATCAACTAATCGAAATAACTTTGAAAACTTATAATAGAGATTCATTACTAACACAAACGCATTAAATGGAATAAGCACGGAAAGCGAGGTGTTATTCCATGATATAATAAAGTGCAAACATATTTAGACATATGTTTGTTTATTTGTTTCTATACATAGAAACAGTTCAGTGTAGCATGTGTTCTTACGGACTAAATAATAATTTTTGATACTTCGTAGAACCATATTTCCACCAAGCATAATTCCCAGCAGAATGAATACAGTATTGATGACGAAAAGAGAATCAACTTATCGAACCAAACAATAAAAGAAGCTTTCAATTCTTCAACAGAGTGAAAGTACGCATCAGCTCATATAATGCCCTCGTCATCTGACAAAGTCCAAAATTATGAAGTCTGAAAAAAAGTTTCAGTGGTGCTTCAAAACGAGACATAAACATAACTAGTCTAAACAGCTTTGTTTTCAGCGCTTCATATTTTTGAGATTTTTTTTGACTCCCATAATCTTTATAAAAATTATTTTCTGCTATTTTTATTGAATTTAATACTAGAATGCTTTAATTTTTTTCCTTTTTATTTATTTTCTAATTTTTAAACTTTTATATATTATTTTATATAATAATAGACTTTAATATAAAATTTTGCGATTCATTATTATAAATATAATCTTATAATTATACTTTTTTCATATTCATTAACGGATAGAATCATCATACAAAATCGAATATTATTAAACTTAGCTTATTAATTTAGTTCTTAAAATCCTGTATTGTCTCTTGAAACCACCCATGGTTGCAAACATTTTAGACTCCACTTTTACAAAATAAATGGTTATTCAATTCTCAACAAACTCCATCGTCATAAACATGAAACAGATTAAGTTGAATAGATTTTTTTTATAAAAATAACTTAAAAAGTCATATAATTTCGAATAATTTCACTGAAATTTTAAAAATGAATAAATTGTATTTGATGTGTCTTTATGTGTCATCGGTCAAGATTTCATACAAGATTTTTTTTTCAATCTTCGATTGGCCATTAAAAAAAAACAAGAGCAGAGAAAAAAAAATATGCATGACCAAAAAGTAGGAACAAACAAGATTGTTTGTCGACATAACCGTATAGAAAATTCAGGCATTTGTCATGTCGGTGGACAAGTTTCTGATCCTTTTTTTCAAAGAGCACTGAACAGCTAGTAATGTGCGATAAACCTTGAAGTAACTTTGAAATTACTTATAAGTCTGGAAGTTCTTTGAGTTTTCTTTTTAAAAAAAGAATATAGAGTAGGAATATGTGAACATTCACTCTCCAAAGTCGCAATCTTGCCATGCTGGTCGGTCAGCTTGTTGCTTGGGTTTCTAGCAATCTCCATTTCTTTCGAACTACTTAAACAAATCGTTGAACAAGATATAATGCTACAGATTCGTGACTTTATACCTCTTCATCAAGAGCGTGCCTTAGAGTCGAGTGAATTTAGTCGCTTCCCTGAATTGAAGGACTGGTTAAGATATCAAAGCTAGAAGATTAATGAGAGATTCAAAGGAACATTAAGGCCCATCTCACGCCACTGGCGGCATCTTTCGTCAAAGAGGATGGCAAACATAATCTACCAACATGAAAAATGTTTGAATCTTTACGGCGATTATGTCGAAAATTAATCATGACTTTGCTTAACACTTAGTAATAAATTTATTTCTTCTCCATTTTTTTTGTGTCTTATTTTGATGGTTTACTGGTTCTTGAGAAAAAATGATCCAGGTATTTTCTTTTCTTATATTTGAGTGTATATCTGTATATTTGAGGTGGGTGATAATTTCTTTTTTGATAAGACCACAATTCTTTTTTTTTCTAAAGAAATGTGTAAAAGACGAAAACTTGAACTATAAAATCGTATCTTTGATTCTATTAAGTTTGGTTTCCAAAATCATGTTCATGCATTGGATGAGCAACATGGAAATCTATTAAAACGATGTTATTAGACAAGGTGTCGAATAAATTTGCAAAACTTACAAATATTTTAAATTATAAAAAGGAAACCTATTAAAACGATGTTATTAGACCAGGTGTCGGATAAATTTGCAAAACTTACAAATATTTTAAATTATAAAATAATATAATAATATAAATGTTTGGATAAGCATAATTGGTTGGGCGCAGATGCTTGAATTGACAGACTTTTTAAGCATAATTTTGGTTTTAGATTATTTGTTGTAGGAGGAGGATTGTACAGCACGTAAGTAATGTTGAGTGAATAAATTTCTGTTTGAAAGAGTTTGTTTTAAACAGAAGCAACCAGGTAGATTTAGCCATTTGAGGGAATTGCAGCATTCGGACTGTGTTACATGATGATAAACAGTCAGAGTCCTATTGTTTCATTAAGTACGTATTATTTACAACGTACAGCAACGCACTGCGACTAATTAAATAATAGGGTGTACAAATGTGAATGCAGTGTAGTCATGAGTCAAAATAAATAAATTAAAATATATGCACGTTTCAAAAAGTTATTAAAAATAATAACAAAATGTTAAACTAAAAATATGTTGAAATGTGAAACCAAACTGACCAAAATATTAAAAGCGGGATCTTATAGCGTGTATTGTTTACGGTTCCAAAAATTATCGAAGTTCGCTTCTGCACCAAGATAATAGAATGTCTTCGAGAATTGTTTCGACTTACAGAAGGGGCAGGGTTCTTTTCACCTCTGTTGTTCCCTGAAATTTCATTGTCGAGTCGGGAGGCCTGAGCGACCCGAGAATCGTTTTCAGCCCTTTTACCCATTTCGGGTGGCGCGTCGTCATTCGGAGGAGGCTCGGCCATCTTCTGGATTCTGAAAGGAAAGAATGCGATATTAGAATAGTGAGAAAGTGGAAAATTAATGAAAATAAATAATGTAAGAATAACTTATGGAATAACTGATGCAATAAATTATTACATCCAAATGTGTTCAAGTGTAGCCATAGAATTTCATATAAATTAGCTAAAACCATTATGAGGCTTATTTTATGACAATATATAAAAATAATTAATATTTTATTATTTTGTTGAATTTTTAAGCAAAGTGTTTTTCTTTATGTATGCTTTTTTCCCCCAATGTTCATCACAATGCAAATGGGATAATTTTAACACAATAATTATGAATATATATATCATGTTTCTTTCAAATAATATTCCTGGGCCAAAATGCAGGAATATGCTAAAGGGCTATATCGGCCTTTTTTTGTATAATGGAAAACACAAAAAGTGTGAGCGGCAGCGCTGAAAGATAGCTCAACGTTCATTGTGCTATCTACAACCGTGAGTATCTCTGGTCACCTCTGATGCTTATGGCGCTATTGAAATAGCTAAATGTCAACAACTAATGACTCACAGGACGACTAATTTATTTACCATGGAATTACAAAATTTCATAAAAAGTAATTTTAAAGTTATGAAGAAATTGCATATTTATAACTACTCTAATTATTCTATTTATTATTAACAGAACATTTTTATTTCATATTCCGGGAAAAATGATGTCTCAATGTGAAAAAGCAAATCCCACAAATGTTTTTGAGACACCTAATGATAATCATATTATAATCAACAGTTGCATTTTCAAACTTTTAGATGAAAATATCTTTAAATTACACCGTAAAATCTAAGAGGAATTTGTTTAATGTTTTTATTACAATTTTAATGTAAATGGTGAATTAAACCTTGTAGGATTCATTAGGCCCTTTAGGTTTTGGGACATCTCTTTCTCCTCCTTAACTTCCAAATATATACATTTCTCTTTTAATAATTTTAATTTAATCTCTATATCAGAAGTGTTTATGTATCAAATGTTATAACAAGCTTAAATAAATAAAAAAAACCTTTAATTTAAAGTTTCCATTTCAAGAGAGATGTTTTCGTGTTTCGAATGTAAATAGAGATTAAATTTAAAAGTAATTTTAACAAAATAATAAAACTTTTACAAAATCTTTTCAACACAATGATCAGAACAAAGTTTGTCAGAAGTGTTGACGTATAATTTAGTTCGTCAAATGTAAGGAAGGTATTAATTTTTTAGTTTTAGTTATAATAACACCCCATTTTAAAGCAACACTAGAGCTATTTTGGGAAATGTAAGAAAAGGATGACATTATACAGTAATCTGAAAAAAAAGAAGAAAACTAAGACTATGTTGCGATGTTTGATTTTTATTTGAATAAGTTCGAGCAAATGGTTCTTTATAAATAAAATAAAAGAACAAAATTGGATTTTTCTGGTTTCTCTGTATTTTGCATAGTAAAATATCTACTAACGCAGCAGCAAATTGATAATTTTTTAAACTGTGATGTAGAACATTCGTCTTTTGTTGTGTTTTCTGTTTACTAAACGCTTTACTTTGTATTTGCTTTATATTTTCTAAAATTTTTAATTATTATAATTCAGTTATATTTTCTCTTTTAGTGTATTTGATTTAAACATTTAAGAAGAAAAATTGATCACAATATTTATTTAGAAAATTTAAATAGCTAGCTGTTTTAAAATGTTATTTTCGTGAAATTTATAAGCATGGCACAGCTGCCAAAATTTGAATTATTTTTTTCAACTTGAAAAATTTGACAATAGATTTAAAGCGATTAAGATCTAGCTGTTATTTCCAATTCTTCGTTTTATTTCCGAAATTCGTTTTATTTGGATAGAAAAATTAATTCATTTTCGCTTGCGTTTCATTTTTATTAAGTTAATATTTTTTCATTCTTATCAAACAACAACGATGCAATTTTAAGCGCTTAGTATTTTGCATTAATAGTTAACAATTTGGAAAATCATATTTCAAGAAAACGAGCTGGTTGTCAGTAATAGCTAGTAAATAAAAACAAAGTAATAAAAATTGTAATCTAGCATCAATATACTTATTTTTGCAGATCTAAAAACTACTTCTTTGCTTCGACGAATAGAACTGCGACTACTTTTGTTGAAACAATTTTACAATATCTTAAAAAAAATCACATTCACAAAACCTCCAACAAAAAATGCTAAATTATAAAAAAACTCCAACCTTACATTTAATTGAACATATAACTACATCAGCTAATCATTATTTTGGCATGTAATTTTAAAAATCCTTGTATGTCTTTCAATTTCACCATATCAACAATTTTATCCTGTAGAAATTTTGTCGATTTAGAAAGGATTTTAGTTTTCTTCAATAAAAATATTTTCTATTAGCAATTTTTTGGTAATTTTTTATGAATCTTTCATATTTACTTGATATTTTTTTTCAAAAACTCAACAATGATTTTTTTAATTAAAATGTTTTAACAGCAGTTTTATAAACCATTTTTTTATGATTTTTTCAAACTAATCTCTACTTTCAAACTAATTTCAAACTAATCTACCTTGGAAAACTCAAATTAATGAGCTCACAACCAATTTCACTTCGAAGAAACATAATTTTATGCAGTTACATTATAAATTTTGAATGAAGTGCTATTGCTTTTCTAAGAATTAAATGAGAAAAAAATTTTATTTTTGAATATAGAAATCTCTTATGTTTACCATTTAGACTGAAAATTTAACAAAAAGAAATATTCATATTAAAGTATAACAGGAATCTTCACTTGAATGCTGTTTCTCTGCCATGGATCATACATCTGAGTAATATGCTACTGTTATAAAATATTCTAAATAGTTACAATATAATCCCATGTACAATATAATCCATGTACAATATAATCCCCATGCATGCATTCTGGAATTTAAATAATTTTTAACTTTACAAGACACAAAACGTTTTATTGAAATGTATCTCTTTGATAGAGTTGTATAAATCATTTCAGTTTCTTTTTAGTCTTGCCTATTATTTTAGTTGTCAACATCTCTTCTCTCAACTAAATATGAAAAGCTTACAATGATGATAAAGATATCAATGAATAAAAGTTTTTATCAAGTTTCGGCATAGCATACTCAGTTTCTGTAAAAATATGTTTTTATTTAAAATTTAAATTAAAAGAAAATAAACAACATCTGTTGCCTTATGCCAAAAAAAAATCAAAAACTTTATCACCTCAACAAAACTATACTCAAAAAATAAAGACTACGCAAAAAAATCAACGAATTTATCGCTCAAAGCATTGTAAATTGCGATTGCATAATTTAGAACAGTTGTGAATCCGTACAATCTAATAAAGACAAAGAAAACCAATGATTTCCTCTAGAATTATAAATAATTTTAAATTCATTTATCATACCAATACATAAATTAATTTCGAATTTATTGTTATGTCGATCAGAATTTTAACTCAATCAGTGGAGCAAAAATAATCGTTATATACTTCTATAAATGCATTGTCGCTCAATTCCAAGAAAAATATTTTCATACCAGAAGTTAACCTTTCATCATCGATCCACCCATGATTTTCGAAATCACCAGAATATAGCCCTTTCTGAAAATTGTCTTTGCAAAGACTGTTAATAAGACTCAGGGACGGAAGTTTTAAAGAGGAAGTTGAATAAAACTTTTCAAATTCTATATTACATCAGGAGAAATTTTATCTGGATGTTTAATAAATTTTTAAATATGTCTATATTTTTGTATCAGTTACCGAAAGTGATAAGAAAAAACAAACGATGATTTATTTCTGACGTCAAATATTCTATACAAAGAAATATTCTAAACTGTTAATACGTTCACAGAAACTATCTTTACTATTTTATATGTGCACAGCATGGATTATTTAATTTCAAGCCGACAAAAGACAGAATTATATTTTTTATTGTGAGATATGGATAAACTTGCGGATTTTAAATTGTTTTAATATTTTTCTAAAAAGTGATTATGAAGATATTCAGGGCAAACATAATTTTATTAATTACTATATTTCATTAATTCTCATAAAATACAGATATTAATGCTCCCCAAATACATTAGTGTAGAGATACCACAAAATTTCTCTTCTAGAAACATTAGGTTTATTATAAGTTCTAATGAAAATAGAAATAAAAACCTATTTTGCGCGTTTTTAGAAAATTTAAATTTTTAAAATAATAATAAATAAGTAAAATATTCGACATTTTTATACGAACATAGAAAAAAATCTACTCAATCATTTCCTTCTTATTGAATACATTATTAAATTAACTTGAATAATGTTAGAATGTCTAAAAACTATTTATAATAAATAAAAATACAAGGTTCTTTGAAAATTATAATTTTTGGAATAATTTCACATTTGACAATGGGATTAAAGGTTTTATGCGACCTTTTTACACAGGTATTTTATTTCTCTATATTCGTTAAAATATATCTTTTAATAAAAATAATTGCCATTCTTAATATCATTCTAATAGTAAATACCAGCGTAATAAAAAAATGCCCCCAATACTTTTTCAATATATAAATATATATAAACTTTCAAAATTAAATAAAAATCAAAAGAATATATCTTTTTATTTTACTAACATTGAAACTCCAAACTGAACTAGAAAGCTTGATATTATGTTATCAAAACTGGAATAGGTAAAAATATATATTTAAATAATCACTAGTATTTATACTGATTAACAAAGTTCAAAAAATTAAACAAAATAAAAATTTAAATCAAAATGAAATTTCTAAAAGTCTTACCAACGATATGGAATCGTTAAATAATCGTATGCCACCTCTTCTAACAAGAATGTTTAAAACTTTCTGCGCGAGTTCTTCAACATCATTACATCATCAGAAATTGAGCCCGTTCCTGCTGCATAATTGTTATTCTACGTATGCAGAATAATAGCATATAGCAGCTGTTTTCACAGGGATAGAAAATGAAAAGAGGAAAGATGGAAAGAACGTAAGAAAATCGCTTAAATACAGAAAATAAACCCTTGCAAACTGCAAATTTGTAAAAAAAAAAAATGTAAAGAAAATATTTAAATATATATATGAGAAGGAGGATTAAAATAATTAATAGAGAAATTCAAATTGAAAAATTAATTTTTCTCATATTCTCAATAGACAGTAAAAGCAGCGATAATGGGAAAAGAAAAAAAGCACCTTACTTAAAAGAATGAATGAAAAACTTACTTAATGAATTGTTAGCAAACACAAATTGCATCAAACATAGAATTCAATCTATGCATTCTTTACAGATTAATTTTTATTATAGCTATTTTTATTGCCAATTTTGAAGGTTAAACATAGTTTTTCTCTGTTTTTAAATTAAATATGATAGTTTTCATAAGTAATGAATATTGAGCAGTTGCAGTAATAAATGGAATAAATAATCATTTTTTATGAACAATCCATATAATCAACTTTTCTATAAAGTGACGTCACTTTCAGATAACGCTGTGTTTTTTTTAAATAATTAATCTCACCCTTCAAAACGTTGCAAAAATATCCTTTGGTTTTTTTTCGAAATCGTTTTCAGTTTAAATATCGCACTCTTGTAATACACAACTTAAAATTTATTTTTAACGACTTTTTGTATACTTTGTAATCGCACTTTAATGATTTTAACTACACTGTTAAAAATTGTAAATGTTTCTCAAAAAAATTGTATTCATGAGGTAAGGTATATCATTTTAAAATCAAGCTGCAGTAAATTAATTAGATTTTACCACACATCTTCCAGAATATTCCAGCAACGGCGAACTTGTGATCGAATTACTTGCTACTACTTATTTGTTAGTTTCTATTACTGCAATACAACTACAGAGCATATACACTGGTGTGCAAAACTTAAGCAACAGGTATGTTTTTTGCCATAACTTCACGAGAAATCATCTGAGAGGTATGAAATTCAGAAATGAGATACAGCATTTTGTTCTGAAAGAATGACGAAAGCATAGTTGCGCAGAAATGAATAAAATGCATACAGTATGGAATCAAACAAAAAAGGCTTTATTGAACTCATAGTATCGTTACACATGATTGTCTGTCCAAGAGGAAGAACAGCAAGCAGATGTTCCTTAGTATGGGATATGCCCTCCCCTTACTGCAATGGTTGCTTCGCACCGTCTCCCCATACTCAGCACCAGATTGTCCAACAGTTCTTGAGGTAAGAGTTCCCATTCCTCAATCAGCATCTGTTTAAGTTGTCGGGTGTTCCCAGGAGGATGTAATCGTGCCGCAAGGCGTCTCCCCAAAACATCCCACACATGTTCTATCGGATTTAAATCAGGGGAGCACGCCGGCCAATCCATTCGAGTGATATCTTCACTTTCCAGGAACTCCTTAACAGCATGAGTCCTGTGTTGCCGTGCATTGTCATCCATAAAAACGAAGTCTGATCCAATGGCACTTCGGAACAGACGCACATGGGAAAAGATCACCTCCTGACAATAGCGATCTCCAGTTGCAGAACCTCTGTCGAAAACGTGGAGCTCAGTACGCCCGTTCATCATAATGCCTTCCCAGACGACAACTCCAGGACCACCGAAACGGTCTCTTTCCGTGATGTTAATGGGATGAAACCGTGTCCCGACCTCTCTCCAAATCAACTGGCGTTGGGAATCGCTTGTGGCACCAAAACGACTCTCATCTGTAAAGAGGACACGACTCCATTGATGAGATGTCCAGTTTTTGTGCTCCCTGCACTACTCTAAACGGTGCCGCCGGTGGGAAACTGTCAAAGTGATGCAGCGTTCAGGACGGCGAGTGAATAGGCCACCTTTGTGAAGGCGTCTGGACACAGTAAAACGCGACACTTGTCGCCCCGTTGCTGCACACATTTGTTGAGCAATGGCGCTTGCTGACTGGTTTCGGGTTTTTTTTTCCTGCAGTACGATATGTCGGTCATCTACTGCAGTTGTTTTCCTGGGGCGGCCACCACCAACCTTTCTCACAGCTGTACCTGTGGTTTGGAAGGCTTTCCAAGCGCGCGAAACGACACTTTTGTTGATTCCGAACTCTTCAGCTACACTGGTCACACTACGCCCTCCACCAGCTTTCCGATCATCTTCCACTTGTGAAATCGTCCAGGTGATTTCTACTAGCCATATTTCACGAATTAACTCACATGCACTTGCAGCGAATGTCTTTAATTGCGTCTCCGTCCTCCCTTTTATTGTAGTGTTGAGTTGCGAACGCCTTCCGCACATGTTTTGCGTACGCTCACGTCGCCTGCGACGTTTTGTTCCTGATATTTGCATACGCATGACCTTTCTCTTGAATTACGTGTTCATTGTACCGATCGCAAAAACTCCTTTTCTGCAATTTCATGGCTCTCTGCTTAAAATGTGCATTGTTTATTAAGTTTTGCACACCAGTGTAGAATGTTAAAGAGGTAAGTCTCGAGTGATTGTGTGACTAGTTATCTTTTTTTCCTCTTTGACTTCGTTATATAATTTCGAAGCCTATTTATATTCCTATGGAGTTAATTTAAATAGCTGAAATTTGTTTATGGAGTAGTTTAAAATTGGTTGAAGAATCCGCATTTCGTATTTACATTTATTTGTAGGCTTTCTCCAGAACACAGTTTTTGATAATATGTCATTAGATATCAGATGGCATGTGCAGGGAGTTTGTGATTTAATATCTAACAGCACATTGTTAATACAAGGATGAAGATAAAATTCTATTAAACTGAATTATTGATTAGATTGAGGATTATTATTTTTAACAGTGGAATTATTGGCACAGTCGCAAAAATTGGGTAGTGACGTGTTTGATACGATTATTACAAGATATGAATATCTGCATTAAGGAATTCAGAACTCTCAGTTTAATGATTCATTTTCAGTACCTCAGTTCATCACATACCATTTTAAGATTTATGAAAATAATTGATATACAAACACATAATGATAAGAAACGAATTGAGATAAGAAATATTTAAAAAAAATCGTGAGCAATATATATCAGTCGCAAAATTTAAGGCCATGCCATATCCAGAAACTAGAAATGGAGAAATTAGACAGTAGTCTTCTCTCAGTTCAGACACTTTTTTATAAACACTTATTACAAATAAATAACGGTAAGTTTTTTTATATTATAAATAAACAACATTCAATACGTAGTTTTGATCCTATTTCAAAAATTGAATTATACTCACAACAGGTTTCAAAAAGTTCATCGACATCTGATCGATTGTAGCGGTTTTTAGTGGCCCATATATGACAATATGTTGAATTTATCGCTTGATTAAAAAATATTGCCCCCTTGATATTCTCGAATTTTTGGACAAGTAATCGCATACTTTTGGTGATATGATATATGATACTATAATTATATAAACTATGATAATGATAATATAATGCTATGATAATACTTTGATAAACTTAAATGAAGTACAGTAAAGAAAATGAAATATACATATGAAACTCTTCCCATCGGCCTTGCATATCCAACACTGATAAATACCTACAACTGTTCTGTTAAGATCACGTGATAAATTTTACATATCTTGCATGATGCTTTCTTTATTTATTGCTTTCTCATAAACGCGGATAGAAGAGTTTAATATAAGATTCCATTTAGATCAAATCCTGTAATCATTTGACTTTCGTCTACGACTACGGAACTTGTAGTCGTAGACAAAATTTAAGTTATCTATATTATCATAACTATTATTTTCCAATCCATGCAAAGCATTCTCAGCTTTACCCAAAGTTCACAATTTTGTGTTAAAGGAGGGAGGATGTGTCTTTATTAGCAGTGTGTGCTAGAAAGTTTCAGGGAGACTTCTCACTCTGGTTTGCTTGTCATGTTCACTTGAACAAGCATTGTCTTCACTTCGAGGATTTCTTGAAAAATTTAATAGAAATCAAACATTTTGATCTAATGATCACAAACCAAATGTCATCTTTGAGCTTATGATATATCTTGCCTACATGAATGTTAGCCGACATTTGTGTATACATAATCCCAACATTGTTTTGTTCTCGAGATTTAAAGCATAGAGATTCAACAAAATGTCAAGGTTGAATCGTTGAATCGTTTGACAATTACAATGCGAGAATGTTCCAAAACTGATAATGGTTTACTTTCATCAGAGCTCAGAAAATACGGAACAACAACAAGCGATCAACAAACTCTAGAAGCAGTTTCATGGACTGAACTGATTTTAAAAGATAAAAAGTTCAATGAGATTTCAACATGTTATTAAGTTGGCTCCGTCAATGTTAATCATTTAACTTTTTTTTTTATCTTTACGTTGTCAGTTATCCTACTTTGTTTTTATCGTTACTTATTGAGATGATGTTAATTAATCTTGCTTTTAAAGTAAGTTATAATTTGATGCATAGTTGTTTGTATTGCGTTAATTATATCTTAAAATGACATAAAGAGTGTTTTGATCATATTTTACTTTAAAAATTCCCGAGAAAACTCATGAAACAGCACAAATCAGAACGAAAGTTGAATACTTGAATGATAGTATTAATTTGGTGGACTTCAAAGGTATTGTTTATTTTCATTCACAGTTATTAAAAAAACTGATAAGCTTGGATAAAAAAAAATGTATTGAACTGAAAAATCGGTTTAGAATCATGTTTCTCTGAAGCTATAATAAATTATTTAAATATTTGAAGACTCTCAAAAAATTATTGAAGTTTAATTATAAAGCACATCCATCCAGAATCCTTGGCTATATGAAAGTGGAATAATCAAGCTACATACAAAAGATGGTAAACAGTTTCGATCAAAAACGAGTAAAAAAAGAATTAAAGAGCATAGTGACTGATAATTGTATGTACTTTCATTGTAAACAGACGAGTATACAAAAATATTTTATTTTTAATAAATAATTACATATTTTCAGCATTACTTGTTTTTTCTATCTATTTGAAATTTCTGAATTGCCGATTAAGAAACTTCTGAGTAGCTATAATTTATGAAATGCGGCTGGAATAAATAGAGGATAATTTAACAATAAGTGATTCTTGCCTGTCAAAATTTCTTCCTTGAGGTACCATAATATGGATTTTGTTAATATTTTGAAATAGATAGCAGTACTGAAATTTTCTCCTGATAAAAATAATCACGATGGTGTAAAATATAAATCAAAATTCTCTTTAGTAGCAATCTAAAAATTGTCATTTAATTAATGATGTTGTGTCACCACGGAAAACGGGATGCAGTAGCTTTTGAGGGTAAGGACCACTGAGCACCCGAGGGTGGTCTTCCAGCTCATTAAACTCACACACATTCTCTTGCATAACACCTTTTTACAGTGGGGCACATTCACACACCTCAAAGATAGAACACAAATGAAGAACAACCATGCCCGAACCTGGATTCGAACCCAGGACGCCCTGATCACGAGGAAGACGCGCTACCCCTACGACAAGGCGCCGGCTGTCCTTTAATTAATAAATATAAATAAAATATTTTAACATCAATATTACCTGCATAATAACATCCTGCAAGTGAAAGACTGGAATTAACGAACAGAAAACTTTCTATGATCCTGTACAATTACATTCATCACTGTATACTGCTTTTGCAGTTCATAGGAAATATATTTTTCAAGGGAAAATGTTATTCGTAGATAAATATACACTGGCTCAACTGAATGTCAATAGAATGTTATTTGCTTCTAAATAAAATTGTTTTACAACAACGGATCACGCCATATATCTTGTGGAGAACGGAACTAATCTAATGACCGTAGTTTGAATCCTGCAAGATAAATCTGATTAAGAAAATGATAATGGTTTCTTCGATTTCGAATTGTTATTTTTGCAAACAACTAATGATTTCTATGATTGAAGCTCAGATTTCAGAATGAATTAGTGGAAAGCTCACTAAGGAAAAATTTGATAGACTTTGAGATAGTACAGCAAACACTTCTTTCCACGAATTCGGTATTGATTACCAATTGTGGCATTTGCAACTACGTGTGGTTTTAAAAAACTTGAGCACTCAGCTTTAATAAAATTTGAAAAAAAAAAGCAATGAAAAGTTAGAAAAATAAATTCTTCTCAAAGCCGATAGGAAAGTAATATCACGAACACCAGTGCATTCTGTTTTGTTTTTCAAATCTGAGGTATATTTAGTAACTACAAAGAATTATAATGCAGAGACATCATGATCATGAAAATGCAGCTAACAGTAACAAATAAATATCAGAAAAATGTATTCAGAAATGTATTTTATACTAAACAATAAATATAAGAAAAATAATCTAAAGCAATCGACAAATAATGTAAGCATAGGCTAGCCTGTTGTAAAGGCACGCTGTTATTAAATGCTAAGTAGTTAAAAATAATTTTTAAAAAATATGGGTGTATAAATGGACTTTTAAAAAGGTGAAATGCTAAAAATAATACGCTAAAGAAATTCGGTCACATTTAATATAAGTAAATAGTTCAGAAATATTCATTAAAAAAATTAATGTAAGTAAAACTCCAGTTTGTGTATAATATTCCTATCAGTGGCTTGCATTTTGTACATTATCGTTTAGATGCCTTTATAGTTTAATTTAAAAAAATCACCTTTTAGCATGTAAATAAAAGTGTATTTTTAAACACATTAAAATTTTTATTTGCTTTTTTACAGTGTTTGAGGCAGATATAATTTCATTCTAATAGGCCCTGTAAAAGATCATGAATCATTTTCATATTTCACACTCAAATGTCCCATTAGTTCACATTTTTCTTCAACAGTTTCTATTTTTCGAAATAAACTCGTGTGGCGAATATGATGTTTAACTGAACGAGTCATAGCGTGATTTCTTCCGAATCGTTTGTTGAAGGAATTAAGTTCTGATGTTTCTTAAATTCCTGAAGGCAAAATCACAAAGATTTCCTTTCTGTGCTTTGCATGTTAAATGAATAATTCAAATGGGGTACGTTCCATTGTAATCTGTTTATTTAGGAGCTATAGCGGAAGTTAACATTACATGGAACATTGCATGGAAGTTTTTGGCTATGAAATAATATCCCCTGTTTGAATTAAGTATTTTACCTTTTCAACATTTCGCAATCATTTTTTTTAAATAAACAAACAAAAAAAACATCATTTTCTGTGAACGCAGGCAGTGCTGACTCTAGTATTGTAAACGG
This sequence comes from Argiope aurantia, assembly GCA_026543865.1. NCBI lineage: Eukaryota > Metazoa > Arthropoda > Arachnida > Araneae > Araneidae > Argiope > Argiope aurantia. Next base: position 431,143 of record JAPMOR010005999.1, read on the forward strand.
AGTTGTAACTTTTACTAACATTGTACATTGATATATTTCGATATAAATTAAAATTTTCATTTTGGAATTAATTTCAAAATATTCAATTATCAGTTTATAAAAATTAATGATTATATTTTCGAAATAAGGTAGATTGGTTTAAGAAAGAAATTTTAACTAGGAGATATGAGTATTTTCAAGTAATTTGAAATAAAAATTGTACTAATATTTTTCTTAGTTATTTTTCTGTATTTCTCTTTAACGCAGCTGCAAAAATGATAAGGTAAGATTAAAATAAATAACAACTGCAAATATCAGCAGCAAAAAAATCTGTAATATTAAAATTTGGTGAAGATTATCAATTACGAAAAAAATTTAAGCATAGTATAGTTCATTAAAATGTTATTTATCATAAATTTGCATTCATTTAATATTATTATTTTTAATTTTAAGCTTTCAGAAAATTGTTCCATAAAGGAAAAATATTTGAAACTGGTTTCTAACATTTCTGCAACTTTTTTTTTTTGCACTTCACAAACCATCCAACAGAAACAAATTCATTAGGAAATAGGTACTAAAATGAAATGTATTATTTTAGAACTTTTATCATTCAGCGAAAAGAAGGATATTGTTTTCCACTGCGCTTATCCTCAAAGAGTGAAAGTTCCAAAAAGGACGTTTACAATTCTGCTTTCTTTGAATTCTTATTTATTTTATTCCTTCTTAGGTCTAATTTTAGGCACCTCAGGGGTCAACTATCGTTAAGTGGATACAGTTATTGCTTTTAGTGTGCTTTTATTGTATTTGTATTAATTCGACTGGGATAAATAAATTACTTTCGGATAAATCGGACTTTCAGATAAATAAATTACTGCAAACGTATACTAAAAAAAAAGAAGAAGAAACTTTTCTCAAATGATAAAATGCAGCGCTTGCTATGCATTACGTCATGTAAATTGCTTTTGTTCTCTTTTAAAATATTAAAATTGTAACTTACAATAGTTTTCTCCTATGTACGGATTCATACTCTGAAAAAAATTGGAGTTCTTCAGTTAAGTTAGTGCCTATATAAGATCCGACGCTGGACACTATACAGGAAGGAGATATCTTAAAATCTCAATAAACTTAACACATAAAAAGAGAAGATTTGAAGAAAAAAACGAAGCTGAGGATTTATTGAGTGATAAATAAAAGGCGCATTGAACTGAATTTTATACGTTATGAAATTATCATCATGGATCATACAACAAGGGAACGGGAAAACAAGAATAAGTTTAACGAAGACAGGTTTAAATCTATTTTTATGTTCTCATTTTCGAAACATAAAGTATTGCAAAAAAAAAAAATGAATTTGAGACCTTAACAAATCTTTACTTTTCAAAACCCAATGAATCCGAGAAGCATATTTTTGGCAACATGTCTGTCTGTTTGTCTGTGAAAGCGAAAACTCAAAAACGCTTTCAGCTAGAAAAAAATGGATAAGATTTGGTGTATGGATTTTAGACTAAATTTGTAGGATTCTATCAATTTTGTGTGAAAATCATTCAGAATATGCCCAACTATTTGGCTGTTGGCGTACAAGTGAGTTTTATAACTACAAAACATAAAGAGCTCGATATATAAAATTTGATACTCAGATTTAGCATCTAAAATATGGATTTTTATGAAATTTTGGAAAAAATTTGTCTCCTGATTCACTGTTTGCTGGTCTCTACTTCTACGTGCACGTAAACGCTGTAACTCATAAACACAATGGTCCAAATCAATGATATTAGGTAAGTATTTCCTCAACTACAACTGTAAATTCGAATCAAAGTTTAGCTTCAGTCGGTCAGAAAAAAAGGCATCAAAAATGCATATTCCCACGACAGCTAAAGATTTATATTTCCCTACTATTGTTTGTCAACGACATGGAAGACATCCGTGCCATTACCAAGGTCCACAATTTTATGTGAAGAGAGAGGGATAAAATCTTTATTGGAGAATATACTTAAAAGGTTCTGAAAAATCACCCGTGCAGGTTTATAAGTTTTTGTACAACGAGATATTAATGGTGAGAAGCAAGAAATTAGCCTCAAATATTTGATGAATATACACTTTTTAAATCTTCCTGAAAGAGAAAGAGAAAAGAAAAACATTTCCAAAAATATGTCTATAGAAGATGATCAAGAAATGCTGGGATGAAATTCGACCTGCATCCTTTACTCTAAAATTATCGATTTTAATTTTAATGCTATCCATCCATGGGAAAACAGTTAGTCTGTCTGGTCCTTTGCATACTAACATGATAATTAAAAAATACAGTTAGTGAGATTGATGGAATTAGGTATGGAATATTAGGATAATGGAATTAGGCAGGTATTTATTATTAGAAATGCAGATCTGAATCAGATTTTTCAATGTATTGATTGCCTGTCAATTTGTATATTCATGCATATGAAAGTAATTAATTCAAAATTAAAATAAGATGTATGACCGAATTTTAAAAAATGTTCTTTACACAGCTCCAACGGTAGATTTAGACAGTTTGAAGCTTTAAGCAATACGTATTAACAGGTCGTTTTTTAAATCATCTGCTGATTATTTATTTTCACATTTCATCCTATTTTTTAATTTAATCAACGTACTAGTGATTTATTAAAGGTTTTTTTTGTTTATTATTCCTTTGAATATTTCATTTATTTATTTATTATGTTATATGATTAAGAAGCAGCCACTTTTATATAAAATAATATTAAAACAAATACTTGCCGGCGTCCTGGCATAGGGGTAGCGCGTCTTCCCCGTGATCTGGGCGTCCCGGTTCGGGCATGGTTGTCCTTCATTTGTTCTATCTGTGAGATGTGTGAATGTGCCCCCCTTTAAAAAGGGGCTGTGCAAGCGAATGTGATGCGTGAGTAGCAAAATCGTACTCTTGGCCCTAGTTGGCTCTACTAAAATAAGAGACGTTCCCTTTCGGCTTAAAATCGTTGATTTCAAATCAGCGGGCTTGCCTATGGCAAGTGCCATCAGAAACAACAACAACAAAACAAATACTTGAGGTTTATAGATACATTTATAACAAAGTGATTCAAATTAATCTCATACAAATCTGATTAATCGCCATTGGTAAAATGTTAACATTATATTAATTTTATTTTTTTACAAATTTATTTATAAGGCAACTTATTTATAAGGCAGTAATAAAATCTTTTAATCCTCATGTGCGAGGTCAATTTGAATCTAGCGGCCCTAGACAGTTGCTTATTCAGAAATTTGTCACTGTACGTATCTGTGCTTAATTTTGACCTAAATAAGTAAAAGAGTCTGTCTTTTTTTATTTCTTTATTCTTTCATATGGTAGACAAGTAAATGAAATTTAGTATAATGCCATTATATTAAAATTGTATGTCTATATCAATCCAGTTGATAACTCGGCGTTGCTCGGGATCCAGCATTTTGATATGCCTCTTTGTTCCATTCTCCACAAATAAAGTATTAAATTTCTTCAACAAATAAATATTTTCTGAACCTCTTCTTGTTGAAGTAATTTTTTAAATCTCGCCTGTAAATACTGTTCGGAAGTTTAGGTGTTCTAGAAGCAGAAGAAATTCCATTTTTACATTGCTGCAACACATTCCAGCTTATCCTTCACCCAACTTTTTGCTGCCATAAGTTGTACAAATACTCGATATCGATCCCTGTGCTCATAATGTTTTCAGATTTATAAGCACAATTGGAATTGTAGATATTACTACTATATTGCTTCAAATTCAAGGTAAAAGATTTTCCTTTAGACTGTTTTTTTTCATCCTGATAGATATATTATGTTCTTAAGTTTCTTCTAATAGATATATCATGTCATCCTGATAGAGATATCACGTCCTTTGTTGACTTCTCATTCATTATTCTCCACACACCTGCAGCTTCGTTCTTCAGTAGTTATTTGATATCTTCGTTCCTTACTTTTTTTTTTTTTTTTTAGAATTTGCTTTCAGGTTGAATTGTTTCTCTTGGGCGTTTTCTAGAAATCTTTTATCCACCTTCACTTCAGTATTAGCCAATTCCTTCGGTTTTGTCTTATTGTTTCCGATATTCTATCTTGTACTTTTTTTGCGGCTGACGTTTTTTATTTTTTTAAATACTTTAATTTAATTTGATTTTCTATGTGCTTGTAACCTAGGGAATTTTGCAATCGATTTCTGGTTCATTAACTAATATGCTAGAATTTTGAAATTCAGTTATACTTCCTCGATTAAAGTATACTATTTCACTGTTTCCAGACCTGAATTATCAATTAAATCATTAAAAGGATTAAGTTTTGATCCCATAAGAAACTCGAAGTGTATTAGAGAATGCAAGAAAAATAGACTTTAAGATTATATAATATCCATGACAAAGTAGAATAAATTAAAAATTTAAAAGTTGAAATATATTAAAATAAAAAATGTATTTTTAGCTCAGCAATAAAAAAATTGTTTTTGAGAGCTGTTTTTAGGGAATTTATTATTTTGTTATTACTATTTAAATTAAAAAGTTAAGATGAATAATAATTATTGACAATAGTTGTCTTATTTCAAAAGATATCGTTTAGGTTAAAAGCTACTACCAGCTACCGTTGGAGACTAGTTCACACACCATGCAGGTATTTAAAATAATTGACAAAAACAAATAAGCAATTCCCCTGCCCCACTAATGCATCGATTTCACTTATTTTTTATTTCATATGAAAGTTTTTGTCCCATTTCCATTCCCATTTTCGAGAGATAATACCAATAATGAGAGAGTATTCTGATTGGTTAGCTGTACTTCAAACTGGGAAAATTAATTTTCCCGTATTAATTGTGCATTTGTACGATTTAAGGCTTAGTAGATTAATACAGTTTATTGGAAAAAAATTATAATATCAAACGCCTTACAAACTTTTTAAATCAGCAGAGAATTTTAATGGCAAAATAAAAATATGGCAAAATAATAATAATAAAAAATGGCAAATACAAATTTTATCTTTAAGTAAGCCATTTTTATCACTTTTTATTAGCAATAGTTCTACACTCAGAAACACATAACATAGATAATGCTCATTATTGATCTACATATTCAATAAGCGTCCAGCGTTGAAAAATTTACGAAATTTTTCCTAAAAAGTAGCAGCTGTACAAAATTAGAAGTATCATTTCCAAATAATTGATTATGTGAAAATTTAACATAAAGGCCTACTTAGCATTAACACTTCACTTGATTTAAGTTGTTGAAAGCGATTCAAATTTCATTTTCGAAACTTCTTAATATCGATGTTTTAAAATTAATTAGCCTATTTTTATAAAATTTTAAAAAATATTCTTATTTTGAGTGACTCGCGTATGCGCAAATACAATTTCTTAATCAATAAAAGATCCTGTGAAATAATTTAAAAGTACATTTAAAAATTAATTAAAATTTTAAAAAAAATCGATATTACAAAAACTTTTTTTTTTTTTTGCATGTTGAAGGAGTGTAAAGTTGATTTTTTGTGTGATGATATGACACAAAAATTGGGGGAAAATATTATGATTTTAATTAATTTTAATAAAGAAATCTAATTAAAGTTTTGAAAAATCTGTTTATGGTGAGCACCTCCTATCCAAGAAATAAATACCTATTAAATTTGGTAACTGCTATTCAACAATCAACTTTTCACAGTGTGCCGTAGAATGCCTATCACGATTGTCACATGGGATAATTTACAGATACTATAAAGATCATCATTATAAAACGATAAAATTTTCAATAATTTTGGCAGAAAAGCATGGATCAAAAATAATGCAGCAACATTCTTACCTTGTATGCGTTTCGCGCCATTGGATCAAGCTATTAAAGAATTTCTTAAACTTAATAAAGAACTCAGAAGATATTAACGTTCTGCAGTCAAGTCTTTTCTTCCCAGAGCTCATTTGTTTGCTACATAACTGAAAATTAATATCGGATGCTTAACTACTTTTTCCAACTAATCTCCTAATTTTGCAGTCACATGACACAAAGTGGACTCTTAATATATTTTTAAGTATTCCAAACACGTTGATTCGCATAACAAGTCTACATGCATACATGGGATATAAAAAACGCGGCATCAAGAATGTGTCGAAATGAATTAATAATAATTCTGTGTAGTAATTTTAAGTGTCACTCTCCAATTATTCAAATTTTTTCTTTTTGAGTGGTGGCCTTGTTGCTGGTATTGTTGCATATGTTTTAAGCGTTTATAGAATAAATTAAAATTCCTACTTAAGTGTTATTTTCAGGGTTTGTAACCATCCATGAAAAAAAATTTATTTCAAATTAAATTACTTATTTTTTTTATGAAATAACTTTATTTTTTAAAAATTACTTATTTTTTATTTATTATTCTTGTTACTGATTTTGATGTTTAAGAAAATGCTTGGCTGAAACGTCCCAAACAGATAATTCTTGATAGATGCCAATCAGTTAACCTATAACCTTGACCTTGTTGTTGAAATAACAATTCCAGATCTTGAAAGTAATTCGTGTAATGAATTTAAAACGATAGTCGATTTTGTAAGCGAATATACGAGCTCCCTTCAGAAATAAATTGTTTTGACTACATTCGTAGAACTGGTTTAGTATGATTTACTTTGAATTGAAATTATTGATATCAAAAAATAAAGCAATCTTCATGAAAGTAACTTAAAAGTAAATATATCCTGAATAAAAACTAATAAAAGAAAGATATATTGTACTATAGAGCGCGCTAATGCTGCTACATCTAAAACACAAATAAAATTAACCAAATTAGAAATAAATACTGTCTTTTACTTCAAAAATGAATTAAATATTATAAAAGGGAAGGAAATGATGAATTCGGCATGAAGACTTTATCAAGTATCACTCTCACGCAGGGATTCAAACCAGGGAATTTTTTCTGTGAGTGGTCTGACTTCCGTCCAAGGGTAGACTCATCACAGAAAAAAAAATCCCTGGTTTCAATCAATCCCTGCCTGAGAGTGACCCTTGATAAAGTCTTCAGGCCGATATCCTCGTTTCTTTCCTTTTTTATTCTATTGAATTCATTTTTGCATATAATAGTTAATTTATTTCTAATTTGGTTATTTTGAATTGATTAATGTTTCATCTACAAGACAATTTTAACACAAAAATATATTTTAGGATTCATTAGTTCACATATTTTTAAAGAATAGAAACAATTAGGATGAATAAATGACGAATTATCTGATATAGCTGTGAGAACCAAATAAAAAATATCATATTTTATTATTATCGGGAACAAATCTTAATTTATATAATACTAGCCGCCTTTGGCGACCAGCCAGTTCGCCAGTATTACCTCTCGCAACAATTTTCAATTAAATAATTTAAGTAACTGGTCTCTTAATAGATTCTCAAGCAAAGCATTTTTAATCTTCAAATTTTGATAGTCATACCAAACTTATACTGTTGTTTAGATCGTTTCATTCAGTTTACTATATATATTTTGCTAATTTGTCGCCATTTCCGGTAAAAGTTCAACTTTAATTTAAAGTGTAAATGATGAAATTGCAATTAATAGAAAGATATTTTTTAATAAAACCAAGCGTTTTATTTTATTTATCATCTTTATTTTTATTTATTTATTACTAGCCGCCATTGGCGACCAGCCGGTTCGCCAGTATTACCGCTCGCTACAATTTTCAATTAAATATTTTAAGTAACTGGTCTCTTAAAGGATTCTCAAACAAAACATTTTTAATCTTCAAATTTTGATAGTCATACCAAACTTATATTGTTTAGATCATTTCGTTCAATTTACTAAATATATTTTGCTAATTTGTTGCCATTTCCGGTAAAACTTAAACTTTAATTAAAAATGTAAATGACGAAATTGCAATTAATATTAAGATATTTTTTAATAAAACAAAGCGTTTTATTTTATTTATCATCTTTATTGTTATTTATTAATTATTATTATTATTGAATATGAGTATTGCAAACAGAATCGCTCGGTATTTAAGTCTTATGTTAACTACAAAATATTTTTCATAGTTTATGTAATATCTCAAACAATAATTCAACAAAAATTTCTGAGATTCAGTATAAAATTCAGTTTTTAGTTTTGCTTTCAAAAGGATTGAAATGAATTCAATAATAATATTTTGTTCCGGCCTATAAATATATTTCAAAAATTATGAAGTCTAAATTTAATACAGTAAGGTATCATATTCTAAGAAATATTCTGGACACACCAAATTTTAAATAAATGAATGAATGTTTCTATTTTCCACGATCAACTAAGACTTATTTATGAAGTTTTAAATGTTAAAAATTTAGAAAAACTCAACATTTTCATAATCTTAGGCCAATTAATCTCGAGAAACCTGCGCGTTGATTGGCGTATTTTCTTTGAAACGATCGATGGAAAATCTAAAATTATCCTTTTTTTTATTGAATAGTGATATTCAAATTTTCATAAATCAGTCAGTTTAAATGATTGGAAATTAAATTTTAAAAGTCAGTGATTTAGTTAATTGGAAATTAACTCTATGACCACCATAAAATCTGTGCTTTCTCTTGTGGTGTATGCATTCTCCTTAATATCAGATCGAATAAAACATCACATACAAAAGTACTACATAGAACAAACACATCAAAAGAAAACATAACATTTCAATAATTGCCAAAAGCAAAAGAGAGAAAAATGCAATTAATAAGCAGACGATATTTAGAAAAGTACAGATATTTAGACTGGAAAATAAAATTATCTGAAATTAAAAACACGCGCAGATGATATTTACAAAAAAAAAAAAAAATGTTCAAACCTGAAAAGGAAAATATATGAGTTATTCCATCAATAAATGCCATAAGTTTGTTTACATCTTCATTATTTTATGAGTCATTAAATATCAAAATGGATCCGGGACTGAATAAACACCCTGTATAGAGAGTGTAAAGATCAAAAAATAATTTTTCTTGAATTTATTTTTTAGAAAAAATAATATTTCATATTTGCTTCATTTCCTACAGACACTTGCCGAAAATTATATTTTTGCAGATTTCATTTCCAAAAAGATTTAATTTATTTTCAGTTAGAGCTTTAATCAATGTGATGGCAACACTTTGAAAAAAGCTATTTTTTTGTCCTGAATGCGAAACGTGCTTAATCCTCATTTTTATTTTTGACGAAAAAAATTATTGAAAAACATAGTTAAAATATTTATTTAAAAATTCATTAAAAATGGAAATTTAATTTTAAGATTAAAACAGTAGTATCATTTAAAAGATCAATTTTTTATCTTTAACTTCATGTAAAAATTGTTTTTGTGCGGTAATATTTTCGGCAGTTATAGCAGAAACACATCAAAATTTCGCTTAATTTTTAAATAAATAAAATTCGAGTTTAAAATTCGAAAAAATAACCCCCAAATGCACATTCCCGGCCTCCAAGGTATACACGTGCCAAATTTGGTAGCTGTAAGTTGAATGGTCTGGTCTGTAGAGCGCCAACACACACACACACACACACACACACACATTGAGCTTTATTATAAGTATAGATATAGATATAGATTATTGAATATGAGTATTGCAAACAGAATCACTCGGTATTTAAGTCTTATGTTAACTACAAAATATTTTTCATAATTTATGTAATATCTCAAACAATAATTCAACAAAAATTTCTCAGATTCAGCATAAAATTCAGTTTTTCGTTTTGCTTTCAAAAGGATTGAAAATAAATCAATAATAATATTTTGTTCCGGCCTATAAATATATTTCAAACATTATGAAGTCTAAATTTAATGCAGTAAGGTATCATATTCTGAGAAATATTCTGGACACAGCAAATTTTAAATAAGTGAATGTATGTTTCTATTTTCGAAGAAGAACTAAAACTTATTTATGAAGTTTTGAATGTTAAAAATTTAGAAAAACTCGATTTTCATAATTTTAAGCCAATTAATCTTGAGAAACCTGCGCGCTGATTGCCGTATTTTCTTTGAAACGATCGATGGAAAATCTAAAATTATCCTTTTTTATTGAATAGTGATATTCAAATTTTCATAAATCAGTTAGTTTAAGTGATTGATTTAGTTGATTGGAAATTAACTCTTTTTATTTAAAATATTAGTGTTTCAAGAACATTTTGTTCATTGTGATTTCCACAGCAGAAAGTTTATGTAAAATGAAAAATTCGTTGTTCATTAAAGCATTTATTGAATCAAGTTACATAAAATATAATCATTTTCCATTTAGATCATTTTAGCAGATCTGTGTCTTAATAAAGGTTTACAAATTAGCTGTGTGGCCCTGATTTGAATGGATATCCTGTTCATATTAAACAAAACTTGCCTTAAAATAAAACTGATTTATTGGATTAATAATATAGAGAGTGTAAAAGATCATAAAATAATTTTTCTTGAATTTATTTTTTAGAAAAAATAATATTTCATATTTGTTTCATTTAATACAGACACGTGCCGAAAATTATATTTTGGCAGATTTCATTTCCAAAAAGATTTAATTTATTTTTTATTGGAGTTTTAATCAATGTGATGGCAGCACTTTGAAAATAGCTAATTTTTTTCCCATGAATGCGAAACGTGCTCGTACAGCTTCAATTTTATTTTTATTTTGTACGAAAAAAATTGTTGAAAAAATAAAGTTAAAATATTTATTTAAAAATTCATTAACAATAGAAATTTAATTTTCAGGTAAAAACATTGGTATCATTTAAAAGATAAATTTTTGATCTTTAACTTGATGTAAAAATCTTTTTTGTGCGTTAATATTTTCGGAAGTTATAGTAGAAACAGGTCAAAATTTCGCTTAATTTTTAAATAAATAAAATTCTAATTAAAAATTTGAAAAAATAACCCCCAAGTGCACATTCCCGGCCTCCAAGGTATATATGTGCCAAATTTGATAGCTGTAGGTTGAATGGTCTGGCATGTAGAGCGCCAACACACACACACATACACACACACACACACACACACACATTGAGCTTTATTATAAGTACTAGCCGCCTTTGGCGACCAGCCGGTTTGCCAGTATTACCGCTCGCTACAATTTTCAATTAAATATTTTAAGTAACTGGTCTCTTAAAGGATTCTCAAACAAAACATTTTTAATATTCAAATTTTGATAGTCATACCAAAATGATACTGTTTAGATCGTTTCGTTCAATTTACTATATATATTTTGCTAATTTGTTGTCATTTCCGTCAAAACTTCAACTTTAATTTAAAATGTAAATGATGAAATTGCAATTAATATTAAGACATTTTTTAATAACATCAAGCGTTTTATTTTATTTATCATCTTTATTGTTATTTATTAATTATTATTATTATTGAATGTGAGTATTGCAAACAGAATCGCTCGGTATTTAAGTCTTATGTTAACTACAAAATATTTTTCATCATTTATGTAATATCTCAAACAATAATTCAACAAAAAGTTCTCAGATTAAGCATAAAATTCAGTTTTTAGGTTTGCTTTCAAAAAGATTGAAATGAAATCAATAATAATATTTTGTTCCGGCCTATAAATATATTTCAAAAATTATGAAGTCTAAATTTAATACAGTAAGGTATCATATTCTGAGAAATATTCTGGACACACCAAATTTTAAATAAATGAATGTATGTTTCTATTTTCCACGATCAACTAAGACTTATTTATGAAGTTTTAAATGTTAAAAATTTAGAAAAACTCAACATTTTCATAATCTTAGGCCAATTAATCTCGAGAAACCTGCGCGCTGATTGGCGTATTTTCTTTGAAGCGATCGATGGAAAGCCTAAAATTTTCCTTTTTTTACTGAATAGTGATATTCAAATTTTCATAAATCAGTTAGTTTAAATGATTGGAAATTAACTTTTAAAAGTCAGTGATTTAGTTAATTGGAAATTAACTCTATGACCACCATAAAATCTGTGCTTTCTCTTGTGGTGTACGCATTCTCCTTAATATCCGCTCGAATAAAACATCACATACAAAAATACTACATATAACAAACACATCAAAAGTAAACATAACATTTCAATAGTTGCCATAAACAAAAGAGAGAAAAATGCAATTAATAAGCAGACAATATTTAGAAAAGTACAGATATTTAGACTGGAAAATGAAATTATCTGAAATTAACCACACGCGCAGACGATATTTACAAAAGTAAAAATATTCAAACCTGAAAAGGAAAATATATGAGTTTTTCCATCAATAAATGCCATAAATTTGTTTATATCTTCATAGATCATAAAATAATTTTTCTTGAATTTATTTTTTAGAAAAAATATTTCATATTTGTTTCATTTCCTACAAACACTTGCCGAAAATTATATTTTTGCAAATTTCATTTCCAAAAAGATTTAATTTATTTTTTATTGGAGCTTTAATTAATGTGATGGCAACACTTTGAAAAAAGCTGATTTTTTCCCATGAATGCGAAACGTGCTTAATTTCAATTTTTATTTTTTACGAAAAAAGTTATTGTAAAACATAGTTAAAATATTTATTTAAAAATTCATTAAAAATAGAAATTTAATTTTAAGATTAAAACATTAGTATCATTTAAAAGATAAATTTTTGATCTTTAACTTGATGTAAAAATCTTTTTTTGTGCGGTAATATTTTCGGAAGTTATAGCAGAAACACGTCAAAATTTCGCTTAATTTTTAAATAAATAAAATTCTAGTTAAAAATTCAAAAAAATAATCCCCAGGTGCACATTCCCGGCCTCCAAGGTGTACACGTGCCAAATTGGTTCTGGCCTGTAGAGCGCCAACATACACACACACACACACACACACACACACACACATTGAGCTTTATTATAAGTATAGACAGATATACAGTGGCTCCCAAAAGTGTTCGTACACTAAAGAAATTTGCAGAAATTGTGTTCTATACTTCTTAATAAAGCATTTTATTAGTTGGTTTTTTTTTATTTAGCATCTTTAAATAGTTCTTAATAAAACTGAACAAATATATTTATAAAAAATCAAGTAGTATTGTTCTAAAAAATAAATAAATAAAAAATGTCGCAAAATTAGAACACAAAAGTCTTCGTACATCCAAACATTATTTATTTAAATTCATCCTAAAAATATCTTTTGCGGCTTATTTTTCTTCTAATTGAAAAATACACTAAAATCGTTTGATTTCAGTATTTAATATCACAATTATTTATTCTATTTACTTTATTCTTAGATATGACGCGCATTCGTAAAGAAACGAGTTTAGACGTACGAAAATTAATTATATTTCATTTTAAAGCTGGAAAATCAATTAGAGGCATTGCAACTATAACTAATCTACCTCATTCAGCGGTGCAAAGCATAATAAAACGTTACAGAAAGGGAAAAAGGATTGCAAACAAGCCTCGTAATGGTCGCCCTCAAATTCTGTCAGCTAGAAGTCAAAGAAATATTGTAAGTAAATTTCTACAAAATCCACATCTGAGTGCAATAAAGTTTACTTCACAATATAATGAATCAAATGGAACTTCTATTTCCTGTGAAACTATTCGTAGAATTCTTCGGAATGCTGGTATACATGGCCGCTCTGCACGAAGAAAATTCTTTGTAAGTCAGAAGAACAGAATTGCTAGGCTTAAATTTGCCAAATCTATGATAAATCAGCCAGAGAGCTATTGGAATCGTGTCTTATTTGCAGATGAAAGTAAGTTTAACATCTTTGGGTCGGATGGGAGAATCATTGTATGGAGAAAAAACACCGAAGAACTTAATCCCAAGAATTTAGTTGGAACAGTAAAGCATGGCGGTAGAGGTGTCATGGTTTGGGGGTGTATGTCAGCGGCTGCAGTAGGCAATTTAGTATTCATTGATGGTATAATGGATCATAGAGTTTATATAAATATTTTCAATAATAATTTAAAAGTGTCAGCACAAAAATTGGGCATTTTAAACAACTTTGTGTATTACCAAGACAACGATCCTAAGCACACGGCCATGAATGTTCGTCTTTTTTGCCTCTATCATTGCCCTCAAACCCTTAAAACACCAGTTCAATCATCGGATTTAAACCCTGTAGAACATATTTGGAAAGAATTAGAGGTGCGAATAAGAAGTCACAACATTAAATCGAAAATTCAACTGAAAGCAGTAATGATCGAAGAATGGAACAAGATCGGTGCAGAAGTAACCGACCGTTTAGTTAAATCTATGCCCAAACGTTTAAAAGCTGTTATAAAGAATAAAGGCTATCCTACTAAATACTAAACATTTATAAAAATTTAGAAAATTTCATATTTAGTGATGTTTTTTTAAAGTGTATGATCACTTTTATGTCCTATTTTTTTGCAATTTTATTTGTCATTTTTTAAAAAAAATAATTTGCATTGTAATTAAAATTTATTCTTTACTGCTTTATTAAGAACAGTAAAAATATGCTATGAAAAATTTTTCATGTAAAAATAAGAATATATAATGGTAAATAATGAGGTTTTTAATTGATTCTTGTTGGTGTACGAACATTTTTGGGAGCCACTGTAGATATAGATTTATAGATGAGTCACAAAATAATTTTTAACGAAAATTGCAAGACAAATCTTAAACAAATTAAATTTATTAAAACGTTCCTATCGACATATGACAGTCTTTGACAAACAGGTGCAGAAATAATAAATAAATTCCACTATCATATTAGTCCTATTTAAAAATAGGCTTTTTTAATTTTGTGAAGAAAAATAAATAGTATTAGAATATTATATTAATTATACCATTTGTCTTCAAGAAAAAATATCAGCTTTGAAAACTCTCCTTTTTTAAACAGATAAAAGTTTTTTATACATTGGATATTAATTTTACAAAAAATATATTATAACTGACACTGGTATAAATCTTTCCTAATAAAATATCCCCGAAAAAATATTATAGTTAAGAAGGAATATCATAAACATTTTTTATAGTGCTATTAACATTTCTAGTTCAATTTGCAAAAATATTATGCATCGGAATTCAAAAATGATTAGATATGTATCCAAAGAAATCACTTGTAATTCGAAAATATTTTTATTAAAGACACTGGATCATGAGCTATAGCCAAAAGGCGAACGTCTGTAATTCGAATTTAAAAACGCTAAAACAAGAATCCCGTTTAATGTAGCAGTCAATTAATATAGCAAATATATTGAAACAAATCCACAAAATATACGAAAACCGTTTTTTACAAGAAGTATGAACGACCAATATATGTAAATACCAAAATTGATGCATTCACTATTTTTTTTAAAATATTCCCCCAACTTTGATTATCATAATATTTAATCAATGAATACTTCCAGAAAAAAACTTTTATGTCCCTCTGAAATACAAATTTATATTAAGTTAGTACAAGTAGTAGTAGCTAATTAAATTAAAGCTAAATTAGTATTCTGATTGGTTTCCTTTTTTATTGCGTTGTTACGGCCAGGTTTTATTTCTTTTTTTAAATATATTTTGCTGATATTTTTTTCTAATGTAAATCCCCTTAATTCTTTTCATTCTTGTTACGTAAATTGTATTTAACTTTAATAGTAAGCTTCATTCATTGTAAACTGAATTCTTCATGTATTTGTCCAAATTTTTCATGTCAGCACAAAAGGTTTGAAGGTTTAGAAAGGTCGAGTTCAAGAACTCCGACAACTCTCACCCATATCGACAAAATTAGTAGCTGAATGAATGAGGTCGAGCTACTAAATAACGTAATGTTTTGTTGCTACGTTTGATTTAAGATGAACTAAAACATTCTAGTACAGAAACATCATTCGTTGTCGCAAATTTTAACTACTCCTCAACGAATAATGGATTCTTACTTTCAAAAATTGTAATCATTCATTACTACAATTAGAAACATTAATTTCTGCTTTTCGTTTTCATATGTAATTTTAACAAAATAGATATATCATTTAATCTAAATTTAGTTGCAAAAAATAAATCAAGAAAAAGATAACATTAAAATCGCCTGCTTTTAAATAGAAAATCATTTGAATGCGATTATTTCAAACGATTTAATAAATTACATTTTATTTTTTTTATTTTTTTATTTCTGGTAAGATTTGTTGAAATTACCGACGAAAAAGAATTTCTAAAATGCTGCTCTAATACTTATTATTTTGTAAAATATTCCTTCTTTTCCCTCTATCTTTTCGTAGGAACGCGTTTTTGTGACAGAAGTGACATGCTAAAATTCATGTTTTCGTTTTTTTACACGCTAAAAAGTCGTTCGATACACTATTTTTCCATTTAATGTTCTTCGTCTTCCTCGATCGAAACAATACTGCCCGCACGAATTCTTTTTTCAACTAAAAAAAAATTCTAACATGTATGAAGGTCACCAACTTCGTGCTTAGTTTCTCTTGAATGTTGAGTCGATTTTGGAAAAAAAATTATATTACCGTCTTGCAGGGTCGTTGTCAAAGAGCACTTATATAATTTGTAATATGCTTAAAAATACTAACTTAGTGATCCTGCATTATAGAGAAAAGTAATAAGATCTATAATGGTTGAAATTAAAAGAGACGAATACAGATTTCAATGAAATATTTAGGAAGATTGTGGTGCTATTTCATAATTTTGCCTTTGGAGTTAAGAATACCGATTTCCCTAAAGATAAAATTACATCGCATATGGCCGTTTGACGAGTAATTTATTATTGATAATTGAGGATTATGACATCCCATTATTTGAACTTAATTAGCTACTACTTTCTGTCATCTCAATAATTCGCATTCCGTTGCCGAACAATAAACTGAAAATTAAATGAATTGATATTTTGGCATGGATAAATGATTTTTGAAAGTTACTTTATAAAAAAGGAGCATGGAGATGGATTTTGTGCATTTTCAATAAATTATAATTTGTACCAGGCTGAGTGAATATCAAGTATATTCATACCCACTCATTATCGACTGGTATATAACTCTCTCTCAAATATTGGTCTTTATTAAATCAAAAGCGAGAGACTCTGCCACATTTCATAATGCTTCCTCTGTTTTCCTCCTTATGTTCCTCTTTATTTCAGATGTCAAAGATAATATTTCTTAATTAAACTGTATGCCCCAAAAATTCAATCATCCATACTTCTTTATCGTTAACTTACACCTGTTGCAAAATTAGCAGATATTAATATTTCGAAAATTCTCTTTAAATTTATCTTTATAATAGAATCGTCTAGCGACGTCCATAACACTTTTTGGCATCTAGTCAACTTTTGTTTTGGAGTCTGAGCCTTTTATTTATGCGTTCGAATAATGAATGCGAACAAACCGGAGGTATTTATGAACAGACTTCACAAACTTCAAATTTTATGAAAATTTTTTATGCTGGATTGTAGCAAAAGTTAAGGAGTTGAGGACTATTAATATATTAATATTTTCTTTCTGCTTTTTTTCTGTATTTCGCATTACATTTTCACAGAATTGCGGATTTGAAAGTTTTAGGAAACGAATGTTATCATTCCTGAAATCGATTATTTATTTCGTGTATTCATTTTCTTATTTATTTTATCATACTTATTTTACTTCTAGTTATATTTGGCAGAATTCATTTTTTTTTTTGAAGTTCAGTTTTTTTTTCGTTACATATTGGGTCATGTCTGATTATTTTTTGTCATTGGATCTCTATTTGTTTCAAGCCGATTTTAATAGTTATTTTTTTTTTATTTGTGTGTACGTTAACATTATGGAGAGAAAAAAAATCACTGTAAGAAAACAAAACTTATAATGTTACTATACATTTACTTCTAAAGCGTACTACCAATAATAATTATTTTTTCTTTTATTTCTTGACCGTTTTGCCAATATGCATAAGAATTTCTAATACAATGTTTTATTAGTTAATCTGTAACAAGCCAATTTGTGTAAAGAATTTCTGCAATAACTTTTGTTAGTTATCTGTTATCATATCTGAGATATTGCTAACTAGACTTTAACTAAACAAGACTAACACGCACCTTCTAGTAAACTAATAATAACACCTAAGGAAGAGAAAGTAGGTAAAGATTAGATAACTATTACATCGATGTGTTGATTTTCATTTCTAAACAGCTTTAAGTTTAAAAATATTTTATATATCTGTTGCAAATATATGAAGGAAAAATTATTCGTGTATGAGCATTATGTATAAGTATTATGTAAGTAAAAATATGTGAGAATTATGTACACAGAACAGACGTAATGAGACTTAAGCATCTAGATAAACAGGATATATTTTTTGTACAATCACACGACTTTCTGTCCCGTTATCAGTCTACCCTAGATTCTTAAATATGAAATATAAAAAAAAGAACTCTAAAGCCGATTTTAGCAAACTAAATTGCAGGTAGGGCGGAAAAACTTTATTGATAGAAAAATGTTATTGGTAAAGATTCACTCCTGCTGCAAACAATGTCAAAATTCTCCAAAAAGATAATTAAAGATGTTTTTTTCGATTTAATAAATTATGCAAATTAATATTGAATAGTTTTACTAATCTATTTGCAATTTAAGTAAAATTTTGACGAATTTAGCATTAAAGTATTTAAAATGGATTCATTTATGAGTTTAAGAACCATATCCAAAATATGTATTTTGATAAAGAGTTTGTTTTCACAAAACTTTAAGCTGAAAAACTAATTCCTTAACTTTGCACATTCTGGACTGTAATATTTAATTGCGAAACTAAGCTCAGAGAAAAGTTGTTGGGTTTTGAATATAGTGTTAAAACGTCTAAGATTTCAAATCATGAAATTAGATAATTAAATACTATCTGTTAGCACTCAATTATTTAATCTCATTTGAAATTCAGCCCGGAGAAATATTCTGACAAAATATAATTACTAATTTCATTTTTTAAATTTTATGAAATCTTTTTTGTAAAGAAGTAAGGTGACTAAATGCAATAGGTCTTTTTATAGTATAAAAACCATTTTCAAAATTTGTTTTTGTATACAATTTCCGTTTTTATTAACTAGAAATATTTAATTAGAAAATTACTAGAAATACACAAGATTTTTACAAAAATTGTTTTCTGGAATTAAAAACCTGAATATAAAATTTCAATTTATATTCTTGTTTAAATCTTAAACATTTGTAATCTGCTTATTTGACATCGATGAAATGATTTATTTTTAAGAAATACTTAAGAAAAATCAGTTAAAATATCATATTAAATACAAAAATGGTTTTTGATTTTTTTGATAAAAATGCGATAAAACTTTTCCTCTTCAAATGTTGAATTATTCTATTATCATGTCAAAAAGAAGGATGTATTTTATACAAAAAAAATACCGAAGTACTAAAAAAACAAAGGACATGTCCAAAATATTGAGTTATCAGAGCAAAATGTAATAATTTTCAAAAAAAAGTTATTAATTCAAAGAACAAATTTTCGAACATTATTCTATTTTTTACTTTACTTAAGGTATAAAAAAATGCAAAACACAAGTTGATTAAATAATTTAGAGCATTATATAGATGTTATTACTTTGTAAAATTTTTATACTTTCATTTCGTATAATAGAAAAATTAAATAATGTCACTCACCAGTTAAATTACTTTCCTTTTCAAATTTCTTTTTTAATTCAGTTTACATCAACACCTTCTGTAACAAAACGAGTCATGTTTACGGAAATGGAATAGTGTTACCGCTTTAAAACTCTTCAAGTTCAAATACATTTGAGCTTTATTCATTTTTAAAAATATATTGAAATGACACTGAAACATCACAGCACTCACCATTTATACATGCATGGAAATATTTCTACAAGACCGTTTGCGTGAATGTGGCATTGTCATAGAACAATCGTTTCTACATCGCATCTCTTTCTTCTTCAAGATTTGTGACGTCAGCCTACATACAGAAAAGAATTTAATGCCTGCAATTTCATAACTCATTAAATGTGCAGTGATCCTGTGACTATGCTAATGATTCTTTGTGGAGAGTATCGTGTAGACATGTGCCTTCAGGTAACGCCGATTGAACTCTTTTACTGTGAATGCACGAATCTGTTTACGTGTAACTTGTTTTTGCAATTGAATTGTTCATTAAATTATAACCATTAAACACTGAGTTATCAGCTCAGGAGGGAATGCTTATTGCTTCAAACAAGCTTTTTACTTTGCGTTAAAGGAGTTTTTTCCATACACATTTTCAATGAACACAAAAGCATATTAGTAGAAGTTATATATATAAAAATCGGGCAATGCGATCTAAAATGTAATAAATAGTCGTTTATAAAAATCCCTTCTTTTATTTTCTGCACTCAAAATTTTTTACTAAGAAAATAATCAGGACATAGTTGAAAACTGAAGAAGACGTAGCAAAGATAAAAAAAATAGAGACAAAATAATGATATAATCAATAAAAAATCAATATGGACTAGTTATGAAATGGAGAAATCATTTGAGAAATAATTTGTTTCTATATAAGTACTGAGATACAGATGTTTTTGTTAGATAAATGTGAACGCTCTAATTTTACATTTTTTATATGAATTGTTATTTAAATAACAGTCTAATGTGGCAAAGATAGGGTTTATTATATTTTATATAATGAAATATACACAGAGATGCAATTTATAATAGTGAACCATTATCTATAAAAAGGTTTTTGATAAGAATTGAATAACTGTACCCAATTAAGCAAGAAATAGATTTCCATAAATAGCATAAATCACAGATAATAGTGCATGGAGGATTGAAGCAGCTACACTATTAAAAATAAATTTTAATACTTTTAAATTCTCCACTAAACGAACCCCCAAACACACACACATGGCAACCTAAAAAAACAATTTTTTTAATGTTTTTTTTTTTTGTAAATAATTTTTTCCGACTCTCAGATTCGACATGGAACCCATAAATATTGAGAAATGAGAATTTAGCATATACTTAGCGTTATATCAAACATCAAAAATCTTAAATTTAGATTATCAGATCTTAGAAAACTATTTACTTTAATATTAAGCATAACTTTAAAATATTAAATTTAAATTTTATTTTTAATTTTGCTTTCAACATTATTCGCCATATTTGAAAAAAAAATCTTTGACAGGATAATTTTTGATTTCTTAAAATCTCATAAATATATTATACTATCCTTTCTAATTAAAAGAAAATTAGTAAAATTTTCATTTTTGTATTATTTCCATTTGTGAAAAATATTAATTCTTGTCCACATTAAAGAATTTATATATCATATAAATATTTACCACTATAATGGATTGTAGAAAAATATATTTTACTTGCCTCTCTCGCAAGACTACAAAGAAAATTAAATCTCTTCTTATCGAATCTGATGTGATAATTTTTTTAATAACAAGATAACAAGAAAAACGTTGACCTACGTTTTTCCTCCTGAAATATTTTTTGATAATATAATACTCTAATTATAAGTAAATCACAGTGATTTTTCAAATTAATAAGTTACTATTTGTCTCAAGAATGAATAATAAAGATTAATTTTTCAGACCAGTGCATTTTTATATGGATGAAAAGAAATTTTTCAACGAATGGAGATTAAAATCAAACAATTGATTAAAGCTATCTTGTTTTCATGTGTACACTACTAGAAAAACATTAATCTACTTATTTTGCATTTCGCAATTGACGGATAGCGAAGAATGATAATAAAATAAATAACAGATTATTATGACCTTGTTTTCACATTGTGTGAATCCAATTCTTTTTTTTTATTACTAAAGAGAATAAAAAAAAAGGAGGAAACTAGTTTGACCTGCTGTGTTATATAATTTGGAATCTTATGTTTAGTGTTCTTACATTCATTTTAATGTCCGCTGTCTCTTTTAAATAATTAAAATAAAAATGGAACAATCAAACGAATATCAACAGATAAAAAGCTGTTTATGAATTTAAAAAAAAATAAACGGAAACTTTTTTAATGGATAAAAATAAAGCAATATTCAAAATCTTAAAATAATAAATTTTGATTCGAAGCGAGAAAAGATAGAATAAAACATAATGAAGCAGTGAGATTTATTATTTCTAAAACTTACTGTTTTATTATAAGGAACTAGCCGCCTTCAGCGTCCAATTTGTTCCTCAAAATTATTGAGTTTTAGGCTGTTAATTATTAATATGATATGCATTTCTTTAAAAAACTTTTCGCCTTGTAATTTGATACTACTAAAAGACCTGAATTCAATTAAAATAATTTACTTTAAATTAAAAGTTTATACGAAAGCGGAAATGGAAATCCTACTACTGTGATGATAGGCAAAATGATTCGCTTGAATGTTTTGTTGGAGAGTTGGAATTCCATCACAGCATTTAAAAACATTGCTTTGGATAGTGTATGAAATTGATTTTAAAAATATTATTAAAATTAAATTAAAAAATTGTACGAAAATGAAATTTATATAATTGAAAAGGTATTTTTAATTTTTAAGATAATAGAAAAAGCACTTTTATAGAATAATTTTTTTTAAAAATATGAACATAAATTTCCGTAAGCAAATCATAACAATTGCAGCTAGATTAAGATTAATATACGAGTATCAAAATTGAAAATTTTCTTAGCGATTACTCCCCAAATATAATGGTGGCAATTTTTTATTGTAACTTTAAAAGCTCTTTATGAGCATTTCTGGTATATATTCAAATTTGCGGACCTTTAGAGAGTTTTTAGACGATTGGCATGAATTTGACATGATTGGCGATAAACCATACCTTAATCTAAATCTTACCACGATTACTTAGCTGGCAACGGTTAAATCTATTTTTGCACTGGATTAAACTTTTTATTTCAAGCCTATTTCTTGATTTCTTTTATATCTTCTTTCCTCTGACTCAATGCACCTTTTGGTGAGATGGCGAACTATCCCCTGAACATTTGTAATAATATTTTAATCCATTAATTAGATAAGTGAAGCATTTGATTTAGTACAGCTGTAAAAACGTCCAAGGAATGAAGCAATCTAAAAGTCGTATGATTTTTGTTTATATTTGACTGTTGCCAGTCGTCCAAATTAATTAGTAATAGTTCGACAATTAGTAATAAGCTCGATTTCTGTGCCACGTACGTTAGTGTTTTATATACATTGATTTTGCAGGGAAAAATAAATATATGAATAAAGCGCTTACTAATTTAGATTTTGAACTTACTATTGTATTTGTATTAAATGCAAGAAATAGGGTTAGCAATATTTTAAAACTTTAAATGAATGTATCATTCGTAGTGCATAGATATATGCAATTACTTACTTCTCTCTTCATAGAAAAATAAACATTTATATTTAAAAATTTATAATATTTTTATAGCGAATTCCTATAGCAAATATTCACTATAGAAATTTATATTAATTTCTATAGAGAAATTAATAAAATCCATGATAATGAAAAAACGTATTGAAAACAATGACAAAAACACACGTTTATTAATATAATAATAACTAAGAACATTTTATCTTAATTATTTCTTACCTTTTAATTTTTAATTCATGGTTCGTTATTATAGATATTGTGGAATCTTGCAATCAATTAATCCTCAGACTCTGTATTCAAACACATTTCTCATGTGTTGCAATGTAAACAGACGCATATCATGTACAAATTGTGCTCTCTCATGGGAAAATAAATTGAAGTTTATTCTAAAATTATATTTTGGATATATATATATATACACACAGAGAGTATATATAGTATAGTATATATAGCATATAAATATAATTTAATCAATGTAATCGATTAAAAATTTTATACAATGCATGGTTATTGTAAAAAAATTTACAAATTGGAAAATGCGTACATAACAGAAAGTGAGTGAAATTTTTTGTAAATAAAAAAAAATCAACTTACATTTAAAAAAAAACTAAAAAGATACAAAATGAAATTTCAAATAGGAACAAGAAATACTTTTACATTCTCAAATGTGAAGTATACAGAGAGAAAGTGTTCTAATCTTCAAAAAATTTGAAATCAAGATTTGATGAATCTTAACATTTCAGACATCCTTGAGTCTGAAGAATGTAATTTTGAAATTATGTCTGGCATGATAACTCAAAAGCTCTTTGAGCTAGAGGGAGGAAATTTGAAATATGATTTTTCCATTGAATTTGTACATTTCTATCATATTTTGAACGAAAATACATTAAGAGGAAACCTGTTTACCTTGCTATCCGAATGGAAACTAAAATGATAAATATAAAATAAAGAGTGCTAAATGAATAAAATTTGGTATTCACATTTAGCATCTAAAATGCAGATATGTAATAAATTTAGATCCAGATCATTTAAGTGGTTGACAGTCAGTCGTGTAAACATAAGCATGTAAACGAATAATGAGCATTTACGAATAATAAGCTCGAATAATAAGCATAAGCATAAGCATTTCATAAGCCTGTAAACGAATAACTCAAAAACGTAATAACTTAAATAAATTAAACTTGGTATGTGATCTTCTGATTACAATTATAATTCTGTGTCAAATTTTGGTTTCTATCGGTAGGACAAAAGATGTTCAAAATACACATTCAGTTTTCTGATGCTTATATATTTTCCAGGTCCCAGCGATTGATCTTTCTAAGAAAATCCATAATAAAGCGCAAAGGATCGCAGGCTAATAAACTCTTTCGTAATTAGTTTATGTCGCTAGCGACTGGTTGATAATACACAAGTACATTGATTAGAGGGTATTCTAGAAAGTTTCGGTGAGACCTATCGAACTGGCTTTTTTTATTTTTCTGTTCTTTTTTTACATAAAAACGTTTTTGAAGAAAATATTTTCTTTAAAGTGTCAGATAAAATAGGGTTTTGATAATATATTTTTTCTGCTGTGATCGCATTCGGGGTGTATTTTTTGACAAATGCTGTAAAATAATTATAATTTTGAATTTTTAGGAAAAATAGATTTTTAAAAAACCGTCTATGAAATCAGAATGTGCCCATTAGAAAACAAATGTTGTTTTTTTAATTGGAAAAAAAATGATGACTGAGTAAACAGAAACATAAAACAAAAACCTTCTAGATTAGAAGTTTATCAAATGATTAGATCGAAATCTTGAAAATTGCTTAAGACACACATTACCTAGTTCCTGAGCTAAGAAATAGCTTATTTCAATCCAATCTTTAAGAATTGTGTTTCAATTTATAAATGACATAAAATTCCAGATTTTTTTTCCTATTGTAAAGCATTTAAACAATCTATATCTATATCTACAATTATAATAGTGTGTGTGTGTGTGTGTGTGTGTGTGTGTGTGTGTGTGTGTGTGTGTGTGTGTGTGTGTGTTGGCGCTCTACAGGCCAGACCGTTCTGCCTAAAACTACCAAATTTGGGGCATGTATACCTTGGATGCCGGGAATGTGCACCTCGTGATTTTTTGAATTTTTAATTAGAATTTTATTTAATTAAAAATGAAGCAAAATTTCGGTGTTTATTCGCTATAACTTCCAAAAATATTACAACACAAAATTGATTTTTCCATCAAGTTAAAACTCAATCAAAACTCAAACTTTTTAATGATACCAATACTTTAAACTATAAATAAAGTTTCGATTTCTAACGAAGTTTTGAAGAAATATTTTAACTATATTTTTCAACAATATATTTCGCACAAAATAAAAACAAAATTTAATCTGCACAAACACGTCAATGGGAAACCATTAGCTTTTATCAATGCGTTGCCATCACATTGACAGAAGTTCAAATTAATAAATAAACTATTATTGCAAATTAAATATATAAAAGTGTAATTTTCAGCACGTGTGTCTGTAAGAAATAAAAATATTTGAAATATCATATTTTCTAAAGAGTAAATGGAGGAAAGGCTTTCTATGATCTTTTACAATATCTGTACTATTAATTCAATGAAGCAGTTTAATTTAAGAAAACATGGTTATATATATATATATATATATATATATAGGATAATCACTCTAATCAGTGCCCATCAGCTAATTTAGGTCATACATGTGCTAACCAAATGGTCTAAATGAAATAAATAATTATATTTTATGTAACTTGAATCATTTTAAATTTTTACATAGGTCCCCTGCCTTTTAAATCATGCTTAACAAAATATTCTTGAGACGCCCACTATTTTAAATAAAATATTTGTTGAACCCAATCAACTAAATCAATCACTAAAACTGACTTATTTATGAATTTTTAATATCACTCTTCTATACAAACTGGCGATTTTAGACCATTTCATTGACCGTCTAAAAAAGAATCGCCAACCTTCTCCCAGGATTTCTCGACAGATGATCATGAAAATGTTGATTGTTCTAAATTTGATATCTAAAAACTTCATAAATCGGTCAGATTTGATTGCAGAAGATAGAAACGCTTATTTATTTATGTAAAAGTTGAAATGCCATGAATATTTCGCAAAATATGATTCCTTAGAACAAAAGAACTGTGTAAAATTTAAACTTCATAATTTTTTAATAAGTACATTTATTGATTGAAATAAAATAAAATATTTTTATTTAAATTATTTAAATCTTTTCAAAGTAAAATTAAAACTGAATTTTACATTGAATAAGGGATATTTTTGTTGAATAATTCTTTGAGATATTATATAAATTACGAATATTATTCTGCAGTGCACATACAACTTCAATGCCGAACGACTCTGTTTTCAATTCTCATATTAAAAAAAAAAAAAAACATGGTTGTTTTCAGTAAAAAAATGTTTTTATATTAATTGCAGTTTAACATTTCCACTTTAATTTAAAATAGAAATTGTATGGGAGCTGATGGAAAATTAGAGAGAGAGAGATAGGTAGTACAGAACACAGAACAAAGTACAAATAAGTGAACAGAACTATTTAAGACCTACATAATAATAGGACTGAATTATATAACTATCAAAATCTGAAGCTTAAAGAAATAGCTATTAAGAGACCAAGTTACATAAAATATCTAATAGAATTTTAGCGATCATTAATACTGGTGAACCGCCTGGTCGCCAAAGGCGGCTAGTTATGAAATATTTCTGACTGAACAGATTGCTCATTCTCTAGTTCAGAAACTTCAAAACATATTTAGAAAATATTATTTTAAAAAATTGTCTAAATTTGTATTTTAAAAAATGCATTAGATTTTAATTCAAGAAGATTTTTATAAGAAAATTCAATCAAAATTTAGAATTTGAGAAAATAGTATTTGAAGATATGGAACAGCATTCAAATAAGTATTATACAAATATGAAAATTAATGTAACTACCAATAAATGAATTTAAAAGCCAAGTTCAAACCGTTTTATGAAGAAGACTGCTCAAAAATTAAGAATTGATTAAGATTAAGAACTTCTATATTAGCATATTTTAATATTCTGCCTCTGTTGTTAATCGTATTATTTCCTTTGAATATTAGGTAAAGAAAAGAGAGGATATTTTCTTTCAAAAAGTATAAATACTTAAGAATTGATTACTTTATAATAGTACTCACCATTCCACAAACTGCATAGAATAAGTTATTCGGACCTTCAACACGCTTTTATTTGGGACATTCAACCAAATAAGATAAAACCCATAATGTTTCATATCCTTCATAAACTTCCCGTTTTCCTTCGGTTTTTAAAATTGATTTAATTCACCCGCATTACGTGAATTAAATTTACTCTTTCATCTTAATAGAATAATTTTAAACATGACCAGCGATCAAACATTGTGATCTGCACACTTCCGACTTAAAATAGAGTGTAACTGCTCATAACTGATGTTGAAGACAGAATGAAAATAAGGAATACCGATTTTAAGGGAAAATGCATCTGCATTGGCACACAAGTTAATATCTAAGCGAAGAGAGTGGAATATCAAATTTATTACTAAATAAATTGGAAATGAAATCATTATCAAGAATATTAGATTGTTAATCAGCTGAAGAGGAATACAACAGAATGACTGCTGAGCAGACAATATTTTTATTCAGTCAATGGATTAGTTGATATGTATTCATGACTAAATATATTTCATGGATATTTTTTCCTGTTTTTGAATATTGAAATAATAAATTCTTTTTTACTTTCTCGTATACGAAGTATAGAGAAGGTAATCACAAAAATATCCAAACTCGAGATTTTGACGGATATCCATGTTTCAGACATCCCTGAGTTAGAAAAATTCATTTTCGGCATTATGTTTCTCTCTGTCTATGAACACGATAACTCAAAAATCCACGAGCTAGTTGGATGAAATTTGTATATGTACTTAAAACTGAATTTGTAGATTTCTGTCAAATTCTAAATGAAATCCATTCAGAAGATGTTTGCTTGACGAGCGGTTCAAATGAACTCGATGACTACAAAATGTAAAGAGCTAGATAGATAAAATTTGGTACATAGGTTTCACATCTGAAATATAGATTTTTATTAAATTTTAAATCAAATTTGTCAAAAGGGAGATCATCAATCGGTT
The DNA here is from genome assembly GCA_026543865.1 of Argiope aurantia. NCBI lineage: Eukaryota > Metazoa > Arthropoda > Arachnida > Araneae > Araneidae > Argiope > Argiope aurantia. Next base: position 459,458 of record JAPMOR010005999.1, read on the forward strand.
TGCACTTTCGTATGCATGTAAATGCAGCAATTCATAAATTTTTTGGTTTAAATCAATGAAATTCGGTGTGGGATTTTTTTAATAGTTCGTTGTTGTTTTATACAATTGTAGTTCCGTGTGGGATTTTCTTTTCATTCTGACAGCAAAAGGGCTGACAGCAAAAATGCATATTCATGTGATAGATTCAGTAAAAATTCTATATACACTCCAAAGATCATTTTTTGGAACTATTGCACGCCAATGCCATGCTAGATTTCGCGCCTTACCCAAAATATAAAATTTTAAGTGATAAGAAGGGGATAAATCTTTATCGAAAGGTATGCTAAAAAGTTTCAAGGAGACTCCTTAACTAGTTTAATATTAGAACGTAATGCGAACTACTCTGATTAAATATGAATGACATTCATAAATAGTTTATATGCATGACAGAAATTTGAATTATTGAAAGGATTCTTTTCAAATTTTATTCACAAATCATTTAAAACATAAGAAAAAATTTATTAAACATTTCATGATAAGGAATTGGATAGTTAATTTTTCATTAATAAAAAAACTATATACCCATATGCAGAAAAGATTATTTTATCATTATTATTACCGTTTCTAAAGGCTAAAAATATGATAGATATAATAAATAATTTTAATTATTTGCCTCGGAGGGCCATTCGTAATATTTAATTAGACTTTGTATTATTTCTTAAAAATTCTCTTTCGTTTATACAAAAAAAATATTTTTTGACTGTTTCCGAAAATAATTTGGTGTAATAATAATTTACTGAATAATAATAATTTTTGGCATAATAATATAATTTATTTAAATTATAAAAATAAATTATATTATTTAATAAATAATTTATTTTTGTAAAAAAATATTATATGTGTATTTAATAAATGCATTTATTAGAATTGACAATGACATGACATTTCGCCGAATGTTAATATTATATATATTTATATTTACATAAGAATGGAAGGCTCATATAAAATTATATTTAGGAAGTAATAAACTACAATCACAAACAATTAGATATAACACTATTAACACTTAAAACAATGTAGACAAATCGTAACGACGCTATATTTCCGCTGACTACCTAGCCGTCTCTCTATAGCTGCTAGAGTGCTTGCTATCTTTCTATTTGTTACAATATTTATATTTTTATTTTTACAGTAAATTAGAAAGTATAATATTCTATTGTAAGTAACCTACTAAAAAGTTTTGAAATATTTTCCATGATCGAATTTTTGTATTATGAAGACTAGCATATGCTGAATAATGATGTGAAATAAATACTTAGAATTTAGAACAAACAATTCATATTTCTTGATTGCTTTTTTAATATCCTACGTTTCATGCTGCTATTTAATGCTCGATTACGTCTTTCTTCAATGTAACTGGTTTATGCATCCCACATAGATAAGCGGAAAGCCTTAATCAAAGAGAGAGAGAGAGAAAGCAATCAAACTGCTGATTATATAAAGTTAAAAAAGTTGTAAAGTTTGTTTTTTTACCCCCTCATTGTGCTTGAAGTTCTTAAAGAATTCGTTTTATATACTTGTAAAAAAGAATTGCTTCACCTGAATCAAATCAGTGATAACCACTTTTTAATGGTTAACATGGAAAAGTATAGAAATTGTTTATTTGATTGACCTAATTCTGGACCACACGTCGTATTTTTATTTTACATGCGTTGAATGCAACAATCTGATTTTGCAAACTGGCGAAGAATTTTGAAACAGCCCTGACGAAGTAGTTTTGATGACTGATTTAGTTAAATAGAATATCTAAGTAATGTCAAGGTATTGTTGAGAAGGACTTTTTAAAATTCATTCTTCAGAGATGTAACAACTGATTAAAAACAAAAAGGGAGAAAAAGTTCTAATTCTCCAAACATTTTGATTTTTTTTTCTTTTTATCTTTGTATAATTCTGATAAAGTTAAATCGAAATTCAAAATTCTTTTTAAAGTGCTCAAACTGCTTTTCAGTTTTTTTGGCAGTAAAAAATTATTATTTAATTCTTTTGACAATGTTAAATTTATATTACAATTTTTATAGTAGCAATCTGGCATTCAAATTTTTGTAGTATTAAAGTGATATTCATATGTTTCTAATAAAGTTAAAATGCTAAATTGAAATTAAAATGTTTCTAATATTGTTTAGTTGATTTTTTTGCATTTGTTTAACCATTTTGTATAAAATTATATTGTTAGAATACTTTCAAAATAGACTTAAATGTTTTATAAGTGCATTTAAACTCAAATATTTCACCAACTATCATACATAATAAAGTCTATTAATACGTCATAAATTTTGATAAACATGATTGTTATATCATCTAAATATGTAATTGAATGTTGCACTTTTATTTTATTTTATATATTTATTTATTTATATTATTATTATTATTATTATTATTTGCAATGTTTCAGTAAAAATTGTTTATGATGATCAATACAAAAAGAGTACAAGTAACACTTACTTTTAAATAAATAGCAAAACTAGCTGAATCAGATCATTTTAAAAATTATAAAAAGCATAATAGTTTATTTAAACCAAAAGGAGAAAAGTCTAAAATTGAGAAAGGAAAACTTTTTTCACAAGAATCAAGCTGCAAATATATTTTGTTACCAAACGATATTTTTCTTTCTGGTGTAATACAAAAATAATAACTAAATGAAAAACTGAATTTTCTAATCAAAGCAGTGCTTTCGTATACCGTTATACTATTATGAATGGCTAAACTTTAAATATCTTTTAAAATAATGGTATCTAGGAAATTAATTTTCAAACTGTTTGAAACAGATTAATATTTTCTGTTAGAAAACGCTTTTTAGAAAGAATCATTTCTTTGTGCTTGAGTCAATAAACACAATATGAAAAAAATTACGAAATCTAATTTTTACAAAGATTTTTCTCATTTTTATTAGTCATATTTAATAAAATAATTTCGGCAGATTAATACCTTCAATATTTAAAAAAATGTAATATTTCTGCGTTTTAAAATATCCGAGTTTTGAATAAGACTTTTTTAGACCATTTCAGTTCTTGCCTTACTTAGAAAAGATCAGTATATCGCATCTTTTAGATACATAATCTATATCTATATCTATACTTATAAATAAAGCTCAATGTGTGTGTGTGTGTTGACGCTCTACAGGCCAAGTCATTTGACCTACAGCTACCAAATTTGGTACATGTATACCTTGGAGGTCGGGAATGTGCACTTGGGGTTCCGTTTTTCTGAATTTTTAATTAGAATTTTAATTATTAATTAAAAACTAACTTTCCCGCCAAAAAAATCTTTCTTTTTCCCCACCGCCAAATGAGTAAGGCTTCATTTTTTTCCCCCAACAGTAATGAGACTAGGTTTAAGATTTTTCGGCCGTTTATTTCAAACGATTCTGTTTATTTTCTAAATGTTTGATGCATTTAAAATTAAACATTGTTAATTAATCGATCTTTCAGGTTCATTCTGAAGTACTTTTGAATTAAAATAAAACAGAATAAAGGAAATTAAAAATTTCTAATCTGCATAGTGTTACCCCATCTGGAGTAGAAAAGCTCACGCAATTGCGTTACCGTAACTGGCGTAGAAAAGCTCACGCATCGCATTGTGTTCTGATTGTTGACATGACAACCATTATCAAAGGATGATTTAAATTATTTTTAGGTTAGTTGCATGCTTTTGTAATTAAATTGTATTTACGTCAGTTATATATTTTTTTATATGCTTATAGTTTTAAGTACATCGTTTTTAAGTAGTTTTTTTAACCTGTTTTCAACCGATTATTTTAAACGATTCGTTTTATTTTCTTAGTGTTTGATGCATTTAAAATAAAACATTGTTAATTAATCGATCTGGTCATGATGAATCTGAGAAAATTTTGCTAACAAATTCTTGGAATATTACATAAATTAAGAGATATTCTTTAGTGTCCATAAAGTTTAAACGCTCATTGACTGTTTTCAGTAATCATATTACAAAAAAATACTTTGTTTCAGTAAAAAATATTATTATATTAATTGCAGATTAATCCTTTCCACTTTAACTTAAAGTATAAATTTTACGGGAGCTAACAGAAAATTAAAGAGATACATATTACGTTATGACTGAAGGCGTTTATAATATTATGAGTGAATTATATGACTAGCAAAATTTGAAGTTTTAAAATATTTTGATGAAGAAGCTATTAAAGTAGGAATTGCATAAAATATTTAATTATTTTTAACGAACATGAAAATTGGCGAACCTGCTGTTCGCCAAAGGCGACTAGTTAGATAATAAAGGCATTCAAATTTGTATTACTTGGCCAGTTTTGAGTACATAAGAGTGGCGGTTTTCTTATATTGAAAATGCAGAATGTCAAGAGTAATTCATGGCTTATAGCCATTTTTAACCTCCTTTATAAGGATGTCTCGAATATTGTCTAGAAAATTAAGATTTCTATATATGTTTTTGTAAATTTAGTATGTGCTTCCACTCTTAAACAGAAGCACCGTTACATAATTCATAAAACACTATGTAAATTAATAAGGATAATACAATAATTTTCACGTATGTAATTTAATTAGTATAAGACCACTTACATGGATGGTATAGCAATTAAGATAAAAATATATTCTCTTCTAACGTTTATGATATTCTATACACATTTCGGCATAGATTTCAATAATTTAGAATAAAAATTCCGAGATTTAGTTTTACTAGTCTAATATAAACGTTTCTCTATATTTCAGGTGTTAATATTTATTTTCAAATTATTATTTTTGTATCTGTTTCTATGCGCTTTAGTCGTACTGTTAATGAATCAACCTTAATACCATCAGCTAATAATGTTTTCTGAAGACCTTTACTTGTCTTGTGAGAATGAGTTTTTCTATTTTGTATAAGAAAACTGCCTATTCGTTGTCTTACTTTTGCGCCCGAATTTACTCTTCCGTTATGGAAAAAAAATGTTCCAAACTAATTTTGTCGCTAAATAGTCCTGGTAACACTTCGGATAGACACATTGAATTTTCCAACCGCAATGGTGGCAACAATATCCCTCACAGTCATAGAGATCTGTTGTCTTAGGGTAAAAATTATTACATAATATTTATTATTATATTATTATTAATTATAGAATAATAATAATTATATTATTATTAGAATAAAAATAATCTAGCTCTATTTTTTTAATTATTGTCTTATCTTTTTTTGCTATCTTGTATACGAAGTATAAAGAAAGTATTGTAATCATCAAATTTGAAATTTCGATGAATTTCCATGTTTTAGACCACTCTGAGACCGAAAAACATAGTTTGAGATCTATCTGGGAACACAATAATTGAAAAAGACTTTAAGCTAGATGTATTAAATTTGGTGTATGAACTTTACACAAAAATTGTAGACTTCTTTCATGTTTTCCATTCCATTGCGAGGAAGTCTCTGTCTGTCTGACTTTTCTTCAAGCTCAAATAATCTTGATAACAACAAAACGAAAAGAATTAGATAATTAATATTCATTGCAGAGGTCTAACACTTCCATACCAATGCAAACGCAATAATTCATAATAATTTCAACTGGTTTGGTGTCAAATTTTGATTTCAATTAATTGGGGGAAAATGGCGTCCAAAATGAATATTCGCATTCTAAATTCAATAAAATATTAAATTAACATCAAAGATCTATAATTTGTTCTATTATTCTTTGCCGATATGTAAAATATTCGCGGCTTTATCCAATTTTATACAAGGAAGAGGTACAATATTTCTATTAGAAATCATGCTAGAAAGTTTCGGAAAAATCACTCCTGATGGTTTTTCGGTAAAATTTGGGCTTTGAGGTGCATTGAGTCACCATTATGATACTACGATATAGCTCTACCACATGGCCACCTTTTATGGCTATAATATATTATAGTGACTTTGTCTGAGCAGCATAAATATGCACATACAAAAATGCTTCTTTCATGAGTGCAGATTATAGTAAACAAATAAAAATGTTTTTTTTTTCAGTTTTTAAATGTTTTGCCAAAATATCTAAATTTTTTGACAAGGAATTAAAAAACTAATGCATGATAAAGATAACATCTGTGAGATATTTAATACAAAAATGAAATATTATAGCATCATATAATTGAGAATTCAATCTTAAAAGGGGAAAAAAGGGAGAGAATAATTTGGAAGAAATCGAATGAAATGGGTTAAAATCCTTTTCAACTAATGCTAGTCTAGAAAGAAATTAGCAAAATTTAAATTACGTATAAAAATAGGAGGGCAAAACGGCATTTGCAAGATTTAAAAAAATAACCAGATATATGGTTTGACTAATTCTTGAAGAGACAATTTCAAATTTTGACTTCATAGCCAACAAACATAAAAAAGATTGAATTGTATCTCATTCAAAATGGTTAAAAAGAATGAAATCTTTATCTTGCTGCATATAATAAAATAAAACGCTCAGTATTTTATCGGGTGGCAACTATATTAAAAATAATATAAATAAAATATTTTAAATAAATTGTTTTCATTTTTGGAAACGAAATGATGATAGATTTTGATACTCGCGTCAATAATTTTAACATTATATTATTTTGCCAATCTCCCAAAATCAGAACATTTTTATTTTTCAACATAAAGTCCATAGAAAAATTATCTTTAATTATTTATACGAAACCCATGGGAATAAATCAAAATAATTATTATTTATTATTAATAAGCAACATTACAATAACGCCGTATACCAAATTATCGATCTATATCTATACTTATAATAAAGCTCAATGTGTGTGTGTGTGTGTGTTGGGGCTCTACAGGCCAGACCATTCAACCTACAGCTACCACATTTAGCACATGTATACCTTGGAGGCCGGGAATGTGCACCTGGAGGTTATTTTTTCGAAATTTTAATTAGAATTTTATTTATTTAAAAATTAAGCGAAATTTTGGCGTGTTTCTGCTATAACTTCCGAAAATATTACCGCACAAAAAAGATTTTTACATGGAGTTAAAGATCAAAAATTTATCTTTTAAATGATACCAATGTTTTAACCTTAAAATTAAATTTTTATTTTTAATGAATTTTTAAATAAATATTTTAACTCTATTTTTCAACAATTTTTTTCGTACAAAATAAAAATAAAATTTAAGCTGCACGAGCACCTTTCGCATTCATGGGAAAAAATAAGCTTTTTTCAGTGTTACCATCACATTAATTAAAGCTCCAATTAAAAATAAATTAAATCTTTTTGGAAATGAAATCTGCAAAAACATAATTTTCGGCACGTGTTTGTAGGAAATGAAACAAATATAGTAAGATACAGATCTGCTAAAATGGTCTAAATGGAAAATTATTATATTTTATGTAAAATGAGTCAATAAATGCTCTAATAAATAACGAATTTTTCATTTTACATAAAGCTTCTGCTGTGTAAATCACAATTAACAAAATGTTCTTGAAACACTAATATTTTAAATAAAAAGAATTAATTTCCAATCAACTAAATCAATCACTTAAACTGACTGATTTATGAAAATTTGAATATCACTATTCAATAAAAAGAGGATAATTTTAGATTTTCCATCGATCGTTTCAAAGAAAATACGCCAATCAGCGCGCAGGTTTCTCAAGATTAATTGGCCTAAGATTATGAAAATGTTGAGTTTTTCTAAATTTTTAACAGTCAAAACTTCATAAATAAGTCTTAGTTGATCGTGGAAAATAGAAACATTCATTCATTTATTTAAAATTTATTGTGTCCAGAATGTTTCTCAGAATATGAGACCTTACTGCATTAAATTTAGACTTCATAATTTTTGAAATATATTTATAGGCCGGAAGAAAATATTATTATTGATTTCATTTCAATCCTCTTGAAACAAAACTAAAAACTGAATTTTATGCTGAATCTGAGAAATGTTTGTTGAACTATTCTTTGAGATATTACATAAATTATGAAAAGTATTTGGTAGTTCACATAAGACTTAAATACCGATCGATTCTGTTTGCAATACTCATATTCAATAATAATGATAATAAATAAATAAAAATAAAGATGATAAATAAAATAAAACGCTTGGTTTTATTACAAAATATATTTCTATTAATTGCAATTTCATCGTTTCCACTTTAAATTAAAGTTGAAGTTTTACCGGAAATGACAACAAATTAGCAAAATATATATAGTAAATTGAACGAAACGATCTAAACAACAGTATAAGTTTGGTATGACTATCAAAATTTGAAGATTAAAAATGTTTTGTTTGAGAATCTATTAAGAGACCAGTTACTTAAAATATTTAATTGAAAATTGTAGCGAGCGGTAATACTGGCGAACCGGCTGGTCGCCAAAGGCGGCTAGTACGAAATAAATAAAACACAAATTCTATGCTGCTCGTTTCAAGAAGGTTAAATTGAGGTTGTTTTTTTTCGATTGATGAGAATTGATTGAAGGTATTTAAAGTTCAAAACCACAGAAATTAAAAATGAAAAAAAAATACAAGAATAATATTTTACACTTTTAATAATTTGACAAAATTATGCTAATATATCATGAATTTCAATTAAACAAAATTAGAATTCTATTTTTTTCCAACAAATTTTGAATTACAAAACGCAAAGAGTTCAGTAAATAAAAATTTAGTGCACAGGTTTGACATACTATTGAAATTTTGAAGCAAATTTGTCAAATGGTTGATCGTCTGTTTGTCTATAATATCACATGCATATAAATGTAATGAATCATAAACGCAATGACTTAAACCAATAAAATTTGCATATGAAAAAAATGCATATTAAAATGTTTTGTACGATTAAAGAAGCATTTAAAATACTTCATTGTATACGGATTTTAATAGGTTTCGCTCATTTTTATAAGAAGAATTAATAAAAATTAAAGTACCGACCATAGCTTACTTATCTGAAGGCTTCCCATGCATTTCATCCCATCAGTGTAAGTAGCTTTAAAAATAAATCGAGTTTTTATAAACTCTTCATGATTCAGCGATAATCTTCAAAGGATATCTGTCGTCGCTTTCAACACAAATATTTTATTTGAATGAATTCGAAAGAGGTTTGTAACTTAAACAAAAACTTGTTGGAATAAATATTTTCTTTTACAAAGTGCATGACTTGCCGTTTTGATTAACATTACTTTTTTCCCCCGGAAAAATTCATCTAGATTCTTATAAATTCAGAATTTGTTATCTCTAGAAAATAAGCGTGTAGAAAATCAGTTTAAAATGTGTTTTTGAAAAAATAAAATCCTAATTCCTCTTATCACCAGCAATTCAAAAGCAAATTTAATCATTTTCCAGTCCGAGGCCTTTTTAATTTTCACATTAAAGCGCATTATTTACTTAATGTAAGTGATTTATTCTTATAACTTAGTGAAAATGTAATGTTTTTTTTCTATTTAGTTATTAGTCGCTTTAGTTGACCAGCTGATTTGCCAAAAGTATTAATTATATTTAATTTCCGGTGAATCATTTAGATTTAACTTCATGCCCATGATTCTGCCAGATTGTCTGATATTAAATCCATGTTATTTCGTCTTGTTTATTTATTGTGGACATGAACCTTTGATAGAGACCACTACCATGACATCGCGGCTTTATTAGAAGTATAAATGTCCGGTTATCTATCTTATAACTTTCTCGGTATTGCTTTTTACTCATTTTGTAAATTATACAGATATTAAATATAATTTTTCTTTTTTCGCTTCCCACAAGGGAAGAAAATTCCGCTATTAAATATTTTATGAAACAATAAACGCATTTTAAATTTCAGTGTAACAATGTAATCTATTACTGGACATTAGGTAAAAAAAATAATCGCCGAAATTTAGGAAAACATTTATGCGATTATTAAATTAATATAATTAAAAGGGCATTTTTTTTGAAAAAAATTGTAAAGATATAAAATTTATTTTTATGTAATTATATTTCATGTAATTATAATTATGACGAAAAAATACTCAAATTCACATTAATTTTTAATGAATTAAAATTTCAAAAAATCGCTCCTGGATGCACTCTTCTATCCTCCAATATATATGTGCCAAATTGGATAGCTATAAGGCAAATGGTTCGCTCTGATACAAACTCTCACACACAAAGAGAGAGAAAGAGAGATTTTCATTTTTATTATTAGTAGAGATTTAAAGAACACTTCTTATATAAATGAGAAAATGAGAAAAAAAATTATATTAACTCATTACTCTTTTTTTTTTGATAATTTTTTGAGCAACATAGTAAACGCCTGCTTATCAATTCACCAAGTTATATATTATAGTAGACTCTTTCGAATCAGTCATGTATGTGACTGGACACCATGTAAGACAATTAAAATAACAGAGCTTTAATGTCTGACACTTTATATAAACATGCTTGTGAAAGTATTAGACGATCAAATTACTGATGAATTAGTACCAAATTCGATACAATTCTACGCTTTAAATGTTAAACCAGTATACTAAATTTTATTCATCAAACTCTTTTCATTTTTTTAGATGCAGTATTATTTTATTTTCAGACATCTGGACAGACAGACTTCCTCTGAAAGAACTTCGTTCAAAAATTGACAAAATTCTACAAATTTGGTGAAACTTATTTAATAAATTTCAAGCAGGACTCTCAGTAAACTGAAAAGAAGTATAAAAAAAGTGACATCAAAAAATTAACCAGAGTATGATCAATATGCGTTTAAATTTAAACATTGCAACATTCTTTCTACAAATTCTCAGACATGATGAAATTGATAAAGTTTTCTGTCATTTCTCTCGTGATTTTCATTTTATAAAAACAATTTGTCATCACGTGAACTTAAGTGGCAACATTCTGTAAACAAACTTTTGTACCGAATTTAAGAGAAAAAGTCAGTGACCGCGTAAGTGGAACTTAAACTATGGAATATATAGATTTCTTTATGATAAAAAGCTTTTGATATATTATACTGATTTTGAAGCAGCAAACGTTTCGATGTAAGACATGAAAAGCTAAATTAAGCTAATAATATTCAGAATTATTTATAAATTATTAGGATAAAATTACGCAGTGTAATGACTAAAAAAATTGAGAATATTATTCTTGTTCTAAATAATTACTATAAAATTTATAGCACATATCCAGAATTAAATGCAAATTAGTTATTCTTTTTTATCATTATTTATCTTATGCCCTTCTTTTGGTAGATTATAAAACATTTGAAAGGGAGTTTATAAAATTTATGATTAATTCAGTTATGCAGAAGCAACTCATTCTTTCAATAGAATTTGAAAATGGAAATGCAATGTACCTAAAAAAAGAGATTATTTGCAAATAAATTAAGTAAAACAAATAAATAAAATTTAAAAAATGGAAGCATTGGATAAAATGTCCAAACATAAATTTAATGGCGAATGGATTAGCCATAACAATAATTTATTAACATTCATATTAATATTACAATAATTTAGGTATACTATACAACAGGTTTGCAGCATAAATTTCAAACCAGTGGAGTGGTCTCCTAGAAATTTTCTTGCATATTCTCCAATAAAGGTCTTATTTCTCTTCTTCCACAAATAACTGTGGACCTTGGTAAGACCAAGAACTGTAAAGCCATCTGTTGCATATGTGGTCCAATGGTTCATGAATTTCAACTTGCCTTTTCAATAATTTCATAAATTCAATAATCCCCAATAAAGGTCTTATCTCTCTTCTTCCGCAAAAAAATATGGGCCTTGGGTAAGATCAGGGCCGGCCACCTGGGGGGTGCGGTGGATGCTATGCACCGGGGTCCCGCAATTGAGGGGCCCCCAACATGATCAAGAATTAAAATAATGTTCTGAACGGTAATAGAGGGATGGAAAGAAGGGAGGAAAAAATTTAACAATAGATGGGTTTTCAAATATACGAAGTTTACAGATATAATATAGTTTTGTGCAAGTGTACAACATATTATAAACTTAAAGTACAATCATTTATCTCACCTAGAGGTTAAATTGCATTTATAAATTTGATAATTCATAGTATAAAATATTTAATATTGTTAGATATAATCATGCCCAATCCAAGGAAGTATCCCTCTAGGTGTCGAGACTTTACTTCAAAAAAAGAAAAGAAGAAAAGCTAAATTTCAAAAAGTCATAAGTATGTCTCTTTTCTTATCTACAAAGTAATTCTGGCGATGAAATTGCTTCGACTTCAGAAGTTACAATTCAAGCTTCAAATGGCGAAGAATATTCTTCACAAACTACATAATCGTGCAATGAAAGAGCAGAAACTGTGAAATCCTTTGAAGAACCATATATTTATACAAATATGATTGAATCAGAAAATAACGACGAAAATGACATTAACAAATGTGATCAAGTGCATATAAGTAATTCAGGTTTATGACCAAGCATTATAATTGTTAAGTTTAAAATGTTTTCTGTTATAAACAGACCTGTGCGACACAAGAGAGTTTTTGCTGAGAATACTGAAGGTAGATTATTTTCTACTTGCTATTTTTTTTAAAGTGCCAAATGGTGAAATGCAGCTTCGCAGTTGGTTGATTTATTCAAAAACGCAAGAATCGATATTTTGTTTTTGCTGTACATTATTTTCCAGAGGAAATGAAATTCCTCTAATTATTGATTCCACGATTTACAGGTGTCTGTAACAACTGGAGACAGCTATCAATTGTAATTCAAGATCATGAGTATTCTATTCGTCACTTAATTCATTTATTGCTTGGAAATAATTACTGAAACTACTAAATTTACGCTCGACAATTAATAAAACAAATCAAGTTAATATAAATAAGGAAACTAAAGACTTAAATTGTTTTCCCAAAGAATTGTAGATGCGATTCTATTTTTAGCATGTAATAATCTTCCTCTTCCAGGAAACCATGAATAGTAACCAATAGTAACGTCTAATAATGGAAATTTTTTATTCGAATTATTAAGTAAATACGACTCTGTGCTTATGGATCATAAACAAATACATACAACAAAAAATCCAAAAATAGAATTGTGCATGATTTAGCACATACATTACAAGAACAAATTATTCCTACGTTAGGAAATGAAGATCTTAACAAAATTAAAGACTATACAAAAATAGCCACATATTACAGTATCCAGATGGATTCTGCAGTTGATTTTTCCCATAAAAAACAAACTTCTGTTTTAGTAGGTTTGTAAATTTTGAAGAGAAAAGATTAAGTATAAATGAGACATTTATAAGGCTTATTGAAGTTACTGATGTGACTGGAGAAGGACTAGCGAAAGCTCTATTAGAAATATTAGGTGAGCTTTATTTTATATATTATGGATTGTAGTGGACAGGCATACGATGACGGTAGCAACATGAAAAGGAAATATAAAGGTGTACATTCTAAAATAATTGCTCTAAACCCTCATGTAATGTAAGTGCCTTGCCTGTGACACTCTTTTATTTTATTAATTTGTGATACTGCTTCCAGCAGTAGATATTGTAATTTTTTTGGATATTGCAACTTTTATATTGCTTATTTTCTGCTTCTACAAAAAGATAGGAAATTCTACAAAGGATTTAAATATTACTCTAAAACCATTATGTGACAATCATTAGAAGGTCAAAATAGATTCGGTTAAAGCAGTGTATATACAGTTTGAACAAACTTGTAATGGATTTATTGATGCAAATGGCAATAATACAGTGGTATCCGAAGCTAAAAGTCTAATGGATTCAATACAAGAAATTACATTTATTTTATGTTTAACAGTATCGTTTGCAATATTTTCCAAAATAGTAATATCAATAAACTATTTCAAATAAAGACAATTGTTCTCAACTGGGCTTTTAATTTAACCAATAAAATTAAAATTAAAATCCAAGATTTAATTCGTCTGAAATTTACCTCATTTTCAGACGAAGCAAAAACGATAGCATGTAATTTGAATCTTTCAGAACATTTTTCAGAAAACGAATTTGAAAAAGTGAAAAATTATATTTCGAAACAGCAGAAAATGATATTATAGAAAACCCGGTTGAGAAATTTTGATGTTATTTTTTAACTCTGTAACGATGTGTTTGATGTTATTTTTTAACTCTGTTATTATACAGATAAAAGATAGATTTTAAAGTATTTAAATTAATCATTGATATAAACACTCTAAAAAAACATCAATTAAAAAAATGCCCCCAAAACTTTGTAACGTTTTTAGGATAACAATGTAGATGAAAACCTAATGCAAAGAATTGTTTTGCTACGGGATTTGATTTTGAATGAAAGAGATTTAAATAACGCTTAACACATATTATAATAGGGACTAATTAATAATTATAATGATTTATTTCTAAATGTATTAACTGTGTTAAAACGTTTTTTTTTTACTATGCCAATTACTGTAATAAATGCTGAACGCTCTTTCAACAAATTAAAATTAATGAAGAATTGTCTTCAATCAAGCATGTGTGCATAATGCTTAAATGCACTTTCCACACTAAGCATCGAAAAAAAATTGCAAAAAATTGTAATTTTCAGGAAATAATAGCAGAAACAAAATCACGAATTGAATAAACATGCAATAGTAATATTTGTTCGTACGTGGTTTTTTTTTTGTTTTTTTTTGTTGTTGTTTTACAAACAATTAGGGCCCCAAATGGTTTCTTGCACCTGGGCTCCTTCGTAGAGAAGGCCGATTGAGTTTCAGAACTGCATATAGAGAAGGAACTAATAGTTTCTGAACAATCATTTCTCTTATCACCTTGGAAATCTAATTGTAGCAAAATGCTTGAATTCCTTCCAACATTTTGGTAAACAAAATACAGACGATATCATTTATCAGAAAATCTTTTCTGATCATCGTCAAAAATATCTCAATTTAAACCTATTTTTACAAATGGCTCTATAGGTTTCGATCATACTTCTTTCGCTTGTATTATTTCAAATTCTAAAATAGCTAATAGAATCCATTCATTTTGTTCCATTTTTTACAGCAGAAGTAACTGTTATATTAAAAGTTTTATCGTTTATTTGGGATTGTTCTGCAAATAGTTATAAAATACTCAATGATTCACTCATCACTCTGGAATCCTTATTATCTTTACAAGCTCGCAGACATCTTTTGCTTTTCAACATTTTAGATTTGTATGACAAACATCTAGAAGGGCTTTAAATTATTTAATGCTGGGTCCTCGTGCATGTGGGAATTCCGAGAAATGAAAAGGCTGATATGGCAGCTAAATTGGCTACTACTTTCCTGACAGCACAGATTCCTCTTTTTGATTATAAGAAATATAAACTATGTCACATTTTGCATTCCAAATGGCAAACTGAATGGGACACACAGATTCGTAATAAGCTTCATACAATTAAGCCTACAATAGCTCTCTGACCTATTTTACACAGCAGAAAACTGAACACAATTTTAACTAGGTTGAGGATTGGGGCACACTCTCGATTCCCCCACTGACATTTGTTGATGCAGAACCTAAACACCATTTTGCTCAATTTGTGACAGTCCTATGTCTCTTTTACACATTCTTGTAGAAGGTCCACGGTTTTCTTTACAGCTCCTTACATATTTTCAGAAATCTCACCCTGATTTGGGAGAGTTCCTTTCCAAAACTTCACATGTTAACCTTTTTAATTTTCAAAAAATATTGGTTTTCTTAATCATTTATAAACATTAGCCGCGCTTTTTAGTACAGTACCATTTCTTACATTATTGTTACGCTTTTTCATGATTCGCATTTTTACTCTTTTAGACATATGGATTTTGTAGAGAGCCCATGTTTTGAATTTCTTATAAATTGATACAAATATTTTAATTTTATGAATGTGGCACAGCTTAGGCAAAGATGGCTTTTGTGCCATAAAAAAACTAACTCAAAGCTACCAATAGGCAAGAAAAAAGCGAATTCTCATAGATGTTCTACTAGTTGAAAAACCATCAAGTACTGATTGCTTAACGCTGATTGTACCATACCAGACAACAGATAATCCCCGACCCAAACCATTCCCATTTGTACTACTGTTCATTCAGTTGTATTCCCTTCAGGAAGAATCGTGACAACATATTGACCATAAGGCCTTTAATCTATTTTGTCATAATCGGCTATAAATATATGATGACGAATTATGTTAAGAATTTGTAAATTTTTGTCACTATAATTTTTCAAATTCAAATCATTATAAGATTTCTCCATCAGATTTATGATTGTCAACACTACTGATTTTCTGTATGTGCGAGTTTTACAACAATTTTTTGTCAAATGCATCTTTTAAATTCTTTTTTAATTTTTTTGATAAAAAATATATAATTCTTACGTATATCTAAAATATCTATTGCAGTTGTTGCTACCATAAATACACGTTCTGCATGTTCTGAATTTGATGCTTGCAATGAAATTTTGTGGCATTAAAACGCAAAATCAAATATTAGGTTTGCAGATTTGTCAAACTAAATAATAAGCTCATTATTCATTTCTTTTCACTCTTAAGTAGCCTCTTAGCCGATGCAGTTCCAGAGAACTGCACAGTTCCCCAGGGAACACCACGTGAAGATGGGCTACTTTCGTTCCCCGCCCACCCACCCTCCATCGCTGCATCCGAAGACAGTTCTGATCTAAAACTGCATCGGGCAGCCGACGACAGTTTGGATGTTAAACTGCGTCTTTCTGCGACCGGTACCTCACTGGAATATCCAAGGCTAAGCAGAACTGGTAGATCTCAATGGATTCTACGACTGGAACTCCGACAGGAGCCACCCGTGCAGGCAAACCCAGAGCAGAACACAGCTTGTAGACCATATAGGATTCTACAACTGGGATATCAGACTTCTGGATTGCAGATGGAGCCAGTTTTGCTGGAAGTTCTAAAGCCTGGCAAATCGTAAATACCATGTAGGAGCGAACCACTGGAAAGGATTCCATTCTAGTCGCAGGTGGATCAGATGGTATATAAACATCTTAATCCAAATCGGGATCTAAAAACAGATCTCCGATTGAGGGTAAGTGAGGGAACATGTAATATTTCAACAGTTCCCAGATCGTCCAAAAGACGATCCATCCAACGACGGCCGTAGCCTCATTGAAATGTTCGAAAAACGCACTAAGCATAGCTCAGCAAAAAAAGTCACACAACGATCAGTTGCAAAAAGAGAAATGATTCTTAACAGAGCAACAAAAGGTGGATTCATTGTTTCATCTATTAGATTGTTTGTATTTTGTGCGTTTGTTTAACATTAAACAGTAATATTTCTGCTAACAACAATAATAAGAGTGATTGTTGAAACCTTCTACATCCAATAACAATTGAAGTTTAACCAATGATTATTACTAATTAACAATAGAATAAATTTAATAATCAATCATAGAATACTAGAGGGGGCAAAGAGGGAAGTTAATATTTTATTAAATTGTGTGGGTTTTAATTTATATATATTTTTTTCAAATATTAACTAGATTTTTCATGTGGGATTTAAAACGAATACTATCGATCGAGATTGAAATTGAATAAAATTTGTAAAAAATGTATTGAGTAAAATTTGAGAACAATTTTCCTTTTCACTTAATAAGTTAAGAAATACTTTTCTGCTCTATGCTGTTTTACAGGTAAATTATCATTTCATATTAGAAGTATAGTAATTAGTTAAGCAAAATAAACGGAAAGGTAAAAGAAAAGTGAAGGTAAAAAGAAGAAACGCACAAAAATATACTGAAAAATAAAATGCATGCGAAACTAATGCACAAAAAGCTGCAAATTTTTAAAATCTGGTACATAAGCATTTAGTGCTTCGTTGTATAATGGAGAAAAACAAGTATGCATTTTGGACGCCCACTTGTCAACTCCACACCAAAGTATTTTATTAATAAGAAAAACTCCACACCAAAGTATTTTATTAATAAGATCAATTATCGGATTTAATTTATCTAAATGGCTGTTACCACGTTTAGACGCTTGTGAACGTGCAGACCGACAGACGGCTAACCCTTTAGCGGATTTTTCACCAAATTTGAAACATATCTATACTTTAGATGTTAAATCTGTGCATCAATTATTATTCATTTACTGTTCTTCGTTTTTTATAATCGTGTTAAATTATATTCGGACCACCGGATTGACAGATTTCCTCTGAATGCATTTCGTTCAAAATTTGATAGAAATTTAAAAATCTGAAGTAGAGACCATATACAAAATTTCTCCCATCAAGGTGAAAATGCTTTTGAATAATTGTGCTCACTCATAGGCGTCAATTTTTAGAAAAATATGTTTATCGAATTATGGGCGATCTAAAACTCAGTAAAATATGGAGTTCCATTTTTTAAAAACTATTATAAGTTCAAACTATAAAATTATATTTAAACTATTATATATAAACTATAATTTTAAACTTTTACAAGTCAGGGCTAGGCACCCCGTCAACCCATTCTTATTTGATTGACTGTTGACTTTTCAATAAGTTGGCACGATTTTGTCATGTTTGACAAGCAACTATACATTAATCTTGTCTTACTGAATCTTTAACTACTGTGTCTTACTATAAATAGTACGAGGCCTGGATAGTCTCATATGTCGGGCGTTGGTTTCGTATACGCTCGGTTGCGAGTTCGAACTCTGCCGGCCGAAGACCCTTCGTGTGACTGGTGTAACTATGTAATCCATGTGCATAGTATAAACTGTAACCCATGTAATTTTGTGTACATGGCATAAATTTTTCGTAGCCACATAGTTTTCCAAGTCGAGACAATATCACTGGATCAGAGGTGATTGTTCTCTGATTCAGGTCTAAATTACGATCTGTGAATGAAATGTATGAATGAAGTACGCCCCGTGTAAAGGGCTGTGATGCATGAGTAGCTAAGACATATCCTTGGACCTAGATGGCGCTACTTAAACAAGAGACGCTAAAACTGACTTAAAATCCCTGACTTCGTCAGCTGGCTTGCCCATGACAAGTGCCATATGCAACAACACTGTAAAAAGTATTCAGAAACCGAATTGAATTTTCAAGTATCACAAATAATGCTCAAAACCTGGGAAATGAAATGTAATTATTCATTTTATTAAAATTTAATAATATAGAATATATTACTTTAATATAATTAGTATTTTTTAGCTTTTTTTCATGTTCTATACATTAAAAAATTAATATTTTGAAAAAATGCTGATATAAATAATTTATATACCTTCTTCCTACAATTTCCCTTTAAGCTTTATACGTGAATTCAGTCTTAAACCCTTAGAAACCACAAAGACGTCAGACAAATTGAAATTTCTTCTAAGTAAGAGATTGAGAGCTATTGAAAATGTTTGTATAGTTGTCGTCAGGTTTTGTCACAAGACTTTTAATCACTGACTTTGTGAAATGTTTCTTGAAATTCTTTACCTACGAAATATAATCTTCATGGTCCATGTTTACAAGACTTCGTATTTGGTGATTTTTCTCCGTGTGTAAAGGCTTGTACAAGCACATTCTTTGGCGTCATATAGCCGATTTTCCATGTGATATCGATGGCGAGGCAGACTTCGTGTTTGACAATTTTTCTCCTTGTTCAACACTTTCATTGCGAGGGACAAGATAACTCGTCTTCCACAAATATTCGCTATGCGCGAGGGATGAAACTCATCCTCTACTTAAGGTTTTTATGTATTATTGCAGCGTCTTATATATAATTATTATATATAAGAGAGAGCGGCGCAGACTCTTAACGCAGAGGGTGGGACGAAGGCTACGATGAAAGTGTTAAAAATATATGCATACGATGGTGTAACGGAAGTTTGTATTTAGCTAATTATTAAACACCATTGTAAAAGCATATGCACGCACATTTTTTGGCTTCAGATTGTCAACTGGATATGCAAGAATGATAGGGTTGCATAACAATTTATCAATTGCATGATAATTTGATTATTATTTCAATGTAACAATATAAAGTAATAGATATTGAATACGATACACATATAAGCAAACAGAATGCATTCGAAGCTTAATAATTAATAGCAATGTAACATGGTATATTTTTTTTACCTTTATTGTTCCTTAATGTAATAATTACATTGTAAATGCACATATTTTTAAAGGATTATTGTAAAGGTATTTATAAAGGGTTTCTTGTTTCATTTTAGCCAATTGACTGTAAGGACCCAAAATATTTTTTCCCGTGCAAGAATTTCGTCTTATTAGCAAGAAATGACAAACAAATATAGTTAATCTTTAAAAAAAGTTTTGATTTTCAATATTTAGCAAATAATAAATACTAGAGAAGTACTATTTGCTAAATATTGAAACGTTTCTATTCAGAGTTTCAAAATACTGTTTAAAAAAAAGGCACCTTTTTCGATTCATTCAAGGAAAACTATTTTGAACTTCAAATAAATAAAGAAGTATAGAATTATAAAGGCTGAAGAAAAATTAATGATTGCCTGATTTTATCTTTCATGTGTGATTTCCATAGAAATTCTGTTTATTTATTTCAGAAAATAATATGATCTCATTATTTAACGTAGGTAGGCCCGGTGATCCGGGGAGTGCGGCGGATGCAATGCATCAGGTCCCGCGATTGAGGGGGGCCTTAATGATCAAGAACCAAAATAATGTTCTGAGCAGTAATAGCGGGATGAAAAGAATATAGGAAGAAATTTATTTGGAACAATCGACGGGTTTGGAAATATACGAATTTTACAGATATATTACAGTTTAGTGCAAGTGTGCAACATATTATAAACATAAAATACAATCATTATTATCCGACAAGCAGATATCGTATTCTTCCGACAATTTCTGGTTGCCAACTATGAATTACCTGCGATGGAAGTTCGCAGATTTTTAGACATCTGATTCAAATATCGTTCATTCAGCTTATAATTTGCTCTATATTTAGCAAAATAATCAATAAACTGACAAATGAATAAGACGTCGCATTTTTGCCGACTAATCTTCATCTTTCAGCTAATATGTTATCATAGGTTAGGAGAAAGAATTGCTTTCATCGAGTATTTCGATTACCTGTAAGTATAGTTAGGAAAATATACTTTTATATTATACATGAATAGGGCGATAGAATTGTTTTCCCTAATTCAAAATTCAATGAATAATAGTTCTAAAGTTAATCATAATTTTTTTTCAACTAATTGTTACTTTCTAGGTAACGAATTAATAAATTTATTTTTTTTTATTTCACTGTGAGATTTCTCCGATTAAAATCTATTTAATGGTTAGATTAAGTTTAATAAAATACTCTTTTCTCGGGACACTCTTGTGCAATATGCAAGTTAATATGAGTTATTTTGCTGCTGCCAAATTATGTTAATTCATTATAAATCACTGGAATAAGCAAATTCTATAACTATGAATTAACCTTATTTAACAGTAAAATATCTGTTTTTTGCAATCTAATTTACAGGCTGCAGTTATTACAATAAAGAAATA
>JAPMOR010006007.1:802-12936 GCA_026543865.1 Argiope aurantia
ATACAGACTCCTACTCCTGGAATTAGCTATTCTTCAATCGTTCAAAACCATTTTGTTCGAACTGCTCTTGTGTCAACTGCAAGAAACAGAATTCGGCAAAAAAGCCTCCAGAAAAAACATCTGAATCAGATTCTGATAGCTCAACCAAAAATGCTCCAGATTCTTCTAAACAAGATCCCGATACAAATAGAAAATCCCGAAAGAATAAATCTCAGACCTCACTGACACTGAAACTCGTGAAACGTGGACTTTCGCAAAAAGATCTTTCCGTAAAATTTAAAAATTCGAATCTACGGAATTCAGTCGCTTTGGGATTAGCGAATCAAAATGTAGTCCATAAGGATTTAACCACCATTTTTGGTGACACGCTAACCAACCCAGATTTTAAGCTCCATCCATCTGAGGATGAAGATTCACTTGATATGAGTTGCGAAGATCTAGCAACTCCAACAAATGCACGTCCTCTTTCTTCCTCAAAACCTCTTTCATAATGGGTACCTTCGTCTCCTGGAATTGTCGCGGCATTCGCTCCAAACTTTTTGATATCAAGACCATAATCAACCAGTTTCATCCCATTTCTATTGGTGTCCAAGAAACTTTCTTGACACCCGATATTGCAATTAAATTACGTGGATACAACTGTGTTCGGAAAGATGCAGTTACAGCCTCTCACAGTTCTGGCGGTGTCTGTATCTTCACATCCAATCTGTATCCAAGTACGCCTCTCAATTTGCATACTTCTCTCCAGGCTGTGGCTGTACAAGTTCATGTGCGAATGTTGGTCACAGTCTGCTGTATCTATCTACCGCCTAATGATATCATACCTCAACAAGAACTTGATAATCTAGTGGACCAGCTTCCTTCGCCCTTTATCCTTCTTGGAGATTTCAACGGCCATAGTACGTTGTGGGGTTCGGTTAGTACGAATTCTCGTGGGCGGCAGATTGAGCAGTTTATTGCTGATAACTGTCTCTGCTTGCTCAATAGTGAAGAGAAGACTTACTTCCATGAACCCACACGTACCTTCCATAGTCTTGATCTGGCCATATGCACTCCTACACTCTTGCCATTGATGACATTTTCCGTTGAGAAAGATTTATACAATAGTGACCATTTCCCAGTTATCGTCTCATATGCTGACAGAGGAAATACAACCGCATGATCTCCTCGTTACATTTTCCAGAGAGCAGACTGGGTTGCATTCATGCAATTGGCACATATCAATTCGGGATATGGTCAGCACATCAGACATATCGGAAGCAACACAAATTGTAGTTAATACACTAATAAATGCCGCAAATATCACAATCCCCAAAAGCTCCCCGCGCCCAAAAAAATTTTGCAGACCATGGTGGAATGAAGCTTGCCGTGACAGTCACAAACAGCAGAAAAAATTATGGAACATCTTTCGAAGGTACCCAACAACTGAGAACTTTGTCGCTTTTAAAAGAGCCAAAGCGCTAGCTCGTCGCATTCACCGTCGTACTCAGAGGGAATCGTGGATAAAATTTGTATCATCCATTACATCCTCTACATCTAGTAAACATTTGTGGAGGAAGGTAAAGGCCGCTAATGGGATTTATAGTGAATCGTCCATCCCTGTATTAAAAACAGGAAGTGAGATACATTCTGCCCCATTAGATGTAGCTAATATTCTAGGAAAAGCATTCGCACAAGTTTCCGCAATAGATTCTTATAGTCCTGATTTCCTAGCAATTAAGAATCCCGCGGAACGGTTGCCATTGCGTTTTAATGATCGAAGCACTCACTCATACAACTGTGAATTTAGGATGTACGAATTGAAAGCAGCATTATCCAAGACGCATGATACCAGCCCCGGGCCAGATGGAATCACATATAATATGCTTCGCCATTTGAATAGAACTTCTCTTTCCAGTCTTTTACTGTTATTTAACAGAATTTGGATTGAGCACAAGTTTCCTTCACAATGGCGTGAAGCTATTGTGATTCCAATCTTAAAACCCGGTAAAGAGCCATCGAATCCTCTGAATTACAGGCCTATTCCTTTGACAAATTGTCTTTGTAAGATCTTTGAGCGCATGGTCAATGCTCGCCTTGTGTATGAACTCGAGAAACAAGGATGCATCCCCCCCGTTGCAAAGTGGTTTCCGAAGAGGTAGATCAACTTTTGATAACCTCGTTTTATTGGAAACCCAGATACGCAACACATTTGTTAGGAGGAATCACCTTGTCTCTATATTTTTCGACATAGAGAAAGCGTATGACCGTGCATGGCGCTATGGTATACTATCCACACTTTTTAAGTTTGGTTTTAGAGGAAACTTGCCCATATTTTTACAAAATTTTTTATCACTTCGTACTTTTCGTGTTCGTGTTGGTGATTATTACTCAAATAATTTTATACAAGCTGAGGGTGTTCCACAGGGAAGTGTCCTCAGTTTCACACTTTTTATAGTTCATTTGAGTCAAATTTTATCTGTTTTACCATCATCTGTTCAAGGAACTCTTTATGTTGATGATCTACAGATCTCATGCCAAAGTAGCAATATGAATCTCATAGAGCGGCAGTTGCAAAATGCAGTCAATAAAGTTATAATTTGGTGTAACACTAATGGTCATGCAATCTCTCCCGAGAAGAGCAGGTGTGTTCACTTCTGTCGGAAGAGAATCATTCACCCAGATCCGAATATTTGTAAATATGGCTCTTGCGCCAATAAACAACAACCAACCAACCAACCGAATATTTGTATCCGGAACATACCTATTCCTGTGGTAGATGAAATTCGGTTTTTGGGAGTGATATTCGATCGAAAGCTTACCTTTCTTCCGCATGTTTTGCACTTGCGGAAGAGGTGTGAAAAAACATTAAATATATTGAGAGTGCTCTCCAAAACTTCATGGGGTGCTGATCGAACCTCCCTACTCCGTATTTACCAAGCGGTCATCTTGTCCCTTATTGATTACGGCTGCATGGTGTATGGCTCAGCACGTCCTACTGTTTTACGGCGATTGGACACCATTCACCACACTGCTCTGCGGATCTGCTCCGAAGCTTTTAGAACCTCTCCAGTAGAAAGCTTACATGTTATTTGCCACCAGTTGCCGCTTCATTTGCGGCGTCAGAAATTGTCTACACTTCTTTATTTTCGAGCAAAATCTATCCCAAATCACCCTATTTGTCGCACGGTTCTTCCTGTTTCTCTTCGAAGGATTTACGAATCGCGACCTTCCCATTCTTCTTCCTTTTTGGGAGAGAGTCAAAAGTTTCCTACATGGTTCGGACCTTTATAGTGTTGCCATTAAGTCATTTGATTTTTATTCCTTTCCCCCTTGGGATACCCCGCAATTTTCTTTTCTGAATCCTTTTTTAGGATTTGATAAATCATTAACTAATCCTACTATTTTTCAGCAACTTTTTTTATCAGCACCGCTGTCAGTACTCTTCTTTTGCACCAGTTTTTACAGATGGCTCGAAATCAGACGGACACGTTGGTTGCGCAATTATAACTCCATCTGATACACTGAGCTATCGTTTGCACAACAGTAGTTCTGTGTTTACGGCTGAGTTAGTAGCAATTTTCTGTGCTCTACAAGAAATCTCCTCTTCTACTCGGCTTAATTTCATAATTTACACTGACAGTATGAGTGCTTTAGAAACACTTTCTAACTATCAGATTCAGATGCACCCAGTTGCTGTTCAGATTTTATTCACATTGAGAATCATACAAAATAGAGGTTTTAAAGTCATTTTTTGCTGGGTACCGGGGCATGTAGGTATTTACGGTAATGAAAGGGCAGATTTTGCTGCTAAAGCTGCATCAACCTTTTTAACACATTCACTTACCTATTCTGATGCTAAAAGGACCTTAACTAGTTCGCTCTTTACTAAGTGGCAGCAATCATGGGATCTGCAGATCCATAACAAATTACACTCAATTAAACCAACAATAGGTTTGTGGCCTGTCCACCCTATACGAGAGGTTGATGTCAAATTGACTCGCCTCCGCATAGGACATAGTCGTCTTACACACAAATATCTCCTTTTTGGCCAGACAACACCAAAGTGCTCCACATGTCTTGTAGATTTTACCATTAAACATATTTTAATCGAGTGTGTATCTTTTAATTCCTTTCGTTTACACTTTTTTAAATCATTGTCATTAACTTTGCAAGACCTGGTGGGTGAAAAATTCCACCCGAACATTTTTAAATTTTTAAAAGCCATTGGTTTTTATAGCTGTATTTAGCATTTTTTTTAAACTTCTGTTGAGATTCAACAATTCACATCAATTCATTGTAACGTTTGTTTTTTCGAATCAGTATTTCATTTATAAATTCATTAACATTATACATTCTTGCCCTTTCAGTTTTCCCATTTTTTTGATACATTTGGTTTTTATATCTTAACATGTGTGCTTATATAAATTAACTTTGTTTTGTTTTACCATCTGCTTGGCGCAGCATAGCCAAACATGGCTCTTGCGCCAAAAAAACCGAACAACCAACCAACCAACCAATCAAGTTAGAAAGAGATTCCAAAGCACTCTTGCTGTCAGTATAGAGACAAAAGGTGCGTGTACAAGAAGTTGAAATCACTTGAAGGGCATATGTTATTGCAACCAATTCAGCAGTCAAAACAGAGAATGATGTGGGCAAACTGTAGTTATATGTCTGAGTAGGTAAAACAACACCAATACCGACATGACTATTAGATTTTGACCCATCGGTGAATACTTCTGTGTGCGAATAATACTGGCTGCGATGATCTTTAAAGAGCTTCTGAAATATAATAGGTGCTGTTCTGGATTTGTCAAATCCCGTAAACGGGTTCAAGAATGAGAAATTTGGAGAGTATTTGACAGCACTTTCAAGATGTTAAGAGATTTCTCACACTTCTTTCGCAGATATAGAATATGCGGAAGGAAAGTGAGTCTTTTGTCAAAAATCATTCCCAAGAATCGCACTTCATCATCAACAGGAATGGCGTTTCCTTGAATGTTAATTATAGGATCTGGGTGCATGTTTCGCTTCCGGCAGAAATGTACGCAACGACTCTTTTCTGGAGAAAGAGTGTGCCCATTTCTTTCACACCAGGAAACTAGTTTGTTCACTGCATTCTGCAGTTGCCTTTCAATCAAGTGCATATTACAGCCTTGAGCAGAAATCTGCAAATCGTCAACATATAGTGTCCCTTGAACAGATGGTGGAAGATGCTGTAGAATTTCGCTAAAGTGAGTAATAAAAAGCGTGACACTGAGGACACTTCCCTGTGGAACACCCTCAGCTTGGATAAAAGGATCGGAATAAAAATTACCGACACGTACACGAAATATCCGAGTAGTCAAAAAGTTTTGAATAAAAACAGGGAGGTTTCCTCTAAAATCCAAATTTAAAAGTGTTTGAAGAATACCGTAACGCCACGTACGATCGTAAGCCTTTTCAATATCGAAGAAAATGGAAACAAGATGATTCCCGCGAACAAAGGCATTACGAATTTGTGTCTCCAGAAGAACTATGTTATCAAATGTTGATCTTCCTCGTCGGAAGCCGCTCTGCAACGGTGAGATGTATCCATGTTTCTCTAACTCAAACACTAGGCGGGCATTGACCATACGCTCGAGAGTTTTGCACATACAACTTGTTAGAGCGATTGGCCTGTAGTTCAAAGGGCTGGCAGGATCCTTTCCTGGCTTAAGGATTGGAATCACTATTGTCTCTTGCCATTGTGTAGGGAATTTATGCTCAGACCAGATTCGATTTAAAAGTTTTAACAAATTGGACATTGACACCTCATCTAAATGGCGAAGCATACTGTAAGTGATTCCATCAGGACCAGGGCTAGTTTCATGTGCTTGATGCAAGGCTTTCTTCAGCTCGAACAGCTTAAAAGCGGTATTGTACGCAAGAGATCTACGTGCAGTAAAATTTAAATTAATTCCTTCCGCTCGCGTTTTGTTCTCTTGAAATTTAGAACTGTACGAATTAATTGCTGAAACTTTTTCAAATGCTCGCCCGAGAACATTGGCAACTTCTATAGGTGAGGAATAAATTACATTTCCCGATTTCAACACAGGAAATGAAAATTCTGGATAGATTCCATTAGCTGCCTTTACTTTCCTCCATAGTTGTTTGCTAGAGGTAGAATAAGTGATGGATGAGACGTATTTAAGCCAGGATTCCCTCTGGCTACGCCGGCGAATGACGCGGGCATAAGCTTTGGCTCGCTTAAATGCAACAAGATTTTCCGTTGTTGGGCATCTGCGAAATTTGTTCCAAAGCTGTTTTTGTTTCTTATAACTGTCGTGACAAGCCTTGTTCCACCACGGTCTGCGGAATTTCCGTAGACGGGGTGAGCTTTTGGGGATACTTTTATTTGCAGCTTTCATAATGCAATTGTGGACTATCTGTACTGCTGTCGAGATATCTGCTGTGTTAATCATATTTTCAGTAATTTTGGCCAGTTGTGAGAAATTAGTCCAATTCGCATGCTGGAATAGGAAGCGAGATCGACCTTGAGTCGTACCACCGACATTAGCATGAGATACTATAACAGGAAAATGATCACTCTCATGTAAATCGTTTCCCACTGCAAAATTAAGCAACGGAAAAAGCATTGGTGAACATATGGCGAGATCTAAATTGTGAAAGGTACGCGAGGGTTCGTTGAAGTAAGTTTTATCTTCATTATTCAGCAGACAGAGAGCATTATTAGTAATGAACTGCTCAATCTGTCGCCCACGAGAATTTGTGCTATGCGAACCCCACAAGGTACTATGGCCATTGAAATCACCAAGTAATATAAATGGTGCTGGAAGTTGGGCTACTAAATTATCAAGATCTATTTGACTGATTGAATCATTAGGTGGTAAATAAACACAGCAGATTGTAATTAATGTTCGTACATGTACTTGAACCGCCACAGCCTGCAAATTAGTATGAAGTGAGAGAGGTGTGCTAGGAAAAGAATTTGAGGTCAGGATGCAAACGCCTCCAGAATTATGCGAATTACTGTCCGAATCTTTCCGAACAGTATTATAACCCCGCAATTTAAGAGGCATGTTTAATTTCAAGAAAGTTTCTTGAAGACAGAAGCAAGCTGGATGAAATTCGTTAAGAATGGTCCTAATTTCATTTAGCTTGGACCGAGTACCATGACAGTTCCAAGAAAGGAAATGACCCATCAAGAAAAGGTTGCATGAGAGGTATTAAAGACATTAGTTAGAGTTGTCGATAAATCGCAACTTATTTGGATTTCATCCTCCTCTTCGGATGGATGTAGTGCGATAAGTTCGGGACTTTTGGTCACGCCACTGAAAATGGACGATAGATCCTTTTGGACTATACCCTGATTCGCAAGTCCCAGAGCGACAGAGTTATGTAAACTTGATGCTTTTATCTTTTGTGAAAGCTGTTTTTCGGAAACGCCACGTTTCGAAAGCTTAAGTTTTAATGATTTATTCGATTTCCGTTTGCATTGAACTATCTCAGGTTTTCCAGTTTCAGGAGCACTAGTAACGGACTTTTCTGTATCTGAATCGGATTTCACAGGCTGTTTTACTTTCACCGATATTTTCAACACAATTCGTGCAAGAGCAATTTGCACAAAATTGTTTTTGCAAAGCGGAAGCATAAGTTACACCAGGTGTCGGTGTCTGGACATTAACTTTACGCCTAGCTTCAGAGTATGGGATATTTTCTTTATGCTTAACTGTTAAAATCTGTTTCTCCATCAACCATCGTGGACAAGATCTAGAAAATAAAGTGTGGTTGCCGTTGCAATTCACACATTTTTCTTCAGCGGAACACTGCTGACTTTCGTGGCCTTTTACTGCACACCGGGCGCAAGTGAGAGTCCCGCGGCAGTTGGATTTCGAATGTCCAAATCGTTGGCACTGAAAGTACCGGAGAGTATTTGGTATGTAAGGCCTCACAGCTAGACGAAAAAGCCCACTTTTACCCGTTCTGGCAATTTAGGTCTATTAAAGGTCAAAATAAAGTGTTTTGTAGGAAGGAGTTGTCAATCCCGCCGAATAGTTATACGGCGTACATGCGTCACTCCTTCGGGTTTCAATTCTTCCAATCTTAAAACCTGGTAAAGAGACATCGAACCCTCTGAATTACAGGCCGATTGCGTTGACAAATTGCCTTTGCAAGACCTTCGAGCGCATGGTCAATGCTCGTTTAATGTTCGAATTGGAAAAACAAGGATGCGTCTCCCCGTTGCAGAGTGGTTTCCGAAGAGGTCGGTCTACTTTTGACAACCTCGTTTTGTTGGAAACCGAAATACGCAACGCATTTGTCAGGAGGAATCACCTTGTCTCAATATTCTTCGATATCGAAAAAGCGTATGACCGTGCATGGCGCTATGGTATACTTTCCACCCTTTTTAAATTTGGGTTTAGAGGAAATTTGCCCATATTTTTGCAAAACTTTTTAACCCATAGAACATTTCGAGTTAGGATTGCTAATTTTTACTCTGATTCTTTTATCCAATCTGAGGGAGTCTCAAGGAAGCGTCCTCAGTGTGACACTTTTTATAGTTCATATGAGTCAAGTTTTATCGATTTTACCGTCATCTGTTCCTGGTACACTTTATGTAGACGATCTGCAGATCTCCTTCCAAGGGGGTAATATGAACCTAATTGAACGACAACTACAAAATGCAGTAAACAATGTGGTGGCTTGGTGCGATAACAACGGCCACAGAATCTCTCCTGAGAAGAGTCAGTACATCCATTTCTGCAGAAAGAGAAACGTACATTTGGATCCCACTATATACATTGGACGTACAACTATTCCAATTGTGAATGAGACCCGATTTTTGGGAGTTATCTTTGATCGGAAATTGACCTTCTTGCCTCACATCCTATACCTGCGGACGCGGTGTGAGAAAATATTAAATATCTTAAAGGTGCTTTCTAGAACAACTTGGGGTGCCGATCGTGCTTCCCTACTGCGAATTTATGAAGCAGTCATCCTTTCCCGCATCGACTATGGGTGTATGGTGTATGGGTCGGCCCGGTCTACTGTTTTGCGGCGGTTGGACACCGTTCACCATTCTGCTTTACGGATCTGTTCTGGTGCATTTCGCACGTCTCCTGTAGAGAGTTTGCATGTTATTTGTAGCCAACTACCTCTTTGCTTAAGGCGCCAAAAAATATCTGCCTTGTATTATTTCCGATCAAAATCTGTTCCAAGACATCCTATAAGTCAAATAACACTGCCGGTTAGCCTTCGCAGACTCTATGATGCTCGGCCCTCTCACATTATGCCTTTCTGTAAGAGAGTCAAAAAGTTTTTACAAGACTTCGACTTTGATAATGTTGGTATAAAATCTATTGATTATTGCTCCCCTCCTAGGGATATACCACAAATTCCTTTTTTGAATCCCTTTACAGGATTTGACAAGTCATTAACTGCTCCTATTATTTTTCAGCAACTCTTTCTATATCATCGCTATCGATATTCTTCTTTCCTTCCAATTTATACAGATGGTTCAAAATCCGATGGACATGTTGGTTGTGGCGCAATACTTTCATCCGATACATATAGCTACCGTCTGCATAACTTTTCCTCGGTATTTACTGCTGAGCTATTAGCAATACTCTGCGCTTTAAAGAAAATTTCGTATTCTTCTCAAAGGAAATTTATAATTTATACCGATAGCATGAGTGCACTGGAAACGCTTTCTCATTACCACAGTCGAATACATCCCATTGCGGTCCGTATTCTATGCACTTTACGTCTCTTGCAGAATGAGGGCTTCCAAATTAATTTTTGTTGGATTCCGAGTCACGTGGGCATCGCTGGCAATGAAAGGGCGGACACTGCTGCAATATCAGCATCGGTTATCTTGAACCAAGGACTTCCGTACACTGATGTGAAGAAGTCCTTCAATAGTCATATTTTTAAAATTTGGCAAAACCAGTGGGATTTGCAGATTCATAATAAATTGCATGACGTGAAACCCAACATTGGATTATGGCCCATTCTACCTATACGAGAGGAAGATGTCAAATTGACCCGCCTCCGTATAGGACATACTCGCTTCACGTACAAGCACCACATTTTTGGTGAAAGGGTGCCAGTGTGCCAAACATGTCAAGCTGATTTTACTATCAAGCACATTTTAATTGAGTGTCCATGTTTTAACTCGTATCGATTACACTTTTTTAAGTCGTTATCCTTAACTCGACAGGAATTGGTGGGTGAAAAACATCACCCAAACCTTTTTAAATTTTTAAGAAGCATTGAATTTTATATTTACATTTAATA
The DNA here is from genome assembly GCA_026543865.1 of Argiope aurantia. Lineage (NCBI taxonomy): Eukaryota > Metazoa > Arthropoda > Arachnida > Araneae > Araneidae > Argiope > Argiope aurantia. The sequence continues at coordinate 11,060 of JAPMOR010006007.1, forward strand.
CTTTCTTTTGTTGTTCTATCGTCTTTTATTTTTAAATTTTTTCAGCAATTTTTTAGTGAATCTTTTTTCAAACTTTCATTTGAAATTTTAACTTTTTGAAAGCATTTTATATCATCCCAATTTGCGTTCTTTACTTTATATTAGATTTTATGATGTTTGCTTATTTTTAATCTCGTTGCATTTCATACCATATGCTTGGTGCAGCTTGGCCAAAAATGGCTCTTGCGCCAAAAAAATCCAACCAACCAACCATCGGGTTTCAATTCTGCTGTAATTTTATCCAAGGTGTCGTTAAATAGCTCGCCACAGGTTATAACGCCTTTTGAAGAATTAAGCGTCCTATGAGTACTTACACTAACAGTTATAGATGCCAATGCCTTCAGTTTAATTATTTGCTGAGCTTGTTTGCGACTACCGACTTCTACAAGTAAGTCGCCAGAGCGGTGTTTCCGAGTTGATACTTCTCCAAGTGCTCCTGTCATTGCTTTTTCTACAAGAAATGGTGAGACACTATTAAATGTTTGATTGGTTTCCGAAATTCGTTTCATAACAAAGAATTTGTCAAAAGGTTTTTCAAAAATGTTAACGTTTTTCTGTTGCCCACTGAAGGGAGCAAAGTTTTTTTTTTGCCCATACGATATTGATGGGGGTTCAGGCCCGATGGCACCGCCCACCACGGAGCCCAACAAGGGATGGCAGCCACCGGCTCTGGGCACTTCCAGCCTCAGTACTTACCATAGTGCTAATCGGTTACCTATACGCTCGGAGTTACCCTCGGGGACAGTGACCACTCTTAACGCCAAGCCCAAGGAGTAACCCCTTCGCTTGATCCCTAGCAGACTAACCACTTAGGTGACTATCTACAAGCTGATTGATACACCGGGGACCACAGTGCACCGCCCGTCAAATGGGTCGCCACGCACGGCCAACACGCGGGGGTTTTGGCTGTCCATGAGAAGCAAGAAGCAAACAGAGAGGCGACAGCTTCTCATGGAGAGCTCCCTCGCCTACCCTCGAGGGAAAGAAAAAAAGGAGACAGCAGAAAGCGTAGTGGAGAGTAAATCATAAAGGGAGTAAAGATCCCTGGGAACCTCGGGATTGGGACACCCGTACTCACCTATAGTAGTTGAGCCTCTGAGGGGGTACAAATATGGCAGGCGACTCATTATGTGGCCATCTTTATAAATGTTCTTTCCCAGATGATAATTTGTGCAAACTTATCCACAAAATTCATTCTACCTTTTTTTACAAATAAATCCATTTTAAAATCAAATGTTTTTTTCAATAGAAGAAAGAAATATCAGTGAAGATAATATGACCATTTCTGCAAAAGAAATGAATATAAAATCTACAGAAAAACAAATTATTCAATGTCCAAATCTTTGTTCTGAATTAACCAAATTAATAGAAAACCCAGATGTTCAAGAACTAATGCTTAAAAATGTTATATCTACATTGAAACTTTTAGTAGAAGGATGCCGTGAAGCCTCAAAAATAAAAAGCAACCTCAAGAAATGCTCTCCAACTCATCATTATTCAGTGCCATCGACTAAGAAAATGACTATCCAGATGAAATTTTACAGAACTTCTCAAAAGAGAAATAAAAAAGAGTTTACAAAAAAAAAAATCTAACTGAAACTTCTAAAAAAAGGAAAAATACCGATGATTTGATCATTAGCGATAAGAAAAAATGAATATCGAATGAAGGCAGTAGGAGAAATAAAACTGAAAATGAAATGTCTAATTCTGTAGAAAATTTTCCAGTTAGTAGTAAGAATCAACCAATTTTAGAAGAAGATAGTGATACTTATACTAACACTATAACGGACGATGTTTCAATAAAATAAACGGGTGATACTTCAAGCAAAAAAAAAAAA
>JAPMOR010006019.1:0-26329 GCA_026543865.1 Argiope aurantia
CCAATACTTCAACATTTTTTATTGTTTAAATGATTGAGATCTAATATTTTTTTCAAAGCAGAAGAACAATTTTGAATTGATGTAAAAAGAAATCATACTGAAAATATTTTTCAAATAAATGGTTGATTTATAAGATTGTTTATTATTTAAAGTAATAAGTTTTCAATAAATTTTAAGGTTAACTCTTCTTGTACAATATTGAAAATGCAGTCAAAGATACCTTATTAGCGAAATTGAGCCTGAAAAAAGGTTGCAAAGTCATACATTCGAATTCCTAATTTTTTTAATAAATTGTAAAAGTTTTCCATATATTAATCTTTTAAGGGTTTCATAACTTGCAAGTCATATATTAATAATTGATTTTATAATATGATCTATTAAATACAAAATGATATACACAATTTCATTTGTAATATCTTTTTAATGAACAAAAAACATTTTTGGAGCCATATTATATTGCTTCATTTATCATCATTATTATTATTATAAATAAAGAAAAAAAATACTTTGTAAAAGTTTGTGTACTAAAAATCTTTTATTTTTCATTTTAATAATCATTTTATTGATTTTATTTTAGAATGTGTTGTGCTTACTTTGTATTTTTCTTAATTCTTTTTATATGGTTGATTCTAAGAATGCAATAACTAAAAAAATTAAGGCACAAAATAATTTAAATAAAAATGTTTTAAAGGAACAAAAATTGAAATTATGGAACAACTTTGTCAAATAATCGAGTTATTATGTTTGCAGATTAATATTCGTGGATCTCACATGATGTATTTTTTATGTAAATGAAAAAAAAAATAATGCTTAGAGATTTATGTTAGTAAAGTTTTAACCTTTTTTTAAAAACACGTAATACATTGAAATTTTTTATCTGATCTACAAAGCAAATTAAAAATAAGAATTTATTTCTATATGAATTGAAAACTTGAAATTTAGTGTCAAATTACAAATTTTGCCTGGGAGCAAAAATTTAGTTTCATGATGTTTTGTACTTGCTTCATACTCCTGATCAGTATTACTTATTTAATTCTTTTGTATCACCCATTATGGTATTAAGTTCTCTAGGTTATATATAACAATACTTAATGTCATTGGGAACATATTTCCATGCTTGTTTCAACTACTTAGTGTATGTTAGACACAACTATCAATTTCCTGCTTGAAAACTGGTACTTACTAAATAACCACACAGAATAAAATTTTAGCTTGTCACATATTGTATTGCTCTTTACCATTCTACAATTGTTTAAAAAATGATATGCTAATTTATATCAGACTTTTTATTTTGAACAGTTAAGCATAAAGTTGACTGTTTTTAAACTTTTTTATAGGATGATGCAAACTTTATGGAAGAGGTGGCAGCTGGTAGAAGACATATTGAATTTGTTAGTTGAATTTTTATTTGTAATTAAATGTACTAAAGATTTAGTTTGTATAATTAAATAGAATGAATCAGAAATTATCTGATCTAATTTGTTTACCTAATTATTATTATCACTTTTTTCTACAGAATCTTCCATACCTATTAAATGTTACTGCATGTTATGCTATGCTATCAATATTTAATTTGTAATTAATAGTCTATATAATTAATATGACTGTATTTATGCAAAAAAAATTTGCAGATGTTTGAATGCAATAAAGCTCCATTTTAATATTTGGGTCCATGAATTTCTTAGGATCCAAAAAAACACAACACTGGTTATATATTAAATACATTATTGATAATCTGTTCATTCTTGGATAGGAAGAGAAATGGCATGATATAATTATTTGAGTTTTTTATTGTTACATGTAATTAATATACCTGTAACTTCAGAATATCATACTAGTCTGCATAATTGAAATTATTAATATAGTATGCTTTCATGATATGTTTAGGCAGGTACCAACCTTTAGTTTCTCACATAAGTTTTGGTTTGTTTTCCTGTATACCCTTTTTTGTCTTCCTTATCTAACAATCTCTTATCACAAAGGAATTTTTATGTATTATCTCAGGTTAATTTCAAAATCAGATAACATGGATCAACTTAATAATGATTGTGCAATTTATTATTTGATTTTGCATTCTTATTCCTGTTTTATAAGAAGTATTCAGTTCATAGCATATCAAATTTAAGTAGCAGTGAAATAATTTCTTTTTAATTCATAATGAAAGTTAACAAATATTCATCATGATAGTCAAATGTTCAAATCAAAGACAATTGTGATGAAAATCATTGAGCTTGTTGCTTGGGGCTAAATTTTATAAGATTAGTTCCAAAGGAAAGCACATAGAATCTTACATCTGGAATTGCATCAAACATCTACAATATTTATTATTTACATGTATGTAAGATAAATATGCTGTTTCCATAAGTTATTTAACTATGAAATTTATTAAACATTTTGTTGTTTTAATAATGAGTTATTTGTATTTTTTTCACTGCTACACAATGAGGTTACATATTTGTGTAATATATATTTTCCATGTGAATTTAGAGGAAAAATTGTTTAAAACTTTTCTTCAATATAATCTCTCATTTTTTTCTGTTTTATTTTATTACTGATATTATTTTTCATATTTGTAATTTTCTGTCCAAATTATGTTATTTATACTCTCCTGACACAGTTAAACAAAATTTGGTCCACAGTCTTCATCAGATAACAAAAGGGCAACTTATTGACCCCAAGCAAATGTTGCAAATTGTTTGTACATAGACATGTATTTGGCATGAAATTTCATCCTTAGGATATTAGTATAGATTTTAATCTGCCTAGAGAATTTATGGGATAAAAACCATTATATTACAACTTAAACAACTGTTAGCCTTTTAACAATGGTGCTCTTTAAATGCCATTTCTTCATTGAATAATCATAATTTTTACATTATAAGCTAAAGTTAAGTCTTTCACAGACTTAAAAATCTATACACAAATTACATAAAAATCTCCAGCGTATCATAGATTCTTAATTGAATCAATGTGACAATATCTTTCCATTTGATAAAAATGAATAATTGCATGATAAATGAATATTTTATGATAAATTGCAAAATAAATTTTAACATTATATTTTTTTTAGATGTATGTTTTTTATTTTGTAGAACTTTCTCTATGATTCATTATTGTATTTCTCTAATCTTAGATACCATCTCTAATGCAAGTGAAGGATATTGGATTTGATCATTTAGGAGTTTGTCATCAACATTGGACAGGTCTTGGTCTTGGAGATATAATAATGCCTGGTAAAACAATTTTCAACAAACTGTTTTTTTTTATTTTGAATTATTTTTATTATTAAGTATTCTTTTTATTCTGGAAAAGAATCAACATTCTTAGAATGTAACAGAAGCAGAATGTCAGATTCAGAAATTTTAGTTCCAATTCCAAACATTTTTTAGGGAAAGTGAAAAAAAAAATCAGTAAATTATGCCAGAAGTTTACAGATATTTTTGTTAGAACAACAATTATTTGCTCTCTTTGATGATATAGTAACTGGCAAGGAGGGGGGTGGCAAAGATATCATGCACCACAGAAATAAGCATATTTATGTAACTTTTTAAATCCAAATTTAATAAAGGGCAAAATGGTGCCTTATGCAGGAATTCATTTACACTTGTTAAGACTTTGATATCTACTGGGGACAAAAAAAAAATCCTTTTCGCCTATTTCTTTGATGCACACTACAATAGTACATAGAGTTTTCTTTTACAATCATTAGAAATAATACTTAGCAAATATCTGCAAAAAAACTCCTGCAAAATAACCCAAAACATTGAATTTTTAGTTCTAAAATTCAAGTTTCGAAGTGCATTGAATCTCCATTACGACTACCTGCCTACTGAATTTCATGGTTGTAAATGTGATAGATTTGTCGGATTCTGTAAATGCACAGATACGTTTTTCTCATCTATAAGTATTGTGTTGAAAGCTTATAAGCCAGTTAACAGCTACGCTACCCGAACAATTACTTTTGTATTGTGGTCATGTTACTCGGCTGCGAACCACAAGGTCCCAGGTTCTATCCTTGCCTATCTCAATTCGTATAGTATAATAAACAATATTTTATTAGATAAAAGCTGTTTTCTTATGAGTGTTGAAACTTTATATTGCTAACTTACTGAGCAAAAGTAAAATTTTAAATATTTATATTTTAATTTAGCTATTATTTTCCTATCTTGCATTTAAGACATGCACAATTAAATTACATTTATTTTTGTGTTTCAGGCTTGTTATTATCTTATTGCTATGCATTCGATCTTTGTTTTGTCAAGAAAATGATCTACTACCCTATATCTGTCATATGTATGTATAAAATTTTGTTCAATACAATTTTCATTACATGCTGATCAATTTTTTATGTTAAATGGAAATTTATTTTATATTACAGTGTATGGCATAGGTCTATCTCTATCAACGTTATCTTTAATTTTCTGGAATGCTGAACAGCCTGCTCTATTATATATTGTGCCACCCCTCTTAATACCAATAATGCTGTTGGGATGGTACCGTAGTGAACTTAGTACATTATGGTATGGTCTCAAAGTAAGTTTTTAAAATTATTTGTGTCATTTTAAACTTCATACAGCTTTTGAAAAACATATATACATTCAATTATTAACTGTCATCCAAGCATCATTTTACCTAACAACAGTATCTTAATTGAGTAAACTTTTTTGTTAAAAACTGTATGTAAAGTATATTAAACTTATTTTAAAGCTTACAGTATTTATGAACATTCAGTATTTTAACTAATTAAAGAAATTGTTTCATGGTGCAAAACTTAACACATTTAATACATTCACCATACATTATCTCATCCTGTTGGAAGATTTGAAACTAACATCAAAAGCCTAAATTTTGTTGTTTACTTCCTGTTCAAAGCTAAATTTCTGAGATGTCAAGAATTCCTTGGAATCCCATGTCCATATTAATCATCTCTTGAGTAGTTGTATGTTATTTTCAGCAAAATTGGATTTGAATGTTGAAACTGTAGAACAGATTTAAAATATTAAATGCATTAACACTGTTGAGTAGCTTTAAAGTATTGGAAATCCTACTCATTTGCAAAATAGGCATGAAAATTAAATAATGACTGATTGGTAATCTCAGTTAACTCCTCGACTTTTTTTCTGTCTGCTATTTAATTATAAGACACTTTTCATTTGAGAATATACTGCCCTATTAATTCAATTAAAAATCCACAGAATTATGGAGATATATGTTAATTATGTGTAATTTTTATATCAAATTATAGCATCTTAAAAAGGATTTAATTTTAATTTGTGTTTGAGAAGCAATAATTTGATGCACATATAATTTAGGGCATAATGATTTAGGAATTAATTATTCATTCCTATACTATAGACAAATCCTACTTCTTGAGCAGGGATTGCAGCGAAAAAAGAAAAAAAAAACTTCTTTAATAAAGAGAGATTAAATATATTATTTTATTATTCAGATATGCAAAAATAAATATTAGATTAAATTCATTTAATATTTTATAAATATTATCTAAAATATCAATACAGTTTTTTTTTTTTTTTGTCAAACCAAAACAATTTATACTTGAAAAATGTGACATAAACAATATATTGTAGTATCCTGGCAAGTTTTAAATTAATAGCCAATATGATATGAAAATTAACATTAGTGATAAAAAGATAGTAGCTGGATATCTGATATTGATATCAGTTATTTGAAAAATTTATTATTACAAAGATGTAAACAACTATGCTATGAGTTTAAACAAACAAGTAGATTTATTAGAATGAAGCAATTCACAACAGCACAAGACTAAGAACTTGCCCATCACTGATGGGGCTCAGTTTTTATGTTCAAGAAAAATTCAATTTAAACATTTAAGAAAGGTATTGAACCTTCTGGATCTCAGATAAACAATAGATAACATATGAAATAAAAGTCTTTCTGGTCTTTGGCTGAAACATCATGGTTGGGATTCCAAACAATCTTAAATGAAATGTTGACTGAACCACAGTAATTACTAGTTATTCAAGTTTATGCAGCAATATTAAATCCTCACAAACTCAAATATATATATTTTTTATTGTTTGCAAAAAGTTAACTAGGATTATTCAAATTAATTAACATTTAAATCAGTTATTAAATCATTAATTGTCATTACTTATATTATTTTACTGTTGTCTGAATTTTCAGGTTATAAAAGCACATATAAGAAAGGAAAACAGCAACAATGACCAAGATTCTTGGGATATTAAGTTGTCTCTTGATGATCAAGCAGAAGCTACCTAATTATTGAGTATAATGTTTCCCCTTACTGAAATGGTAATTAAAATTATTCTCCATTGTTTTTAATAAAAAAAATTGATTTGGTGAATCAAAAAATTGTGCACAAAAATGTCAAAAACAAGCTATAGCATTCATTCAGCAGGATATCTAAATTTTAATAATTTATGAGTTTTCTATTTTTAATTTTGTTGTAAACATATCCAAGTTTCAATAGATCTCAAATCAGTCTTATTGAAAATAGAAATATATATGTTGGGTAATTCATAATTAATTATACGGCATATTTTCTTCTAATAGACATGCAGATGTTTTTCTTAATATTTGAAAAATATTGTTTCAGTTGGAGAAAGACTAACAATGTATATATATTCTTGAAACTAGAGTGTTTTCACCTTGTAAATATTGAAACAGTTTGAAGCTGCATATAAAATATAATAAAATCAATGCATATTTTTCATTGTGTATATAAGACGAATTGGTAATAGTTGTGCTATAATCAGATTGAATGTGCAGTAAAAAAAAAAAAAAAAAGGATTTTTTCCATTGAACATGTTGAAAATAAGTTGCAGCATTCACACAACAGGATAGTATTATTAGGATATATTATGAGTTTTTTATCCAACTGGTATTAGCCTCACTGAACAATAGAGAAATATTTGCTTAGGCAGTGTTGATACCTATTGATCACAATGAATATTCACTTTAAATGATAAACTTTAATTTTAATTATGAAATATTTCCATGAATTTCTTGGTGCTTGTATTTAGTGGATTTTTGCTTCATTAAAAAATATTGATATTTTTAGATTTTCTTTTGTATGGATCAAGTTTATGATTGATTTTTTTTTATTTTGTCATGGACACTTAGAACTGCTGTACTTAACTATTAATTTGCATGGTATTTAAGTTATATAATTTCAAAAATTTTAATTTACACAAAACCTATGTTTCAGAATAGCATAATTGGATAAGTAAAAATAAAAAATAAATTTTATTTAAAATTTAAAATTTGTTTTTGTGATGACAAATTGTCTTTTTAATTTATGTTCCAAAGTAAAATAGCAATATAAATATTTATTTTACTGGAAAAAATATTAAAATCATCAAATAGTAGCACCAAGGGACAGCTAATAACAGTGATATACAGAAAGGTCCTGCTCAATTTCTCCTAACACACATAAACTTGACAATAACACAACACCATACATAAGAAGTCAACCCTAATGCTTGGAGTGATGAGTTTCAGCTTGCCTTGCTCTCACGCATAAGATGCCACAATTATATTTTGAGAAAATTGATAAGTTCTATACAATTGTTTTACACCATCTAGAGTAGGTCTTTCTCATTTGTAGTTTTAAAAGCGGGCATCATTATTGTGGGAACTCAATTGAAAGTCAATGAATTGAAGTTAAATATTTAATTGTTCAGCTTCAATGATGAATATTTGCAATTGTAACCGTTGTCTAATTTTATTTGAAATATTGCATCATCTTGGTGCTCTGCAAGTTAAAATATTTAACCTAGAGCTACCATATATATATGTGTATATTATATATAATATAAAGCTGGAAATATTCACCTTTTATCATTTTTTAATTTTAATTAAAATTGTTATTAATTAAAGACTATACAAATTTTCAAATATTGATATTTCCATGTAATAACTTCAAAAATGTAGTATTAAAATAACTTTTTCTTCATCGTAAAATTATTTTTAATACCAGTGTTTGCTCTATAATTTATTTTTCTTTTTTTAATTAATTGTTTTAAAGTCATGTTTAGTACTTTTTACAACATTATATTTCATTATAGACTTGAAATTTTTTTCATTGTTGATTATAATATTTCATCCTGTTTTGTTTTGATCAAGATGTGAAGATTTGACATATTTATCCACATTAATTTAGTTTCATTTCAGTATAAGTAAAATCCATTTTTAAAATTGTTGCTCTCCTGGGTGATATAAGTAGGTAAATAAAGATGTGCATAGAAAATTAGGGAAAATGATTGTACAAAGAGAAGAATGATGCAAAACATCTAAAATAATGTGAGTTTTATATTTATAAAAATGTGATGTTTAAAACTATTTTTCTAAGGAAGCCTTTTAAAATCAAGCTCCATAAAATATTTAATTCATTCTAATAGCAACCATTAATCTTGGCAAATCAACTAGCCTTCAAAAATGGCTTGTATATCATGAATGTGATATAACAAAGAAATTATTAAATAGGTTGTGGATCAAATAGTAACCATATATTTCTTAAAATTTAGTTTCAAAATAAAGATAATATAAACATGTATACAGCCATCTGTATGTAAATTTATATCATATATATTGAAACAACTAATTAGATAAATAGTTTTTAATAATACTTTGCATAAAGTCTTGAATGAATTATTAAAATTCTTACTTAAAAAATGTTCCTCAATTAAAAAGGAATTATAATTCTTTTTCATATTTATTTCTTAAATACTGATATATTTTCTAAGCATATTGTGGATTCAAATTGCCAAATCTCAATATACAAACTTTTAGGGAGAGACATAATCTGCCTCATGAATTAGAAATAGCTGATTTTTTTTGCACTGCAAGACTAGTTGTCGATTTTATTTAATGGTAAACATTTGTTTTTCAGCTGCATTCATGAAGAAATGTTTTCTGGAAAATATACAAAAGTATGCAGTTGAAAGCATGAAGCATTTCTGAAGCATTTTAGATGAAATTTTTTTCATGAATTTTGGAAAATGAAGTCATTGTTTTAAAGTAAAAGCAATTTTATTGTTCATCAAATAAAATATGATATGTAGACTATGCACTACTATTTCTAAAAAATTTTATATGTATATTTCAATTTATAAACAGTAATGTATCTGTGGCCAGATGCCAAAATGTTATAAGATGATTTTTTTTTAATTTTTGCATAATAATGATTTTAAAATTTAAGATATCACAAAAAATCACTAAACTGTCTCAAAAGGGCAAATGTATCACTTACTGCTTTCTAAATATTAATGTGCAAAACTTTGGAAAATACAAAACTCAATTTTTTAGAAAAAGTGATTTATAACATTTTGACATCTCATCTCGGATATGTAATATGCTATTTATTGCCATACAGTTGTGTTGGAAATTTGATTGTGATTTTGTAAACAGTAAGTTTAAATCTATGCAATTATTTTTATCCCTATCATATACATTTTTTGATGGTTTTAAAATATGATGTTTTTAATCAAAACTGAAACTAAAAAAATTCCTTGGGAGCAGTTCAAAGTTTCATTATTAAAGCAGATGTTAGTAACCCTCAGATCTCAAATGGTAGGGTGTTTTTTTTAAGTTTAAAATTAGCTAGGTAGAAAATAATTTTTAGAATGCAGATATATTGAAATAATTTTTCCATAAATAATAATCAGCTTCTACTAAAAGAATCTTGTAACTAAAAATTAGTTTTAAACTTTTAATTTATTTTTTAGTTATATATTTCTTTATATTATTTTTCATTTAATTATTGTATATTTATGTTATTTATTCATATACTACTTATATATTCCATAATCTTATTGGCACAAGATGATCTTCAATATTCGCAAAGAAACTTTCTTCAGAAACAAAACCACTGTTTTACTAATTACAAAATGCAACACAAAACACACATGAAACTAAAATAAATATATATGAAATTAAATACTTTTTGCCTCAGTTATATACTTGTTGCTGTTATTTCGGGCTTATCGCCTTTTTGAATCGGGAATTGATATTTATATTTACAATGCAAAATTTTTAATCATAAGACAAAAAAATCAGGCTATCTGCAAACACATCCTATATAATGTAAGTTAAATTATAATTTTAAAAACAAAATTTTCATATATTTTTTACGAATAATATTTAAAAAGTGGAATAGTTTTTAAATGTTGCTTCTTCTAGTTTGATTTTAACCTTATTTTAAGTAACTAGTTCTGCTTCTATACCTTTTAGCAATAAGATATTATATGATATCTGCAAGATGTAGTTCGGTATTCTGAATGAAGACCAATATCTTAAAGATATCGTGACAATGTCATTGGGCACTTTGTGCTGATAGGGATAATTTTGAATAAATGTAATTTAGATTATTTTCAAAAATATTGTCTTTTTTTATTTGTTCAAATGCATTATAAAAACAACAAATAAATGTTATAATACATCATTACAATCATTTATGATTTCTTTATCGAAAAATTCTTACAGTATTACATATATGCATAATTATAAAATAAATGTGCTTGTTTGTAAGCATTTGGGGCTGAAAGTAATAAACACAATGAAACCAAATTTCATATTACAGATTGTGGAATATTTAGGGAAAGGAATTATGCACACTTTTCTGTCAAAAGTCATTGATTGGAGAGATTTTGTTGAAGGAAATCGTGTCAAAATGAATGTTAAAAATTAGATAATGCAAAATTTTATTGATTTTCATATGGTAAAAATAGAATTTTTTTTATCAACAATAGGGTTTCCAGATACGTATGCACCACTTTTAGTGTGCAACCGGTTTTTTAGAAAGACAACAAATATATTTATATAACCCAAAATTATCAATCATATTCAAATTTTTATACATATTATATTGTAAGACATTATCTCATTGTATCATAATATTTTTTTTTCAAAAGTTATCCATAAAAAATTATTCCTTCTACAATGAAATTATTTATTTATTTTTATTATTTATTATTATTATTTATAAATGTAGTTGTGAGAATATTATGCTTGAAATTTTTCATTTATAGTAAATAAAAGTTTCTATTTAGAAATCTTTAGAACGAACCTGTAGAAAGCAAAATGTTTTTTTCCATGTATATTTAAAGCTGTGTTTTTGAAATAAGCTTTATTAATGTTTCATGTTGTTTGAAGTCCTTTTTGCGTCATATATAAATGTAACTTTTAATGTGACTTGTATCTTTGCATTCATGTAAGTGTTGTGTGTTTGTGGTTTTGTTAGATGTGCATTAAATGTTTTCATGTGTGCTTATATGAAATGTATCCATTTACCACTAAAAAGTTTCCATCATTTCACATAGTCTTGTTTATAAAAATATGGATTGAAAATTATTAAGTAATCTAAAAATACAAAACATTTTGTAAAACAAGGTTTTTGTATCATATTTATATATAACATATATTTACAAATATTTCTTCATGTCTAACACATATTTACTTTACAAAAATTAAACAAGAAAAAATTTTATTTCAGAAAACTAAAATATAATAAGGCGTAAAAGTTTTTACTTCCTACCAGAAAAAGTGTATTGTCATGTATTTAGTATATAGAAATCCAATTAGTTTTAGTATTAAGGAGAGTATTCTGTACTCCCATTCTAATATCAATAAAGGTGCTACCAAATGAATATATATGTGAATTTCAATGTTTTAACTGTAATTGTATGAGCATAATTTATCGTGTGTATTTAATTGTGAATGTATATTGCTTGAGTGTAATTTATTGTATATTTAACTATGAATGTTTAGCTGTGTGCATTGTATATTTTGAATAATTACTATTCATAATTATGATTAAATGCATTTGTATTTACATCTTCATTTGTGTTGTTGTACTTTTTATCTTTATTTATGTCAATTCATTTCATATGGTTACCTCTTTAAAATTGTGAATGTATGTGAGCAATAGCATGTGTAAAAAGCTATATTACATGACATTATATCACGTCATGTCACGTATGAAAAGGAACAATGGTAATTTAGAAATTACCATTAGATAAAACATAAATCCAATCTAGATTTTTCAAAATAAGCTATTAAACTGATCATAACTGATATACTATTTTCATCATCATTCCATTGAATGGTCCTGGCCTTTTGCTAGGTGTGATTCATTTTTTCATACAATAGTCAGTTTATTCTTGAGATCCATGTCTTATGATTATGTGGCATAATGAAATTATAAATATGTCGGTTCCATACATTTTTAATAAATTTAAAATAATAAACATTATTTTTTAAACTTGAGATGAATATTTGAATTACCGAGATAAAAGGGGAAAAATCAAGGACTTCATTCTATTGGAATTTGAAATGTGTTTTTTCTGACAAATTCATTACATATTTTCTTACCTCTTAGTTCTATTGATTTATAATTAGAGATTCAGACATTTATATTTTTTACATACCAGGAAACTCCATTTAAAGAAACTATCAAGTAATTTAAAGAAATATTTTAAATTCTAAGAAGATATAGTATCTATAACATCAGTACCTAACAAAAAGCAGATAATTAATTAAGAATCCATATTTTTATTTATATCTCTACTGTCTTGCATAGTCATACACCTTTTTTGATAAAAAAAAATTGCTTTTGGTTTGATGAATTTTGTGTTCATTTTATTATATTGTTTATGTAATTTGTATAATAATAGTGATTTTTGTATATATACAATAATGATGCTATTTTTATTAATTGTTTTTATTTTACATGTTTTTATAATAAGTGGAGATTGGGTACTGGTAGTGCTCCTTTAGATTCCAATCATCAAATATAAATTTTGTACTTAATTTTTAATTCATACTTAATTTAAAAATATTTCATTTTTAATTAATCAAAAATAAATTTAAAAATTTAAATTATCATTATCATGCTTAAAATTATCATTTTTTTTTCAATTGATTTTTAAAATTTGAAATTTTATGTCTTTTATTTTTTTAACTTATTTTTTATAATTGTAATATGAATATTATAAATTTTTATAAATTATTATGCTTTCTTTGTATTATGATTTATAAATCATTCTGTTTAATTTATTATATAGTAGTTTGCATAAAATTGAAAGTTGTGCAATCATTTTTATACTCCTTAGATAAGCATGAATAATAAAAAATTGATTATGTTTCATGTTATAAATCCTGTAAGTATTTATTTGATTTTATTTACTAAGGTATAGTTTATTATTCTAAAAAGCAAGTTTAAAGTAAAAACATGGTCGTAACTGCTGGTATGAGTGTAATTATTGAACCATTGTCATGCTAAGAAATATCTTGCAAAGTGAATGAACTTATGAAGATAAATTATCCCTAGAGCAAAATAGTATAATTTCACTCTTCTTATCATCTTTTACATTAAAATATAATAAGGGGTAAGGAATAACAAATTTTAAGTAATAAGTTTTGTGATATAAGTTTTCAATGACATGCACCCACAGCATCTATGCTCTCTTCCCATGTAGTTGGTCATACTAGAGTATACTGCTTTAGACTGTTTTCTTTTTTACCTTATATATAATGTTTTCTTAAATTTTCAATTATTTAATATTTCAAATGGTTTCTTTTAACTCAAACTATAAATTTTGTTTGAATTTTTTTTATTTTAATAATTAATGTAAAGAGTTTTCTATATGATATTACTAAAATTTATTTCTTGTAAAAAGTAAAAGACAAATTAAGCCACTGCATGCATTCATATTTTGCATTTAAAGCTCATTTCAATGAGCATCTTACTTGAGGCTTATCTTACATCATGTACAAGATTAAAACAAAAAGAAATTATGATATTATTTTATATGTATACATGAATATTTATTTATTTGTATTTAGAATATTATATAATTTTTTTTTATATTTTCATATACATTTGTGCTCGATTTTATTTTGTATTTGATGTTTACAATATCCTTTAATTAAATACTTCATGGAAATTGTTTGTCATGTGTTTTATACTTAGCTTTATTTTTCTCCAAAAAATAACATTTGTTATAAAAAATTAACCACATCAAAAATTAATCGAAGCAAGAAATGTATTCATTGAAATTTTAAGCATCCTGCAAATTATTAATGTCATAAAAGTTCCATACATTTTATTAATGAGATGCCTGAATTTTTTTAAAGGAATAAAACATTGAAGCAAATATGATCATGAATTTATCTTACCAGTACAAGTGATGAATTGAGCATGGTAATTGTAATAATTAAAAGATTTTCTGTTTAAGATGGCAATATATGAAATATTTGAAATGTTTTAAAAGATATTACTTCTACATTAAGTTTACAAAGAGGTTACTATTTGGTATCTTTAATATATACCTCTTCATAAATTCAAAATGAGAAAATTTAATTAATTGAGGAAATTTTAGAAGGTTCCAAGAATCAGCTGATGATATATTTATAGATTTTAATCAAAGATAGAGATATGTTTGTTCGGCTGATTATATTAATCCTATCTCCTACATCCTGCAACTGAATCAAGTAATTAAAATTTTTCTTTTTAGGAAAAATGTGATAAATCTAGGTATAAGTAATTATTTATTTTCTCTTTTATCAATATTTTATTTTATTTTTATCTCTCTTGTGATGTCTTTAGTGAATAAACATGTATTCATTTTTTTCCTCCAACCATAGAGGCGTACCTATGTAAAATATCACCCAGGGCAAATATTGAAGTAGCATTCCCTCTCACCTTTTCTCCCTTTTAAACTGCAGTCCTCATGTTCTCTAAAAAACGTTATTGTAGGGAGGTGAAATTAAGCCTAAATAATTCTATATAAAACAATTGTGAATAATATTGCCTATCAATCGATCAATAAATTTAAATTATTCAACAGATTAATTAAACTATTTTTAAAACTTAAATAAAGTAATTATTAACAAAAGTATAGTGAAAATGTGCAAAAATATTTGAAACAATGTTTCAAAACGTAAAAGCAGATAAATAAATCGGAATTCATATTATAATTTGTTCAGTTCAGTTATATTAACTCCCGTTTTAAAACAACACTGGGACTATTTTAGGTAGTCTTCGTAATTTTGAACAGCGGTCAGATGACGAGACCGACACTGAGCTGGCACCACACCAACGGAATGACGTTTGGCCCCGACTGTTTTAATATGCACCAGATCCGCTTACACGACGGTTCTTCGGTGTAATCGGAGTTCGAGCCTAACACCCTCAGGTTCCGAAGCCTCCACCAAGCCACCGCGACCCTAATTTGTTCTTTCAAGGAGGCTCCAAAAAATATTAGCACAATTCAAAATTTTCAAAGAAATAAATGTTGGAATGTCTCATTCAAACCCTTTCTAATTGTTTAAGGAAATAATATATCAAGCTTTTTCTGTGCCAGTTTAAAGGGAAAAAATATATATATAATAAAATTTTTTGAAGCGATTAAAAAAATACTTATAAACACGTTTTAATTATATTGATGCTTCTTAGATGAAAGATCCATCCACATTTAATGTACATTATGTAATATCTTTTTTAATAATAAAAGCGACGATTTATATGTCTGTGATCTGTCTGTCTGTTGGCATATTACATATTGGCACATTAATTTATCAAACTTGACAAAAAATATGCTTTTAATGGTAGGAACTTGCACCTCGAAGCGATTTTCGTAACTTGAGAATTAGTTTTAATTAAGGAAAATCTCATATGTGTTAATGATAATGTTATTACACAAAAATTCTTGTTACATCATCTTGAAATTTAAAAGACACACACACACATATTTTTAATGATATATATATATATATTTAATTGTTAAAATTGGAGAAAAATTGCACAATTTTTAAAAATTTTTCTGGATGTGATCTATAATGGTAGTTTTCATTATTGGAGTTCAAGTCAGACCTATTTCATTGATTCATTACAAATTAATACAAATAATTTAATGGATAAACTATCTGAAATTTTAAATTCATATATAATTCATGTTTACAAACATTTATGCAAATATTATAATTCTACTTAACTTAAAATAACCAAAATTTGATATTGAAAAGAAAATAATTACTACAATATTTTTATAAATGATATACAAATGAAAATACATAATTTTTTTAAAAGTTCTAATATCATGACACATTTAAATGGATTTTACAAACAGAAGTGTATCAATTTAAATAAAGATACATTTTTTCTTTTTTTTGTAAACCAAGATTGAGATAATAGTTTTAATAAAACGCAAAAGTAAATCAGAATTTTATAACAGTTAATTTTTGAATTACTTAAAAATTGAAAAATGTAGAAATCCAGTTCAAATGCATATTTTTAAAAATATTTATCATTGTTTTTTTTTTATCAAATTAAAGACAGCAATTGGTAATTTAAAATTTAAACTGATTATTTATTTTGAATTCTTTTTATTTTAATACTAAATTAAAGATTTAACTAGGATAAGCTTTCATAGAACCTTTGAAATATGTATTATTAAAAAAAATGTATTTCAAGGAATCGAAACATTTTTTCATCAAATTTAATTTTAAAAAGTAACTTTTAATCTATACCAATATTATCAAAAATATTAAAGATGGGGAATAAAATATATTTTTTATGCTGCATAATAAAAAATTAAAAACTAAGCTTAAACACTTTTTTTTAAAAAAAAATTTAGAAATATTACTTTGAAATTAAATTAAAACAATTAAATTAAAATTCCGCATTTTTTGAAAAATAAAACTAAAAAATTTCGTATTAAAACTATATATGAAAATATGCTGAGTTTCTATAAAACATAATTCTGTTCTGAAGTTTAATAAGATTACGTAGAGAAATTTTTTGATTAATTATTTAGTGCTAAATACTGTGCAACAATTAATTGATTTACAGCTGTACGAATTTCTTAAACTTAGGCAGTTTATAAAACAAAACTGTAACTCTAGCAAATAATGCATTCCTAAGGGGGGAAAAAAATGTCATTCTTCTATGAGATGAATTTACAATAATATAAGTTCATTCCAGCCTCAAAAATTATCAGAACAATAATTCATTACTCCCTGGATGCTTTTTTTTTTTTAACATAGCTAAGTTCTTATTGCTTTTAATTTTTGCACTTTCATTATTATCAAAATCTATTTTCTTCTGATCCAGTTTAGTTTATTGCAATTCTAAACAATGCATTAACTATTTTTAAACATTAATCGCTTTTTCCACGATTGATAGAAGTTTTTGGTAATTAGAAATATGACCTTGATTTCATGCTAATCTTGTATTATCAAATACTACTTCCATGCTTTGTTTATATTATGGCGATACATACGATCTTTACATATTAATAAAAATATGTTTAAGTTCATGATTTGATTGCTAATGTCTGAAACGAAGTTGTGCACAGAGATAGATATTTGAATGTGGAAAATTTCGAAGTAACTGAATATATCAAGATATTAAAAAATTTCATTTCCGTTAATAAAAGTTTTGTTTTAGTTTCAGAAAATAAGCAAAAAAAAAGTACTTTTTTTTTTCTTTTTTCTCAAATGTAATTTATTTCTCAATTTTCTGCCGTGATGACGGAGGCTAGAACACTTCCCGATTCTAGTTAAACCATTGACAACCACTAAATAACTGTTTCCAAATTGAGGGTATTCTAAACAAAATAAGTGCTTTTAAAAATGCTGTTTTCAAGCTTAAAAATTAAGCATTTTTTTTTAAAATTAAGACAGATTCTAGCAGTTTAATTTATAGAACTTACTTATTATAGAATAACTTATTATTTATACAGGCTGATCAGCATTTCTGTTGCTTGAATTTCCCTGACATTACCAGATTTTTTAAAGAAATTTTTCTGATTTTTCAGGTTTCCAATATCTTCAGAACGATGTCGCTTTATTTTATTCTCTTTAATTAATATTTTCTTAACAGTATTTGAAAAATTGTTCTATTCTTTTAATTAAAATCAATGTAAAATAAAATTTAATGCTCAGAAAAAAACAAAATTTTTACTTATTGAATTTCAGATAAGCTTCAATTATGTAAAACCTTTCTCTTTTTAGCAAATATTTTAACCAAAACTAGATAGTTTAATTCAGTTACATTAACGTCCCGTTTTGAAGAAGCACCACTAGGGCTATTTTGGCAGGACGTCGTAACTCTGAACCGCGGTCAGATGACGAGGAAGACACCTGAGCTGCCACCCGCCTCTCCAAACTTCCACATCACATAAGCAGAGGACGTTTGGCCCCGATGGATTTAACAACCACCGCACCCGCTTACACGACGGTTTTTCGGTGGAAGCGGGTCTCGAATACCTCCGGTTCCGAAGCCGAGAACTTACCACCAGGCCACTACGACCCCTAACCATCACTAGAAGGTACATGCCATCTAAACCGACTTTTAACCAATCAGTCATATCTAAGAACTGTTTGTTAAATATATTTTCTCCCCAAAAATGCAGTACAAAAATATATGCACATTTCCGGAGTGCTTAGGTATAAAACGATTTGTTTCCTGACAGCGGGGTCCTTATTATCCATACTGTTTACCAACACGCCAGTCAGAACTGAACAATAATTTAATAATAGAAAAAAATTATAAATACAAAATGAAATCTCTGCATCAAAATAAAAATTCTTCAATTATATCAAAATCGTATCGACTTTTAGCCTACCAACTATAATTAAAAATCGCCTGAATGCTGGGTGAATTCTTAACTCGTAAAATAGAGAGAGAAAAAAAAAAATCAGAAAATTGGTCCTTATTATCTTTTTTTTTATTTCATAAAAATAAAGTATGCTTTAAATATAAAAAATGTAAAAAATAAAAAATTTATAAAAATAAAAAATGCTTTAGAGGTATAAATTTCAAAAAAGATGGCATGAAGGAATTTTATAAATTTTTATCGCAAACAGTTTCATATACCATGAAATTTTTTTCTTTTTGAAAAAATTTTTGGGAAAATTAACAAGCAAAATGAGTATCTATAATGTATAAAACAAATAAATTTCTTGTGTTTAATACTATTTTTAAATTATAGAGCATTTTGTAGGATGTATATTGAATTTCAAACAAATACAAAATTTTAAAAAATGTTCAAAGAAAATATTAGCAATAACTTCCATATGAGGAAATTAGTAAATCCATATTCATAATGTTTAAAAGTAAACAAAAAAATGTTTTAAGGAAATTTTAGTAATAATGCCCAATACTTCATAATTCAGCAATATATATATAACACTGGGAGGAGAAAAAAAATCATTATTGTAAAATACTTATATACTTATTAAAATTATTTCGAATTTTAATAATATGTCAATATTTTACATCCAGTTTTGAATATTATTAACAAAATTCATGCTTTTATTCTCGCAACACATGGCATGATTGATTTGAAATTTGAAAAAAAGAACAAAGTCAAATATATATCTTTTTAAATAAAAAAATACCCTTTAAAGCTTAAAATCATAACAGTAACAGAAGTTGGGTTGTAGTCAGGTTATCTTTTCCCATAATACACAAAACGATTTTTGCTGATAGGATTTTAAATAATGTAAAAAAACATACTGATAGTAAGTTCAAATATAATGGAAACAAACACTAATAAGAAAGAAAGCCTTTTTTTTTTTTAACTCCTTCCACGTTTATCTATAAAACTAAGGGTATTTTTTTAAAATATAAATTTTTGCAACATGTTTTAAAATGTTATACGTAATGTTTAAATGTTATATGTAACGTAAAAATGTTTAAAATAATTTTTTAAACTTATGAATTGAGACCTATACATTTTTTTAGTATTTAAACAGTATATACAGATAGAGAAGTAAGAAATATTCAGTGATACCTATAAACGCTATGTTGTTTAAAAACTAATCCATTCAATTATTTAAATGATTACTGCTATTCTAAGTATAAAATATGTATCTCATATACAAAAAAAGTGAAGAAGTTTCTTAATTTCCAAAATAGAAGCTTTTTAAAAAAAAAAGAAGAAGAAACAGAATAAGCATCTCAAAAAATATTTACTAAGAAATTACAGAATGTACATTTTAACACACAAAATTCATTATTTCATATTAAAATATTCAATTTTCTGGAGGCTTCTTGTATTGTTCAGCAAATTCTCTAATTTTTCT
Organism: Argiope aurantia; assembly: GCA_026543865.1. NCBI lineage: Eukaryota > Metazoa > Arthropoda > Arachnida > Araneae > Araneidae > Argiope > Argiope aurantia. Next base: position 20,092 of record JAPMOR010006019.1, read on the forward strand.
GAACAATTCTGCAGGTTCATCAACTCTAGGTACCTAGATAATATAATAAATTAAATTTAAAAAATCTAATGAAGAAACTTAACAGAAATTCAAGAAAGCATTTTTCCAACACTTATAGCTATTTTAACATGATACTTTTTCACACTATGCATATACCAATAAATTTTAAAAAGACATTATCAAGTACATATATTTTAAATTTTACATATATATTAAAGTATGAGAAGTTTTTGGCTAGACCTTATTTTAATGTTTAAAAATGATTTACTCTTCAAATACATAAAATTAAAAAATAACCAAAAATGTGAATGAATATAGAAGAAATACGAGAACAATAAATGACGAAATTCTTATATAACGAGCTTCCATACAATTTTAATTTGTATAATCCAGTAAAAAAAACTGTCAGCAATAGCCTTTTATTTATTTTTTTAATTTAAAAAAGCAAACTCTTTAAAACAACTTACCTGTTGTTTATATATGAATAGTGAAGCTTACTGTTAAAAAAAGTAACATTGTATTAGCAATATGTGCAGTTACAATTTAGAAATATGTTTGAATATGCATAAATTATTCCAATAATGTATGTCTTATATTACAATATTTCCTAATAAATGGGCCAATTTCCTTCCCCTCCTTTTTTTCACAGTATTATTTCAATATATTGTATTTCTACAGTGGGAAAAATGTAATATACTTTTATTACATTTTTAACAAATGATCTTATATTAGATATAATTATATATCCCTAATTCAGGAATTTTATTTCAATTAAGATAATTTTAAGAAACAAAACATTATAAAATATATTAATTACTAAAAATATTCAACCAAAAAAATTCTTAATAAGGTATCACTCTACTAACTTGATAATTTTGACATATATAAATCCCTGCATAAACACCTGCACCAAATGTTACCTAAAAATAAAGTAATAATATATTAAAGTAATAAAAATTAGAAACAAAAAAAATTATTTTGTGTGTCTTAAAAGATTAAATAATACTACTACTATCTAACTCAGCTGAATAACTTTCGTAAGAGATACTCAATAACTCTAATAACAATAATACTTATGTAAATATATGAAAGGGTTAATATACAAAAATTTAAGATTAGATAAATATAAGTTTTTATACAAAACATAATTCTTCAAGATTCAGTAGAAAATTAATCTATTATTAAAAAATAAAAATCACAGAAATAAAAACATTTGAAGAAATTTGAGTTAAAATTTATACAAATCTTAAATTAAATAAAATTAATACAAAAGACATACTATTTTTGTATGTATATAGTAATGTTACTAAATAAATAATAAAAAATAATATGAATTTTTTTATCAATGATACAAATGGAAGTTTGTCACAGAATAAAAGAAATGAATTGGCTGTTAAAAAAATTATGTTTAATGTTGAATTTAACAGATTTCATTAAAAATTATTACAATTTAAACAAATTTCATTTATGAAATGCGACTAAAAATCCACTTATTATTAGCAAAGGTGATAAGTGCATTCACTAGTGTTTTAACAAAAAAATAAAAACAACAAAATTAAAATTACAAAAAAAAAAAATACTAAAAAAACAATAACAAAATAAATTTTTTTTCCAATTTTATCAATCGGAAGAAATACAATTAACAAATTTAAAATTATGGTTGAGTGTGTTTAATTACAAATTACTAGATATAAAGTAAGAAAACTACTTTGATGCATAAATTCAAAAAGAGTTATCTGTATAGTTGATGAAATACTTACAAGAAGCTTTATCATCTTTCTTTTCTAATTATTAAAGTACAAGATAAAATAAAAATTGTAATAAATTTTGTTTTATCGCTATTTAATTTAAACTTCTCTAATTATCTTGCGAACAGTAATTAAAATCTGGCTTTAGAAGATCTTTCAACTTACACAAAAATTCAAACCAAAACCTCAAGTTGTCAGTAAACAAAATAAACAAAGAGTAGAGTTGTATAAATGATTTCTGGAATCACTGAAGTAAAATAAAAAACAAGTAAAGGTGTGAACGGCTTTGTTGTAAGATATTTTAATAAGTAGAATTTTTGTTAATGCTTTTCTATTCTTGATACTCCTGATTCAAATAATTTTCATTCAAAACCTTTATAAAATATTCATTGTAATTTTAATAATGATTTTTAATAATGACTTCAAAAACTTGGACCCTAATAATGACCTGATTATTTTGGATATTATGGTAGTGCAGATATACAAAAGAATAGCAAAATTGTAAAATAGTATGGGGCCATGTGATAATGTATACGAATAATAAAATACATTGTTTTCACCTTATTCGTAGAAAAACTTTATAGAGGAAAAAAATAATAATAATAAAATCGAAATGCATTACGATACGAGATCTCTTTGGTATGTTTTGAACTAATGATAATCTTTTTTGTTTATTTTGTTCACTACTTCAATTTCTATGTGCTGTGATTTTGATCGCGGATGTCTGTTCCATGAGAGGGGAAGGAAATTCACGTCATGCGGTTTTGGAAAGTGAAGTTGCGTTTAAGATTTCTTTACTATGGTGGGGTTTTTTTTGTTGTTGTTTTTTCTCCTCTTACTTCTACTCTGCTTAAATCAAGTTGTCCGAGGTAAGATTGTTCCTTTATATTTTGTGGACTTTTTTTTCATTGCAAGCTGAGTCACACATTTGTGTCAGTGCAAGACTTTAGTGATGAGTCATTTCAACTGAATTCTGAATCATTCCTCTTCAACACGATGCCTCAAATTACTGATATTTATTTTTTGAATGAAAAACCTGCCAAGAACCTTGTTCTAAATCTAGGTTAGAAACATTACGAGGAAATTAACGTCATTTTTTCCATGCGAATGCTCCTTCTCAAATACCGCGCACAAACCCCATTCTGATGCAAACTTTCATACAGCAAAATATCGACAGGCACTCAAATATCACGAACAGGAGATTTACCCTGCAAGGGAAACTAATTTTTACTACAAAGGTTCCGGGATGCGCAAAACAACTTCTTAGCTTAGAACAGATTAACGATACTAAGGTTACTTCAAACGTTATTTGGGAGAGAGTTGCTTCTAGATTTCTGATTATTGATATGTCCACATGTATTCCACTCAAAGAAGTTGCAGACGAACTGTGAAAGTTTAATGATATTGAAATCAGAGAGATGGGATGTTTTGTCAAACAAAAATCGACACAGCAAACTTCCTTAATTCTCGGAACAATTCTGGGTACTTTCCTCCCAGATTCAGTTAAACTTTGGCTTACAATCCCGAAAATTCGACCTTTTATCGATCAGCCTAGACAGTGTTGAAAATGTTACAGTTTCCTACACCCATCTAGGATATGATCGAAAGATCGTTTGCCAATTATGGGGAACATAACACGTCGGAAATGGTCAAAACCCAGTTAAATGCATTAATTGTCAAGGTTCTCATGCAGCAACATCTAAAGCATATCTCTTGTACGCCAAAGAACAACAAATTTAGGATCTAAAATGTCGTAACCACATCACTACAGGGGAAGCACGACGCATATTTAATGCATCATCAAATTCAACTTATGCGACTGTTACTAGATCGAACACGGAGCTGATAGACTTTGAAAAATCTTTAAACGACAAAATGGAATCCATCATCCAAAACACCAACAAAAAGATGGAGCAACATTTCAATGCGCTATTGGAAATATTTTTAAAGACGGTGGAGTCTATTGTGCAACAGTTAATTCATGAGATCGACAAAGCGAAAAAATTAAATCTCCATCCTGGAAGAAAAAAGTTTTACTTAATGCTTTGAAGAACTTCGCTAGTCCTATTAGTCAACCCATGCAATGGGATGCTGGTGGCCCTGCTGGGACTTCGGATAATTAATATTTTTTTGCGCTGTATTTTCTTTTTGCTGTTTTCTGTTCCTTTTCCGTTTTACTGTTTATTATTTGTTTCTTTTCTTTGCAAAGCGCTGCTTCAGTTTTATCTTTCCCAAATGCTTGGAATTGTGTATGTGTCAGAGACGACGGTATCAGGGGGGCAAGGGGGGAAATTGCCCCCCTGTCGGCAGCCTCTTGCCCCCTCCCCCCTATTGGCGAGAAATTCAGAATTTCGCCAGCAAAATTTTTTCACCATTTCATAATGGTTGTAGAGAGTTGAGAATTATCGAATATGATTATTTAAAATCGATCTTCAAGTTAATATATTGAAAACAATCGAAATATCCAAGTAATGGTTAAAGTGTTTTGGCTATATTTGGCAAAATCAAGTGGGAGTAGGTTAATAATCGATAGGGCGGTAGGTCAATAATATGTCGTATTTTACGGACAATTTTTGATAGACCAAACTAAGAACTGAATGCAATGGATGTCAAAGACGTTAAGTTCGCAGATTTTCAGACATCTGATTCAAATGTCTGTCATTAAGCTTATAATTTGTACTACTTTTGGCAATATAACCGACAAGGTAACAAATGAATAAGATATTGACAAGGTGATATTGTCATTTTGCTAGCAATTTTTAGTCGGTCGACTAAACTTAATGCGGTGAACGCTGAAGATATTAAATCTGTAGATTTTCAGACATTTCATTGAAATGTCGTTCACTTAGCATATAATTTGCATTAGATTTGGCAATATACCCGACAAATGAATAAGATACCACCTTCTACCGATAACTTTTGGGCGGCCCACTATGAACTAAATATGATGAATGTCGAAGAGTATATCCACAGATTTTCAGACATTTATTGAAATGTCGTTCATCAAGCTTTTAATTTGCACTACTTTTGGCAATATAACCGACAAGATGACATGTGTATAAAACATAAGACATGTCGCATTTTATCAAAAAATTTTGATAGGTTGACTAAGAATTCAATGCGAAGGAATGTCGACGAGTCCAAATTCTCAGTCATTTTGTTTAAATGTCATAATGTTCATTCAGCATATAATTTATACTATGTTTAGCTGAATAGTCAATAATCTAGCAAATGAATACGACATCACATTTTTCCGTCTAATCTTTATCCTTCGGCTAAAATTTTGTCATAGATTATAAAAAAAATTGTTTTAATCGGGCACTTCGATTCCCTGCCAATGGAAAATTATTAGAGAAATTGAAGCTTTTGAATTATTCATGAATAGGGCGATAGAGTTGTTTTCCATAATTCGTAATTCAAATCCAAGTTCTAAAATTAATTATCATCTTATTCATATAATTGTTACTTCCTCGGTAACGAATTGATAAATTTATTTTATTCATTTCACTATGAGAATTACCTGACTAAAATCTAGTTAATGGTTAAATTAAATTTTTTTTAAAAAACCTGTTTTCTTTTGACACTCTTGTGAGTATGCATGCTAAGAAGAGTTATTTTGCTGCAACCAAATTATGTGAATTCATTATAAATCACTGGAGTAAGTAAATTGTATAATTGTAAATTAAATCCATTTAACAATAAAATATCTGTTTTCTTTTGAAATATAATTTATCATGCTACAATTATTACACACAAAAAAATATTACCGACTGCAATTGACGACAAAAAAAATGTCTGGTATGGTAGCTTTTTAGCTACACTAAAAAAGGTATTCAAGTATGCCCTAATTTTTTAAAAATAAATTACTACCTAAATGCTTAAGACTCTGCATTCAATATTATGACTATGTAATCGGAGAAAGTATCATTTATATATACTTTTCTTTCAATTACTATTAGCTGCAAAAAGTATATAATTTCAGATGCTCCTAAATTTTTAATAGACTTTCAATAAAGATGTCTTGATAAAAAGATGATTAAAATAGTTATTCTTAGAGTATTAATAAATAACACATTAACCCCTTGATATACGAATTTAATTAATTTCCTAATTAGATGGCAGATCTTATTTGGGAATCCCCGGAAAATCGTCAGAAAAATATAAAGGCATTTGAGGTAATGATGCGTTTTCAAGTGATTTTAGCGATTTAAATTATTAAATACTTTCACTTAATTGCAAATTAAAAATTAAATAATTTCATCCGCGAGTTAGACTCACCATTGTATATGAAGGGTTTAAAAAAAGCTTATGCATGAGACTGAGGGGATAAAACTCACCTTTTTTTAGGAATATTAGCTTGTAATAATTTCGAATTAAGAAAGTACTTAATAGTACATAGAATAGTCAGAAAGTGCATAAATAAAAATGAAGATAGGTAAATTCGTGTTCAAGATCTAATTTTTTTTTCAAATGAAATTTTTGATTTTTTT
>JAPMOR010006030.1:0-14244 GCA_026543865.1 Argiope aurantia
TAAATTTATACCTATATTTATCCCTATATAAATTTATACCTATATTTTCCCTTCCTCCGAAGTCCCTTCTTTTGAAGTCTGTCTGTCAGTCTGTTCGACTTCCAGTTAAAACGATAACTACAAAACGTAAAGAACTAAATCAACAAAATTAAGTGCACATGTTTACCATTTAGTATTAAATTACGAACCACATTTGCAAAAGGGTTGACCATCTGTATGTCTGTGCTTTCGAAAACATGTCAATACTCTAATTCAAAATCACAATGACTTAACTAAATGACATTTGGTATGTGATCTTGCGACTACAATTGTATTCTGTATCAAATTTTGCCTTCAATCAGTTGGAAATAATACGTCTAATATACATATTCGGTTTTCTATACGTGTATATTAACCGCATTCCAGCGATTAATAGCCAAAAAAAAAACCCATCAAAGGTAGCACGGTAATAGACTCTCTTTATTACTATTGTTCGCCAAGGTTTGCGGTTAATAATGCATAATTAACTGTTTTCTTTCTATATTACGAAGTGCACAACTCTCATCTGCATGACTATAAAAATAAAAAACAGAGCAGTGTTCCCGGTCTTGCCCAAAGTCAACAACTTTTACACGGGAGGGGGTGGGGGAATCGAATAGCATCTTTATTGGGAAGTTTGCAAGAATGCTTCGGGAATCATTCCTGCAGATTTTTTTATTAGATTCAGAAAATTTTGGTTAATAATTTACACAAAAGAACGATATTCATTGAAACTGTATGTTAAAAAATGTGAAATAATATGAATTTAGAGCAATACTGGTTAAGTTCTACTTTTAAAAAAATAAGAACAATTTTGGAATTTTTTTAAAAAATGGATCAAGTAATAGTTGCTTTTGATGTTATAAAACTCTCAGTATCTGCTACTGATGTATTGTACAACTAGATTGGCAGAAAAAGGAATTCGTTATCGGATTTTTTAATTCATTTCAAGTTTTTTTTTTTAATAAATCGTTTGTGAATATTGAACGAGGTTACACAGAATTCTATAAGGAATTCATGATAATAAATAAATAAATAAATAAAATAAAACTTACAAGGAAAAAAAAACTAAACAATGGGGAATTTCCATTGAAGGGTTGTGTTAGTCAAGTTCATTAAAAAAAAAAATGTTATTTGAATAGTATTTACATAAATAAATATATAAGAAATGCTAGTGTTTCGAAACATAAAATATTAGTTTAATATTTCAATATATCACATATTGAAATATTAAAATCATTAATAAAATTATTAATAATTACTTTATGACGCTATTATGGAATGTTAATTATTCATTAACAAGTTATGTACCGCTTAATACGCTCTATAAAATATAAATATTCAAGTTTATTTCTTTGAAATTTAATATTTAATAATCTTTCATAATTATTAATTGCTTATATTTGTAAACAAGGAAATCATTAATTTTAATTATAAATTTTTAGATCATTTTATTATTTTAGTTATTTTTTCCACGAAATGCATATTAAAAATAGATAAAAACATGTTTTCACCAAAACTATCAGAATAAAAATATTAACTAAAATAAAAAAAAATTGAAATGTTAAGTAAAAATGTGAAATATGTAATTGTATTTTATTTGTAACTAACAAAAGCATGATTCTGGTATATTATTATTATTGGAGAGAGAATGTCTACAGGAAAGTGGCAACAGCTATTGTTTTGAAACTGAAAATAATAATACTTTAAAAGACAGGTTCCTTGAGATAACAGGCTTTGTCGCTATATCCCTCACTGTTTATATTAGTTCAATTTCACCACAGGATCCAATGGATAAGTTTAAATTACTAATACATTTTATAATCTAATAATTGTGTTTTTAAAGGCCTAATGAATGTGTGATTGAAATAACTAAATACAAAAGAAAATATCTGGAAAACTAAGTTTCAGATATTTAAATATTTAGGCAGTTAAAAAATAAAAATAAAATCGTATTTTTTCGGAAAAAATATTTTGATATGAATTACATAATGATTACATGTAAATGTTTTTCAACCTTATCTACATATGAACTGTTCATTTAAATAAAAAAAAGCACGATTGCACTAAGTTTAACATGTTATTCAAAACAATCTGTTATATTACAGTAATAATTTTATAGTTTATCTATCGTTACTTATATTTTTGAATTTGCACTCAGTTTTACCATGGCGAAATTGTATCCGAGAAGGCGCCTTATGACATTGTCAGCATAAGAGTAGATAGAAAAAAGCCTAATAGTTAGTTAAAAAAAAAACGGATTTTTCTTTGTGTGATTAAAATCGCGTATTTTCTGGAAAGACATATACATAGAGAAACTTAAAAAGCAAAAATAATAAATCTAAACACATAAGTAAAAAAATAAAGTGGAAAGCGGGATTCGAACCGAGGTACCGCAACACACGCATTATTTATGTTGCTCTGACATCTATAATGCATTCCTCCACATTTTGAAGTTGAAGTTGAAGATGCTTTTTCTAATAGTTATAATTTTTTTTGTGTATAAAATCGCGTTTTTCCAGGAAAAAATTAAACCTTATCTAAATATAAAATTTGATTCAAATCATTAGAGCCGTTTCCAAGAAACACGAAATATATAAATTTATATATATGCAAGAATTATTCGTTTAAACTTAAAAGATAAACACATTTAAATCTAAACTGACCAGTTTATTAAAAGAGGGATTTCATGCTCTGCATTATCTAGGATCGCAAGACGCCTAAATTCGCTATTGCAGCTAAATAAATGTAAAAACTTGTGTTTGAGGCGGAAAAAAAACTCACCATAATTTTCAGGAATTTGTTGAAACTATGATTTGTAGGAACAAAATATAATTTTCTTTCTTCCTTTTTTATATAAATATCTGAAACGGGAAGAAAATGAATACGGGCGCATTTTCTTCATATACTTTGACAGTAATTGAGCAGTTTGGTAGTAATAATCAAAGAGACGTTTTCAATCGCGCTTGTTATTTATCTTAACAGAGACGAATGTTTTTAAGGAATGAAGAAATAGAAGACCAAACAACTGCAAATATTTCATCTGTTTGTCAGACTTTTGCAAAAGACTCTTTCAAAATTTCTCGCTAGACAATAAAAGTTTTCTTTCTTTGTTCTTTTTTTAAACAATTCTACTATTCCTTAACGTTCAGTAGGGGGACTTTATATTAGTTCTTTAAGACAATAAGTAGTTCATCTTGTATATTTTCCCCAAAATAAATAATAATAATTGAAAGCAATGGTACGCCTAAGTGCGCCCGATAAAAAATGGGCATGTCGTAAGATCAAATAATTTATTTTAAAATACGATAAAATGGCGAAGCATGGAATATGTACTTTTGCAACCGTATAATAATATATTTTGCCATTTTATATGGCCAATGGATTATTAATATTTTACTTGGATTGTAATGGTTTGTTAGATAACTCATTTGAATGACAGTTCGTTTTGAATATGATTAACCTAGAATATGTATTTTTTATTAAAAAAATAGTATACATTCTAAATGTGTCTATGAACTCAAAAAAAAAAATTAAAAATATTTAACAAAGATATCTACTTTGGTTTTTCTGCAAGGACTCAATCATTGAAACATTTATATTTTCAAAAATAAACTCTTTAATAAGATTTTTGCTAATTTTATCTGTGAGAATAACGCCGTCCTATTTTATTCGTTTATCTCATTTGTCTTAAAATTTTTCTTTAAATCAAAGCTAGATATAAATGCTTACCTATGAAATTTTACAGAATTTCTTATTATTATAGTAGCTCCTTTTTCTATTTTTATAGGAACCAAAAAGAAAAATCAATATTTCTTTTTCTAGATATTAACATGTAATATCATCAGGGCAGGCAATCTTATTATCAGGCATCTCTTTAAAAATGGTTTCGCTGTAACAAATTGCTTCGTGTTTTATTTAATTCAAAGGTTTCCAAACTATGGGTCACGACAAGAACTTTAAAATGAATATATCCTGCGACAGTTTTCAAAAATGTGATGTGGGCTTAAATCTTTATCAAGTCATATGACAGTGAACCAACAAAAAAAAAAAAAAAAAAAAAAGTGCAATATGCAAACAAATGACTCGTGTCAGCTCAGATTCAGAGACTCCTTTTTGTTATGAACTTTAAATTCAGATAGTGCACTTACATAATTCGAAGCGGAACGTTATCACTTGTATAAATATTTGAACAAATTCTCCTTTTGGGCCCATTTTTTTAGAATCATAATAAATATATAAAAAATATTTTTAAAAATTTAATAAAATAGAAAATGTTAACCTAAGTCAATAATATGGTAAAAATGTATTAAAAACTGAAAATAAATTGATCACTATTAAAAAAGGAACCTCATAATATATATTGCCTAGGGCCGCAACGTATATAAATTCGTCACTGACGATTATATTGTGTGAATTATCGTTTAAGAGTCGTGTAATATGTCATATGACGTATATAGAATTGTACATGAGCTTATTTATGATTATTTGATTAGGCTGCGTTGTAGTGGATACATTTTGAAAAACTATTTTATCAAATGCATGAATGCAGACCAGTTTCTGTCGAATGCTTTATCGGATGCATTTGCCCCTTCTAGTTCAAAACATGCATAAATAAAGCACATGTTGATAAAGAAAAGGATAAATAATTTGATTTCTGCAAGATTTTTGCTTTGGCTGCAGATTGGGATAAATAAAATTACTCGAGCAAATGATGAGAAAGTAATATAATTTTCTCCAGAGAGCGGAGTTGTTTCGGTGCTTCTGATTAAATAAATTAAAACTTACTTCAAGAAAATACTTAAGGGGAAAGTACTATCTGTATAAGCCTTTGACATTTAAATAACAAAAAAAAAAAAAAAAAAAAAAACCCTTTGAAGGGATAATTTTTTTCGCCTTTCTAGAAAAAAGGATTAAAAATCTTTCCACAACTGAGTTTTTATATTAAAAAGATTTTTTTTTCTTTTCACATCCCAATGGAACACTAAAAAAGTGCATTCTGGCAAAAAATCCTGAAATGAAAAAAAGAAAAAAAAAACCGTTGCGTTTGAGTTAATGAATCTATATATTAAATGACTGTAGAACGGATAAAAGAAAAAAGCATAAGCCAGAATTTTAAATACAGATGTGATGTTTTTTCGAATTAACATATTCTCGTATGGGATTTTTCAACATATTTCTGTGCTTTTTTTGAGAAGTTTTATGTATTTTCCATCGGCGTGATCATGAAAATTTAGTTTAACGTTCCGAGATATGAGTACTAAACACCACACCACATCACATCCCCGTTTCTAGAGCTCATGTGGCCTCTTTTTGGTTTGGTATTGATGTAAGTGGAAATAATTTAAAAAAAAAAAAGAAAAATGACTTTGCAATCTATTGGAAATATATATACAAATTACAAAATATGAGTACATATAACATACCAAAAATTTTAAACACTAGAATAAAAAATATCTGGAGTACAATAATACTGGATGAATGAGCATGATAATGCACAGTATGAGTGAAAAAATAAATCAATTATAAAAGTTGGATACTTGAGGGGGGCTTAAGGATATTTTATGAATAGAATGCGTGGTGAATTAAACAATGCAAGGAAAAATCATAGGGTTAATCTAATTGAAATAATTGTCCATGACCAATTAATTAAGATTGCACCAGGGTTTTGGAGCTTCCAATTGAAACACTTTCAATGGCGGCTGCTTTTGCGAAAATATCAGCTTCTTCATGACTCTGATAATCAGCAACTATTTCATAAAGTTAGCAAGTTAGTGGCAAAATCTCAGCTTAGAGATCATGTTTAGGATATCAAGGAAGTAAAATTTGTTTTCCAATTAAAAAACAAAATTTGTTTTCCAATTAATATATATATATATATATATATATCCATGCTTAAAGCCTTAGGTTTAATTGGCCAAAGAGAAGACCGGATCCTGATTATTTCAAATTTATGTATATATAAGGCAAGTCTTCTTTCAAACAATTAAGAAATAGTCAGTTTTTACTTTATTTTTCTATAGAGAGAGAATAGATGTGCTTTATTCTTTACATTTTCGATCCGTCATACTTTATGTATATATTACCGCCAAAGTACGAAATCCGGTATTCTATAGAATGCCTAGACATTGTATATAATACCTAAAACTAGCCGGCAATGTATGAACCGATTCATATTTCACACACTTCCTAGGCATTCTATAGAATGCTAAGTGAGAAACCGGCAAATTATGAAATACATATTCGATTCGTTTCGAATATCACATGGCATTGAAGGTAAAATGAATTCTAAATTAATTTTCATTGACTTGTATTTCCATTGACTGGAAATACAAGTCAATGAAAATGAATCCGAAAAAAGAAGAGAAAAAAAATTCTCTTCTGCCTTTTTGGGAACTACTGTGCGAATTGCCATTCCTGATATCAATAAAGGGAAAGGTGATACGCTCAATATACTGGCAGGTATAATGAATATTACAAAGGATGGTTTCTACCTTTTCTGGTACTTTTGAAGGAATTTTAAAGCAAGTACATACGAGATCACAATTCACTTTATACCCTAAGAACTTGCTTAGAACTGAAGACATTCCTGACTGGTCAGTTGCAATTGTTCTGTCTAGTGGAAGCGGCCAAAGATTCTTTAAATGTATGTGTAAAACAAAATGCCAAAATATGAAATGTCTTTGCGTGAAAAATGTAATGAAATGTAATTCAAAATGCCCTTCAAGCCACCAAGTAGGTCAATTTTAATTTCCTACTTTTTTGTATGAAAATTTTGTTTCCTTAATAAGAAAGACATAAATTTTGTTTTGTACAACTTTCATTTTTCTTTACGTGTTTTGAAAGATTTTTTTAATGAAAACCTCATTATTTTTTCAGAATAACATTTGCATTTTTGAGGAATGTACGTAATTTATATAATGGCCTTATTGGTACTTTTTTCATACTTTGCCTAAATAACATTTGTTATACTATAAAATGCTTAAGTATTATATACAATGTCTAGGGAAAGCATGTAATAATCCTCATATTTCTTATTTTTGCCTAAAAACGACCGGCAGTACTGCCTAGGCGTCTAGGCATTCTATAGAATGCTGATATTTCATACTTTGCCGGTAACATATACATGCATTGTGGCAGTGACCGTGACCAAGTCGAACAAAATAAAAGGAGCGTCTTAAAAACCGAAAAAAATCTTCATTTCTAAGACCCATTATTACAGATTATTACTAATAACTGCATTTCCTCAATTTGGAAAACTACCCTTTGATTTCTATGCACATGAAAGTCATAAAAATATGAAAATAAAAAAGATTAATAGATCGGAAGATTGAAAGCTTTTCAATTTCAGCGCGGGAAAAGTCCGTGAAAAAAAGACAGATTCACAAAAAGGGAAAAATCTCGACGAAAGATATTTTAATTTCGACAGAAAAGCTTCTCTGAAAAGACGAATCTTCATTTATTCAAATGCAGCGGATTGATTTTGCTTTTAAGACGCATTATTTTTCCTAACATACTAAAGTTAAATAAATCACTCTCAGTGTCTTCGATTTTCTGAGAATACTCTCGAAATAAATTTCATCCAGTTTTCTTCGATTATTTCTATTTTTAACCGATTATCAATCGAAACTGAATGGGAAAAAATTTATAGTTTATGTCCGGATTAGTTCAGGTTTAAGGGCTCACATTTTAAATATATTTTAATCAAACTTCGTCCCCAATCACTTTATACCCCAATCTAGAAACCAGCAAGAATGGTCACCTCAAAACTTTCTCGCATATGCTCTAATAAGCTTGTCACTCAAGAAAAAGCTTTACATGACGTATTTTATCCAGCTATTTTAAATGTTTTAATATAGATTATTATAAATTAATTAGTAGCTTTGTATATTTTTTAAAAAATATATATATTTATCTTTATTTTCAAAGTCGGACACAAATTGATTATTCTTGGATATTTTTCACTTTCTCGTATGTGTAGTATAAAAGTATAGCAATCGTCAAAAACTCCAAACTCGATATTTTGACAAATTTCCAAGTATTAGACCTACCTGAATTAGAAAAACATATTTTTGGGAAATATCCATCTCTCTGTCTGTCTATCTGGGACAAAGTTATCTCACAAACCTTCTTTGAGCTAGTGGTTGAAATTTAGTGTACGGTATTTACACTAAATTTTCATATTCCCATCGAATTTTGAATAAAATTTGTTCAGAAAAGGTTTCCCTATCAGGCTGTTCGAATATAAATCAACACGATAACTACAAAACGAAGAGTACTAGATAGAAATTACTGTAGAGCCAATTCCAACAAAGGATTGACAGTCTGTCAGTCTGTAATTTCAGAAACATGTAAGCACGAAAATTCAAAGAGATTTTGTGACGACAAACGCAGTTTTGTGTCAGCTATTTGTTTCAATCGATCGGGAAAAACGTGTGTAAAGCACAAATTCGATTTTCGGACAATATTCATGACATGCCAGGGATTAATCGCCAAATTATCGCCAAGTATCACACAATGGATTCAGAAAAAATGCCATACTCATATCAAAAGCTAACATCTCGTAACTATTATACGCCAATGGTGTGCAAGGCGTACTCAGTTTTGATAAATTTATTAGAGAATAGGCGAGAAAGTTTTCAGGAGACAACTCCCGCTGATTCATTTACAATTTTGATCGAACTAATTTAACTTAAAATTTTTTAGAACTGTCATTTTTGTGCCCCATCTTTTCTGCCCTGGAAACGATAATGCAATGAATATAATTTTTCTTAATAGTAAATTTGATTGATTTCTTTCTGAACTTGTAATTGATCCAATCAAAATCCTTTTTTTTTCAATAATATTTTGTTCAGATAAGTTTCACTTGATACATGATTAATAATCAGAAAATGATAAGTAAAATTTGATAAATTAAATAAGTAAAAAGCTGATGGCTTAAAACTGATCTTTAAGAAGATATTACTTAATTGATTAAATTCTGAATTATCTTGCTTCTATGTAAGAGATATTTTGAACATTACCGTTCATCTGATTTCCACATATCTTTTGTTTTATTATTACTATTTCATTATGAGTTCAAGACCTTTTGTGCAATAAATAACATTTTAATCTATGGAGAAAAGAGGATGATATATTTTTACCTGGTCATAGTCTATTTGCAGAATAAAAATGAAGAGATAAATTTGGATTTCAGTCACCAGGTTGTAGATATTGTAAGTATATTTCAAATATTCACTGCACAATTCCATGTATATTTAGTAACTCTGGGTACATACAGATTAAAGAAAAGCGGAATTTAAATTTACAATAAATCCATATAATAAAATAAAGACTGCAGATAAGCGTATCTGAAATTCAAAAGAACTTCTATATATCGAACCAGGCGATTTCTGGGAAAATTCGGTTTATTTAGAAATTTCTTCATATTGAAATATATATTTGAATTTTTTCTTTTCATTTTCTTTTTAAAAACAACCATGAATGATTAACTTTTGTTAGGATGAAAATAGGTTTAAAAGAATCAAATTATCAAACAATATTTAAAAAAGTGTACAAATAATGAAGACTTTTTCAAAATTGTTTGATATTATATTTGTTAAAGATTCATACATTTTTATATCACATCTTTATTTCTCTTCGGATATTTTAAATATCTTATTAAATTGAAACTTTTTTCCCATGCAAAGATTTTTCAGGACGACGCATGTTATAAGAAATTCAAAGCTAAACTGAAATTACATTAACCTCAGAACCAGTTAAGATAAAGATTCTTAGAAAAGAAGCTAATATTAATGAATAATTCTTTCCCGAATGTTTATTGTTTTTCTGTTCTTCCAAAAATTCAATTTGCAGTGAAAATTAACAACAGTTTTTATTCTGATTTAATTTATATTTTCAGTAAAAAAAAAGAATAATATTAATGATTTTTTTATGATTCATATATTTATAGTACATAATTTTTTTTAATCCAGAGTCTTTATTTGATATATAGAAATAGTTTTACTTTTGACAATATGAAAATCCTCAAAAGAAATTGATATGTAAAATTCCTCGATATATGGAAATTCAAGATATAGAGATTACACTACAAATAATTTTCAAGACTTGTAATAAATGCAGATGCTTGATTAAAAATGTTTATCTTCTTCATTAGCTATATATCTTTACAGCAACCATATCTCAGGAACTTCCGTGTCTCTAAGAAAGATTTCTCAAAAAACGATTTCTGGTGTTTGGCTGAAGTAATTTCAAGCTATAAATATAACAATGCATTCTTGTATATTGAACTTCCTTAAATCTAAAAACTTTTAGATATTGAACATGGATGTTCTCAGGGATCTGGTTTTCGAAGGAAAAACAGTTTCTACATATCGAGCAAGAATTTTCACATGCAAAATCATGTATAAATAACACAGATAAATGAATTCAAAGTATGGCGATACCCTTGTATATTAATCTTCCTTAAATCGAGAACTTTTAGATATTGAACTTTTCTCAGGAATCTTGGATTTTCAATGGAAGAATAATTTCTGTATGTCGAATAAAATTTCTATGTATTGAGAAAAAAAATTTCGCATACAAAATCATGTATACCTAATGCAGATAAAAAGTAAGCACTATAATTCATAATAAGAAACACGATATAATTTAGAAAACAACTGCCTCATTTTATACTTACTCCACAAGAAATCGTTTGGCTACCGGAAGACATTTATTTACAAATAGCAATAAATACCTGCGGATGAATCCATATGTTATTTTTAGTTTTTTTTCCTGTTAGTGTCTATTCTGTTCTAAGATTTCTACTTTAAATTCAGTTTTAAAATATTTTAATGTGAAAAAGAAGTTCTGTAAATAAAATGAAAAATATGCTCAAAATTAAAAGTTTTTCTTTTTAAATGCACGAACATATATTTTTAATATAGTAAGCTCAAATTAGGAAATTACTCGCGTTCTTGTACAATTTTAAAATAAATTTATTTGACAATGTAACTTTTTAAGTCTGCTTTAACATAAGAAATAAGCTTTTCATTATTGTATTTACTAAGAAAATGTTGAAAGATTTGCTTATATATTTTTATACATCGAATTTCCTTCTAGAAATCTTCAAGTTCGATATATCTAAGTTAGGTTGTATTTGTCATCACTATTAACAAGGAGTAAGCTATAACAAATCAACAGAAAATCATTTAATGAGAATTTGTAAATATTAAGAGACATGACTGTAACTTTACCTGATATATTTTAAAAGACAATGAGAAAAAATTTAAGAAATAGATAAGTCAACCATGGAAAGTAAAGTGATTTTTTTTTTTCCTCTTTCTTGTATACTAGAAAAAATATTGAAAGAGAAAGTCCGATCTCGAGATTTTAACAAATTTTCATGCTTCGGATATCCCTGATTTCCAAAAAAACACACACATTATTTTATAAGGTTTAATGAAAATAATTCATAAAGACACACAAAAAAGATATAAGATCAAATAGATAAGCCAACCATGGCAAGTAAAGTGACTCGGATCAAGAATTGTAATTCTTTTTTTTCTTTCTTGCATAAGAAGAAAAAATATTGAAGGAGAAAATTTGACCTTGAGATTTTGACAAATCTCCGTATTTCAGACCTATCTAAGTTCAAGAAACACCATTTTGGAATTATGTCTGCCTGCCAGTCGCTGTGCCTGTTTTTGGACACAGTGACTCAAAAACATTTTGCGCTAGGTAACTGAAATTCGGCATGCAGTTTTTACATCCTATTTGTATATAACTAACAAATTTTATACGAGTTTCAATCACAAGAGATTTGTCAATCTGTCTATCCAAGTGTAAGTGGAAATAATAGCCATAAAACGTAGAAAGCTATATAGATGAAATTTTGCATTTACATTTATCATCAGAACTGTAGATATATATATATCCAATCCACTGATAGTCTGTCGATCTGTTCATTCGTATGTATGAACGGAATAATTCAAAAGCGCAAAGATTGAGATAAATGGATTGAGATTGAGATAAATGGTATATAATCATTCGACTAAAATTGTATTGTGTGTCAGATTATTTTTTCGATGGGAAGAAAAAAAAAATGTTCAAAAGTTCCAAATAGGTTTTCTTCATTATAGTATGAGGCCCTAAACGCTCATGTGCGAGACTCTGAAAACAAAGATTTGAGTACTCATGGTGTTTATAAACTTGTCCAAGATTTTCAATTTTTTGTGGTTGGAAGAAGGGAGAATAACATTTAAAATTAGGAAGTATGCGATAAAGTTTCATGGAGATCACTTCTGCTGGTTTTTAAATAAAATATTCCTAGAATGTTGGAAGATAATTTCAGAATAACTGAATGGATAAAGATACTTTTAAAATTCGGCAATCTACTATTTTGAACTTATTAAAAATGTTCGATTTGTTTTAAATATCTATTTAGTTTTGGTAAATTCTCATTTTTAAAAATTTAGTTTAGCTAAATATAGTTTTGGTTTGATCAATTCATTTAAGTTTAGTTTATGTTTAATGTGATATAATTTATTTATTGTCAATACATATTTATTAATGCTTCAGTATAATTCCCTTTAAACTACTTCTACCTAAAAAATTTAAAATATTGGTCTTTTAGAATTAAACTAGAATCGAGATATTTTAAAAATTTTGTACCAGATAATTAGGAAGACTGAAAAAAGTTGTATAAGGATAGATGCATTTACTGATTAGAAATCAATGCATCTTACAATGGGCGATTCTAATGCGAAAAAAATAAAAGATTTGTGATCTATATCAAGTTATATTCCAAATGAAAATTCTACATAATTATTTAATATAAATTTAATTTTAATTATAGTAAAAGTTAACGATAACACATATTTGCAGTTTTTAAGATTCCTTACTGATAAAGCTTAATGTGATGCGGGAGCCTGTTATATTATAGTTAGCCTGTTATATTATGTTTTTAATTATAACATGGCTAAAAATCCATTTTTGAAAAGGTATAAGTGTTGAAAAAAATTATGTTTTACCGCTTTGTTGGAAGAATACTTAGGTAAGACTCTATTTTTCCGCCAAAAAATTGCCACCTTAGCGCCATTTTAGATGTGGCATGACCCCCCCCCCCTCCAACCCTCCCCTCGAGATCATATTTTTCAAAATCTGAATAATAAATCATAAAATAATATATTAAGAGATATATAATTTTACATTTATTTAAAAAATTTATTTGATTTTTTTTGTGTGTAAAAATTTAACTATCAAAAATGTATACAATATAATTTTAGAGAAAAAGGCACCATAATTAGTGAAACACTGAACATAAATATTTTTTTTTTATGTAAAACCTATACTTTTTTTATTATTTTGTAAAATTATGAAATGCTTCATATTTATTAAGATATTATTACCTATAATATATCATGAGAATAACATTCGTTATGGTAATGTAATGTTGGGTGTATGTAACTACGTAATTTATGTATGGCTATGTAATTTTTTGAATATTTGAGAAGCTCTGAATCAGAGTATTTTATGATATGTAAAATGTAATCTATTTTTTTACTGTCAAAAATATTAGATGTTGATTATTTATATAAGGTACGTTTCCTAAAAATATGATTTATTGTTGGAATAATATACAGTGAAATAATATAGTGTTGAATGTAATTATGTAATTTAAATATTTGGTTGTGTTGGTAGTTTTTAATGGAACTATGCTTTTAATACTTGCTTATTTTAAGCCGAAGATAATCACAAAAGGTTTTAAGATATGGGAAAAAACTGAGTAAACAGTCTTATAAGTAGCACGATAGTAAATGCATATGAGCGCTATAGAAGTCCTTACTTTTGGTCTTAATTTTTTTTAAAGTCAAATCATTTTACACCATTAATAAAAGTTTAGCTTCAATGAATTATAGTTTTTATTGAAGTTATACGTAAAATTTCTTATCAAAACATTGAATTTATCAGCCTTTTATCAATAGCTATAATTAAAATTCCAGTCGTTTACAATCGCGAATAGAACGCTGATCATATAAAATCAATATCTATGATCATATCATAGATATTGATCATATTAGAACTATATATCGAGATTCATACTGATCAAATTAGAACGTGATGTTTTTCTCTAATTGCCGAATTTCGAAACGAATACAATCATTTTTAAAGGTAAGCCCACGTTGGATGATTTTTTTTTGTCTGAAAACTTTGTTTTTGTTGCCAATTAAAACGGTATCCACA
>JAPMOR010006059.1:8015-27361 GCA_026543865.1 Argiope aurantia
AAACCAATCAAATTTTAAGAGCAGAAAATACGCAAATACATAAATTTTTTTATTAAATTATTTGCATGGTGAAAATGAAGATAATCATTGCTTCAAAACAGCACATTTGAAAAGATGAAAATCAACAGAACATCCAAAAAACGAGAATCAACACTAAACAGCTAAGCCGCGAAAACCAAACCAAAAGTCAACTGCACGTTTTGTGATTTCATTGAATATTTTTGAGTGAATTATCACATTTCTTGGTCCAGCGCAAATAAAGTTCCTTTATTTAAAAAAATAAATATTCATGACTTAATTATTTTTATTATTTATTGAAAGCTTATTTAAATTAATGTTTTCATTCAAAAATATAATGATCTTTATTGATACTACATAAGTATAATGGAATAGAATTAGTATAAAGTCGATACTGTAAAAATAGAATGTGTACTATAGCAAAATAATTAAACGGAATGAAATCTTTGGCATTCTTTCTAGTCCCCCACACCATAATGATTTCAATTATTCAAAAAGTTCTATTATTTTTTCCATCATCTATAAAAGGGATAGAAACTTAAATTATTTAAGAGAGATGTTAAAAGATGGCATGAGTGGAAAAAATAAAGCAAGTTTATGTGAACTAGAACAGTAAATAAATAATTAAAATAAAATCTTGATTCTTTCGGAAACGGGATTATTTCGAAAACACAAAATATTTTAATTTAAAAGTTTCTGAAAATACATTAGACTTGGCTAATAGAATTCTTTTAATTATTATTTTTTACTTTTCATCTTACTATTTTTTACTTTTAATCTTAATAAATATTTTTCTCTAAATCACCACCAGGTGGCGCCATGAGTACCGAATTTAATTAATGTCTATTGTAACTAATTAACTTATTAACCATTAAATTAACGATTATAAGTGACAATGAACAGATAATTAAGTTCCAAAAATATAAAAATAATGTTATCATCGAGAATACATTTACGTACAAAATTAAGAAATTAGGAAGCAAATGAAAAATAATTATTAAATAAAATAATTGTGTTTAGCAAGTTCTAAGGCAGTGAAAGTCAACCTTTTCTTATTGGCACTTGTCATCTTTTCTTCGTTACCATTTTTTTTCTATATAGAAAAATATTTATTTTTCAATGATTATTTAACTAATTTAAAGTGAATGTTGCAAATCGTAGATTTTCCAAAGACTTAATACCTTTCATAAATGAAATTAATGACTGGTATCGATAAATGCTTCTAACATTAGAAATAATTTTACATACGAATATTCAAGCATTTTCAAACCTGATTGACGATTATTTGTTATATTAAGGAATCACAGAATTTTTCTTTCAAATCAAAACCGATTGGATCTCGATTGTCTTCATTACAATTTCATCTCTCGAGAAAGTTCGGAGAAAAAAATTATTCCAAGAATTTAAAATCTTCAAACGTTGTTTCAAATTCATTTCAAAAGCTTAAAATATTTTCTGTGCACTTTTGAGGCAATTCAGTTTCATCTATATTACAAGATTAGTAACCAATCTGTGAAGAATATTGTAGTTCATTATTAATAATTATTCGTAGTTAAAGATTTAAACTATAAAATTTCTATCAAAAATTTCTGTTTTATATTGTTATGTTTACTGGCTTTCGATGATGCTCATTATAGTCCACGAGTTAGAAAAATTGGCTTATATTCAATTCCACTTCTATGATTTGGAACTCCTCCATAGGGTTAAATGGAAAGTCATTGTAGCAAGAGTAATTTTCCTAAAATGTTACTTCTTATTTCTTAGCATCATTAGACTTCTGGCATTCTCTAGATAAAGTATGTTATGCTATAAAATTACATGATGCAGAAAATTATATACAGTAAAGAATAGTTTATATATCTTTCAAAGAACGAATAATAAGAAATATAATCGGTATTTCAATGAACAGCTTTTATACTACACCTTTTATGCTATTTATAAAAACTCATTTAAAAGTAATAATTTTAAAGATTTTTTTAGATAGGCTTAATATATTGTCTATAAATACAAGCTTAATATATTGTCATTATATCAAAAATCTGTAAATGAATTTTAAAATAAATTATTTATTATAAAAGTGAGAAAAACCATATCTTGATTGATATTTTTAGTGCAAATTATCAATTTTATAAGATTTTTGTGCTTGCAGGGAGGCATAAATTAAAAACCGAAATGTCTGTATTGGTGTGCTAAAAACCGAAATGTCTGTATTGGTGTGCTGATTCTTGCGAGACAGATAATTCGATTCTTAATACTGTACCGATTAAGTTAATTGAATTTTTTTTGTTAAGATAATAGTGAAAAAATATACGTTTCTAATAAAGTATCTTTATAATAACTGGTTAACATTCTTTATATCAATACCAATTATAATCAGTAATTTTTTTTTATCGCCGTCTTATGTGTCAGTTTCTATGAATTTAAGTAATGAGTTAAGAATCAGAAAATGTTCATTGAATGATTTTACATTAGTGTCGTGGAAATCAAAATAAACACAAGTTTTTCAATGGATCATATTTCCCGTATAAAGAAGGAAAGTGGTATAAAATCTACATATTCTTAGAAAGCTTCTTCAGACAGAAAAATGCAAAGTTTCTTAACCATTTTACTTTTGTTAATCCTGTACTCTCAATTTTTTAAAAAAATTTCCTTTTCTGAATGAGAATGTTTTACGCTTTTGAGACATCTTAAGATAAGGTAAAAGGCAGATTAAGATTTTAAGATAAGGTAATAAAGAAAAAAAACGTGGGTTTTTAAAGACATAAGAATTCCAGAATATTGTTCTTATCAAGCGAATAAATCCACTGAAGCTACTTGGAATGAAATTCCTCATTGTCTTTAACCCATTCTCCAGCCATAGGACTTACCTTGCTGTTCTACCAAACAAATGTCCTTTATTTGAGAATGGGAGTGAGGAAAAGAATGCTATCCTTTAATAGAAAAGACAGAAAAACTGCGAATTTCAGAAACGAGGAAAACGACTATAATCGAAACTCTTCTTAAAGTACCGGATTTAGACTTCATGAGACCCTAAACTACGAGATTTATGGTAATTTAAGTAATGCAATTAATAGCTAGGTAACAGTATGCTATACAATATTGTGCGATATTATATTATTCAATTTTTAATAATATTGTGCAATATTACTTATTGTACTTGTACTGTGCAATATTACTTATTGTTATTGTACTTGTATAATTATACAAGTACATATATACTCTGGTCTATATATATAATGCTGACTTTAACAATTCTAGGTATTTGGGGGGCCCAAATATACAGCTTGTGCAACTTATACGTAGATCTGGCACTGTTACTTTACTTCTGATCATATAAACGTATGATGAAATTATGAGCGACGTATAGAAAATGCAGTGACGTATAAATGAAAAACGTGTCAAATGATACTTTTACTATATGTTTTTTTTTCTTTTAGGTGTCTAAACCGTTAATAGAAAAGCGGAGAAGAGCTCGCATAAACAGGTCGTTGTCTCAGTTGGTAGAAATGGTAGCAAAGCCAAATAAAATTCAGGAGGTAAGGATGCTTCTTGGTTTTTCTGGATAATCTGGATATTTTCTGTTTGTCAGGTACAGATGAGTCACAAATTCTTTCTCTGATTACAAAAAATTATTGTAATAAAACTGTTTCCATTTGGCATATGGCTGTTTCGATATACCGTAAAGCCTGCTATAAAATTTTTAATAAAAATACCTCAGAAAATTTCAGTAAAAATGCCTTTGGTAACAAGAAAAGAAAATGCCTTTGGTAACTCGAAAAATGTCTAAGCTGTATTCCAATTATCGCAATGTATTGTCAACATTTTGGCCGTCATACTAGACACAGCATTTGCGTTCCTAAATAATAATAAAAAATTTTACAATGCATATCCGAGTCCAGTACACAATTTATATTGAATGATTCTTTCGTGATAATAGAAGTTCATGACTACTCTTGTATATAAAAGATTTTTGAAGTGTGCACTACAGTGAAGTCGATATTTTTTTCTTGCCTAACGTAGTCATTTGGGATCCCCCTCCTCACCCTCTCTTTAAAATTTCAAATGAATATTTCGTGCTCTTTTTCGTTTATTTTTATTATTTATCCATTTTTATTAATTTATTTTCATACTAAAAGAATTTTTTACATTTTCTAGAACCGCACAGCTCGATTTGAGAAAGCATATATCCTAGAGATGACTGTTGAGTATGTGAAAAAAATAAAAGACAAGAGAATATTTCCAGGTAAATTTATCTAAATCACTTTGATATTTATAAAAAAAACAATAATGGAAAAGGATCTGTTACCTTGAAACATTCAAAGAAACAGTGGAAAACTTTATCAAAATATAGTCTCCGTTTATAATAATCCAACTATAGTCTTTGTTCGTTATACAAACTTCGTGGAATAAAGTTGTTTGTTGAGATGATTAGATTTTAATATTTACATTCACTTTGTATAAACAAATGTAAATGGTCTCTAAAAATTTTCTCGCATACTTTCTAATAAAGGGGTTATCCCGCTCCTTCTGCATAAAATTGTAAGTGCGCTAATATTTCGCGTTGCATTAAAAACATAAGTAATGAAATATTGGTTTTTGTCGTGAACTTTGGTGATTAATCTCTGGCAAACTGTTAACACACACGTACTCGAAAATCGAATTTGTAATTTGGGTGCCTTTTTTCCCTCGACCGACCGAAACTGAAATTTGACATAGTACTACAGTTGTTGACGCAAGATCACACACAAAATTTCATTTAAGTCATTGATTTTATAATTGTGCAAAAGTATCGACCGACAAACGGCCAATCTTTTGACAGTCTAGTTATATTAACGTCCCGTTGTAAAGCAACGGTAGGGCAATTTTGGGACGGACCTCGTAATTCTGAACCGTGGTCAGATGACGAGGACGACACCTGAGCTGGCACTCCCCTCACCACACCACATCACATCACATCAGCGGAAGGACGTTTGGCCCTGGCGGATTTAACGTGCAACAGACCCCCTTACACGACAGTTCTTCGGTGGAATCGGGTCTCGAACCTGAAACCCTACGGCTCTCGAGCCGAGACCTCACCACCAGGCCACCACGGCCCTTAAATCTTTTGACAGATTATGCTTAAAATTTAATAAGAATCTACATTTTAGATGTTAAAATTGTGTATCAAATTCTAATTATCTGGCTCTTTATATTCTATATTCAAAGTGTTCACTTATATTCGGATAGACGGACAGACGAACTCCCTCAGAATGGATTTCGGTCAAAATTCGATAGAAGTGCACATATTAAATATAAAGGCTACATGTCGAATATTATATGTACAGCTTAAAACGTTTTTGACTCACGTTCGCAGACTGAGAGAATTCCAAATATGTATTTTTCGAACTCGGGGGAGGTCTAAAATGTCGAAATTCGTCAAAATTGCAAATTTAATTTTTTTTATTACTTTAATTTTTTTTCTCATTCTCCATTTACAACAAAATTAAAATGAAAGGACGGAAATTATATTTTTAAAAAATACACAAAATTAGAAATTATTAAAAAAAAATTTTGAAAATAGTGGTTTAAGACTGATAATCCTTCAGTAATTTTTCTTTTACTTAGAAAATAACATTGAAAATGTATTAATATTATTAATTCTGTTACTTTTAATGCGATGCCCCTAATTACAATAACCCGACTACAGTAACCCGACGTCTATTCAGTAACCCGACTCATCTTACTCTGCTTGCAGTATGTCGGGTTTATCCAGTTTAGTGCAGTCGGCATGTATACATGTCAATCCAAATCTTCCTTTTGGCACGGTCCACGTGTAGTTTTTAATCTAATAAAAATGAAATTTTATTTGCTTTATTAAGATTTTTCTACAAAGTTCCCTATCCAATCTTTTGTATTCGTTCGACGAAAATCAGGCGTTATCGCTTTACTTTAAAAAGGGGATGTTCAGAAACTTTAAAAAATAGGCTCCGCAGTTAACTGGTTAAAATTTCGAGAACTGCAGTTATACTTGTTTTGATACCGTCATTAATCGTTCAGGACGAAACAATTCTTACTCTTTCTAACCCCCACTCAGAAGGCATCTCAGACATGGGAACAAGAATATTCCGGTATGGTGGTTGGTTCTTGGTGGGTGCAGAAACGGTATGGAGCCTTGTACCTGATACCAATGACAAGACGTGCTACCTGTGGGAGGGATTGTGTCGTGGCCGGCGATGACCCTTAGAACTCAATTATAGTTCCCACCTACGTTGCCATGGCGCTCTGATCCTTCAATTTTTCCGAATGCCTTATGGGAAGGTAGCCCCTTTGGCTCCTCTTTCAACCCAAAATAAAAATGGCAGATATTTAGAGTAGTTTCTTGTATATAAGGGACAGATTAATACTAGAGTTATAATCTGATAAGCGATCAAATCAGTTTACAGACAATTTTTTTTTTCAAATACTAATAAAAAAATAAGTGGACAATGACATTTGACTGAAAAAAAAATAAACCTTTATATCGGGCTCTTTTTATTGTGGCTTATATAATGGCAATCTAAGTTGTTTGATTTTAATATAACTTTTTTAAAATAAAGATATTTTTATATATTAGAAAATGAGATAATCTAAATGTTTCTTGACATAATTACATGCAACACATATTTTAGCAGATGCGTGGCCGAAAAGAAGAAACTTTAAAAATTTTAAAACTCATTTATTTCATCCGGGAAGCATATTAAGTACAAGAAATGATGATGAAACTGACGTCCGTTTACATCGCGATGCAAGTGAAAAAAGCAAAACTAGACCCTTCCCTTCACTGGTTTTTCTACGAAATTTTGAACATGTAGATTGACACATGTAAATTTAGGATAGGGAAATTTAGGTATCTTCAAAAGAATTTTACAAGAATTAAGGATTTTTTTTTCCTTCACTCGGAGCATGAGAAAATGCTGAAGTGAGCAGTTTTATAGAGCGCTTGAATTAATTAAACAAAAAAAGTGTAAATTGGATCAGGAAATAAGAGAACATTTTAGAATGAAATTAATATGGCTTAAATTAAGATAAAAATTAGGAAATGAATTAAGACTTAAATTAGATATTTAAAATATCATTACGTGCCTATATCATCTGCTGTTTGCCAAAGTGAAAATAAGCGATGGCTACAAAAATTTCACCATTTTTTTTTTCCCAATCAAAATTTGCGATCATGCATACTAAAAAAAAATTTTCTTTTCTAGAAAAACCCTCTTACGATGAGCACGAAAACTCCTTCCAAGATGGATACAGATTATGTATGACTGAAATTCAAAACTTCTTCGTCAAGTCTCCCGAGAGAAATCCTTCAGAAGATTTGTTGATGAAATCCTTGCTCAAATATCTGTGCCGAAAGCTCAAAGTGCCATCTACAAGAAATCCTGCTTTATCAGATACCCACGACAGCCAAATCGAACGCTCACACAACTCTGCTATTCCTTGGCTTGACTACAAAGCAATAGACGACAATAAAACATTTCTTACTCGAACTAATAACGGAATATCGATGACTTCCGATTGTAAATCAGAAATTCCGTGCAACGAGTTGTGCTCAAGTGCTTCTCTACCATGCACTGAAGATGAAGGAACTTATAGTGTTTCAGAATCAGATTCGAGTATCAGTGATGAAAAAGTGTTTTATGATCGAAAAATTCAGAATGAAATGCTTAACAAAAATTTATTAAATCAAGGGCAAACGGAAAATAAAATGTGGCGGCCGTGGTAGAATTGTATTTTTAAAGAATTTGAAGAAATTATGTTTTTTTTTATTTAGAACTCAAATTTATGCTGCACCAGATTTGACATTTGGTGCTATATTTTCCTCAATAAGGATTTTCGAAGTTCCATCACTTAATTTGAAATAATTAATGGGGAATTTGATTTTTTTTTCTTCCTATTATTCTGATTGATGAATACTTTAGAAGCATTAGTTTTGATGTGTTTATAATCCCGTAATTTTATTTAAAATATGAAACGTCTTTTCTTTGCATAATGTCTGCCACGATTTATTTGTTTACACTCTTTTAATTATTAGATCCAAGTTAATGAACTTTATACCTAAAATCAAATTAATTTATTTACTCCTTACTGAGAAACATATTTCAACCATTAACAATTCTAATGTGCGACAACTTCTTTGTAATTCAAGCCATAATTTTCATGCAGAACAAATTGAAGCTGGTGACCAAAGGTTATAAATAGGTCTGTTTAATAAATAAAAGGAGCAAATTTGCTTTAAGTCTCACTACTTCAAAAATAATTTGTTAAAATTTAGTAATTTAAAATTATTATAAAATTAATAAACTCTGCAATCAATTTTCATTCACATATTTATTCAAACAATTTTGTATACGACAGTAAATGCTAGTTATATAATTCAAAATGCAAATTCGTAAAATATGCTCTAAAATTTTTAAAAAATGTATTGACTATTGAAAAAAATATTAGAGCTATGCTTCTACTCAGTAGGCTCTTTTGGAACTGCTATTGACCCAAGTTTTCGTGTGCATGCCAAATCATTAAAAAATAGGAGTAAAATATTTTCAGTTTGAATCCTAGCTCAGTAACCTATCTTTTGAATAAAATCAATTATTTATTAGTTATTAATTCCTTAAGGAATTTACTTAACTTCGTATTTAAATAACACATTCCATTTGGGACATTTATTATTGTAATTTCTGTAATAATATAAGGGCATTTGTAATATTGAATCTTTTTAGTTAATTTTGCATTTTAAATTACTTGATACTTCCCGCAATATTGCAGATTTAAAATTAAATATTCAATAATTCGATGCTTGAGTCAGACTCATCATTGTGTGCGAAGAAGTTAACTAATAATGTAGTTATTAATTAATAAATAAAAACAATTCGCAATAAAGCAGTTTAAAAATTTGATAGTTTTTGTAACAGATATAAAAATAAAATGAACCAAGCGTTCGGGACGAATGGATTCTGTATAATATTTAAGTAATTGCGAAGTTCAAACGATTGTCAATGAAGAAAAACTCAGCCATTTCTTATCCTTTCTTGCTTTTCAGCTTGATATCCCTTCTTGATCCATTCTTGATCATGATCTTTATTTTTTTTATAAAAGGTTCGTGCAAAATAATGGCTTTATAAAATAGACAAAACAATTTATATTGTGTGCGTTTGTTATGAGCAGAAAATGTTACATTTTAAAAAATTATTTTTATGAGCTTACTGTGTGAATCATATTTTCTCTCAGGGGAATTTTATGTTATCGTATTTATATTTTGTACTATACGGAAATTCTCAATAAAATGTATTGATATTGTGAAGATTTTCATTGTGTACAGTCTAATTCTTATTTATGTTACAATTTTTAAATTATCCTTATCTGAACTTCGTTGCATTTTTTTTTTAAATCTCGAAATTCGTATGAACATCTTTTATGGAATTTCGCGTAATATAAGTAATGACTGATTAAAAAGCATAAGATATATTTTTAAAACCTTGGCAGTGTCTCATACACATTTGTTTTTGTAATTTAAGCACTATATTCCATGATATCAGAATTCCCTTAATTCTGAGGGTTTCGCCAAAAGCGATAAAGATGTCATGTCGCATTATTAACTTTGCTAAACTTCATAACGCATTATTGTTAGATAAACATATGTTCTAAATTCAAATTTTAACATTTAACGTGTTATAATCGGTTCGGACTTCATTAGAAAATTCGAAAACTCTTATGTTTTAGGACTTTATTAAATTTTTTCAATTAATTTTTTTATTACTAATTTCTTTTTTTTTTACTCAGAAAAGTATAAAATTTGCGATTAATTACAATGGCAGGCCATTCTAGCAAACGGATCCGAAAATACGATTTAAAGCTATTTTCCACTATTCCGTTTACTTGTTTAGGGTAAGAATAATTCAGATTCTAATTTATGATTTTTTGTAACATAGTTGCATTTTAAGTTTGCTGGATTTGCCTTTACTTCTTCAATATCGGCAAAAACACGCTTAACAATTTTCGTCTGTCTCAAAAGACAATAACTTCATAGAAATGGCAATATTATATATTTCTACCAAATTCTAACCTTAAAATTATTTTCTTGAATATTTCCTTACAAAAATTTATAGTCTTTTATATTCATTCAGAAAAAATGCAGATTTCCATCTCAAAACAGAATTAATTATAATACGCACAAGTATATTTTAAATGAATGTATATTTTGTATTAACCAGTATTAAATTGCATGCACAAACTTATTTTCATTATAGTATATATAACAAGATATTTTATAACATTTTATATAGCAACTTTCATACTTAAAGATGGAGTGAATATTTTATAATGCAATATATTTTGACTTTATCTGCTTATTTAGCTTTTATTTATTTTTTTCAGTATAAATGACATCAGAATAATTTAAAATATTAGGAATAAACACAGGCATATAAAATTAGATATAATATAAATATACATAAAATATATAAATAAGAAACGTTTTAAATTTATAAATATGCATAATTCAGTTTTAATATTCCTTAAAAGCAAAATTAAACTTACATGATTAAGGAGCTGTATCTACCGATATCAGATCACAACTTGCTATTATGGGTAAAAGTGAATTTTAGTGTGCACCCAGCTGCGCCAACAATGTCAAGTCGCCAATAAAGATGGCAGACAAAATAAACAAATTCTTCCGCTGAGCAGTTACGGTTACCATTTCCCGCCATCTAATTAAGACTTTTACTGATAAGGGTTTTTTTTTTTTTTCCATACTGCCCGGTGTTTTCTACAGATGCCGTAAGCATCTGTAGAAGGCACCGTGCAGAATTTTTTAACTTAAAAAAAAAACATCCTACGGCTTCGTTAGCAGCGGGAGCGGGAAACTAGAAGCTTCGCTAGCACATTGAACATAAAGACTGTGTGAATAACAGAAACAGTATATAACCAAGAGAAAAGAAAAAACGGAGAAATAAGCAATCGGAACATTCGCCATACAAAATTTCAAACATACTTTTCCCACCTTCATCAACTCGCAAAAAAATATATTTCACTCGCCCTTCATCCTTCTGCCGGTTCAATATCAAACAATACAAAATTTCAAACAAGCATCCTTTCCTATCTTCATCAACTCGTAAAATATATATATATGCATATTTAACTCACCCTTCATCCATTCTACAGGTTCGGAATACTCCCGACATAAATTATGAAGGGAACAACCGTTATAACACCAAAAGAATAACGAGAACTCCGAAGAATTCCGTTGCAGCTGTCTTTTAAAGTGAGAATGCAGACGATTTTTTTAAAGCGCATACTGACAATTAAAAATTTCAAAAGAATAAATATTTTCTGTTCGTATTCACATCAAAAAAAAAAGAAAAGAAAGAAGAAAATAACTTTTAATTATACGCTTAAATTTCTTTATTTAATAAATTTTAATTATAATAAAGAACAAAATTAAAATCTTTAATCGATTTTTTTAATACTTTTAATTTAACATTTTTCATAATGTAATTGTAGTTTATGTACAACTCAACCATTGCAAAAAGTAGTAAACAAAACAGCAGTACGGTTGAGGGATCCGATGAGTTGCAAAATTGGCGACAAACTGCTGGTGCACACTAATCTTCACTTAAGCCCTATTATGTAACGTTGCACTATTGGTTTCGGCTTTGGAGAAATATTCTACATTATAGTTGCCATGTGTATGATATTGATATAGCTTAAAATTCCTTCCGTTGATTAGTGTGGAATTTTCGAGACAAGAAGAAAGAAACTGCATTCATTTGATCGTGGTTCAAAATTACAATCTTGAAAGAATTATCGTGTAGCTATATAACTGGAAATTAATTACTGAAAACTATATCGTCAAGTAGATAAAGGATTAAAATTTTATCTTTAAGGTACCTGACTAGGTTGAAAACATGAAGGAAAAATCGCATTTTTATTTTATTGGAGTTTCAAAAAATAGGAACATTTCTGTTTCTAGTGATATTTTTGTCTCCATGTCACTTAGAAGCCAAGTTATGGCAAACAATTGGCATGCAAATGATGTTTATTTATAAGCATTTAAAAACTTTAAATGCAGTTTTTACATAATTCTACTATACGAGTACCGTCATATCTCAAAAAATAATAAAGATATTTTAGTAAAATTTATAATTACCAGATCGTTATGTTGTTCAAAATATAATGAATCATGTATTTGAGGGTGAATGCTCTAGAAGTGGATTTATGATTGTTTAATATAAATATTGTTGAAAAAAATACCAACATTCCATAGTAGTTTGATATATTACATACAAAAATTTTATTTTTGAATATAATCCTTAGATATGTTATACATGTAATGTTAAAAATGAAAAATTATTACAATTTTTCTTTACAACAATCATAGTTTTTGTAAATAAAAAGTCAAAATTTACATCACAATTAGTTTTTCTTCAAAAGCTTTGTATATATTTAAATAATTTCACTTTTATTCATCCTTTTATCTTTATATTAATAAAAAATATCATGTAAACATTAAAATAATTGTTTGTTTTTTAAAAAATTTCATCCTAACGTAATCGGATACCTTAAAGGTCATGTATTCCGTTGAGAAATATATCCAAATTTTGTCTTCTAAAATTTTATTAAAATAAAGCTGAAGGTCTTACCATTTATTGGATTTGACTCGAGCAAATTCATGACTTCTCTACAAACGAGTTTTGAATACTAATGGTCATAGCACCAAACTGATTCATCAATCACAATTCAGAGTGGAAATTGCAGGATCATTACGCATGGTAGGAAGTAAACATACCATTAAACATGGAAGAACTTCATCAACTATTAAAGAAGATATTCAAGTAAAAAAAAAACATAGAGGTTCAATGCTGCGCATGTCACGTAAAATAGTTCAACTGGACTGAAAATTACATACGTTTCTACATGAAGAGAAAAAGATACAACTTGCCGAATTCAAAACATGCGCAGTAACAAAACATTAAAAATTTGATGTTGGATAATCCTTTAATAACAATAATCATCATTTTAAATATGGCCACCCAATTTCTTAACTGAGTAATATGTACTCATATTTGTCGCTGCAATGAAATTAAAGAAAAATTATATTCCCAATCGATTTTTGTATCTTCTGCAGTAAATTTTTGATTTACAAATTAATTATACAGAAAGAAGATGAGATGCAACTTGCTGAATTGCAAAGGATGCACAGTATTAAAACGTTAAAAATTTGAAGTTGGATAATTCTTAAATAACAATTATAATCATTTTTAATATGTACACATAATTTATTAACTGAGTAATATGTACTCATATTTGTCACCGCAATAAAGTTAAAAAATGTACTCCAAATTGATTTTTGTAATCTTTTCAAATATATTTTTGTTTTAAAAATTAATTATTGTTAAAAGTACTCCTTGGGAAGTTCGTATCATAGTTTTTAAAATTAAATTGTGTTCAATGCTATAGTATTTTATCAAAAAAAAATTCGCAATTAAAATCCAGTGTCGCCGAATGACAATTAGTTGTTTTTCTGTCTTAAACCGTATATAAGATAAAATATGATTTTAAGAGTATTTTTCCGTAATTTATTCAAGAAATGAAAGTAAGTCAACCATCTAACTCTCCGACCCGCCCGAAGGCACACGGATTTAAACCATAAAACTGAATGACCGGACCGCCGCTACAGCAATTGGCGGGAGCTGTGGTTGAGTCCTACGGGCCATCACCGGCCACGGTACAACCCTTCCCGAAGGAAGTACGTCCCGTCATCGATGGGAGGAGTTAGATCCCCCACCTATTAGTGTTCCCTCCAGGGTGGCGAGATCCAACCACCATGCCGGAAGCATCTCATCCTCAATTCGAGGTGCCCCCTGGAGGGTTAAAAAATGAAAGTAAAATAAACCTATCAGTCTGTTATTTAAAATCAATCTAAAAAAATCAGACAGTTAAGGCTTAAAATAAGTGATTATACGCCTTCAATGCAATGTGTGTATGTGTGTGTGTGCGTGTTTATTTTTTGTGTAAAATTATAGTTTATTTTGAGAAGCTATTTATATGCAAGAATTGCAAGTATAAATAAATACCTTTGCGATGAAGGTAATTGCTATTTATATGCAGCGTTGTAAAAGTATCCCAAACTAAATGATATGAAGAAATTGAGATATCATTTTTACTTGTTCTGAGTTAGATGATTATAAGCAAAATAAATGAAAAGTCACATTTCATCTTTGTTTCTATGTTTGAATAATTATTTTCTAACAGATAAACAAAGTCAAACTGCAGAGAACAACTGTTTTATTTTCATCTATTATTTCTGATTTTATTCTGAGTTAAAAAGATTGGTAGCTTTTAATGAAACAAGTATAACTTTAGCATCATAATTTATACAGGATAGCAAGCATACTTATCTGTAAATTGTACAATGCTGTGAGCATAGTGCGGAAATCGTTCAAAACCTTTTACAATGTAAATTTTGGACTTAAAATTACCAAATTTGGCACGTAATTACTCTTTGCGTACTAAGCGCTCACTAAAAAAAAGATTTAAAAAGTGTTGTTTATATTATTAACTAAAAAGAAATCCAAATTTTAACGCACCTTCACAATAATTTTGGAGTATATTATTGGGAAAAAAACATTTACAATCCTTTAAAATACAAAAAAGACTTTTTGATAAAATCAAAATAACTGGTCAAAAATCGTCAAATCATCAATAATAACTCATCGAAAATCGGCATACCGTACGATTGTTCCCTAGTTTAAAAAAATTTAGATATTTAAAATGATATTTTCATTACTTTAGTTATTAGATTTACACTTACTATACATACATTATATATGTATATTATATATGATAATAATTTTGGCATGTACTTTATAGATATTATATGATTAAGAGGAAATTTTAGAAATAAAATAAAGATAAATGAATCACGCTTAAAGCATAATCGTTCTACAATATTTCGGATTAGGGCTTTATATATTTTTTTATCTATTAAATGCTTCATAAATATTTTCATATTATAGTTAAATGTTTTCATCGAAAATATCGTTATTATTTGACCTGGCAAAATATAACTAAAATCATTATATGATTTTTCCAAGCTATTAATAAGAATCTTATTTTTATTTTAATATACAAGATGAAGTAATATTCTTCGAGAACATAAGATTAATTTGAAAGTTGTTATGGTAGACTCATCTTCGACCTTGAAGTGATTCGGAAAAATAAAAAGGTTAAAAAAAATTTTAAAATAAAGTTATGTAATATATATTAAATTAATTATACAATATTACATTTTTTAATGTACATTCGATGATTTATACTTCGATAAAATTTTTCAATGTTTATAACCTCAACAACCTTTAATAAATTTGAGAGTAAGCATATAGGAATATATATTAAATCATAAATGCATTCTTTTATATTGCGCGTGGACTTAGCTCGATTATAACATAGGCAAAAAAAAAAAAAAAAGAAACACCCACATTCTTAAATAACTCTAACTATCGTTACAGTATCACAACTAATTGTTACATAGTACTTTTTTAGAGGATGAATTATTAAGGAACATTAAGTTCATGACAAGTGCTTATGCCACTCATTTTTCAAGCGCTAAAAAACGAACAAAAAGGGCATCTCGTTTTTAAAACATAGTTCTAAAGTGAAATCACGTGATTGGGGTCGCGCGTTGTAAAGCACTCCATTAGACGTCCGTTCTAAATCAAAACTCGCGACCACACAGGTGGTCGGAGCTTTTTTTAAATTCTCGTATCGTCTGCAGTGAAAACGATAAGGTGAGCCCCTTACACCCTCGGGGCTGAGAGAGGGGAGGGTCTGGTTTGACGATGCATAAAAATATGTCATCGTCTAATTGACCAAACTCGTCTGCAGTTTTTTTAATTATTATTTATTCAATTACTCCTGCAGTATTTTTGTTAACGAAGAGGGTGTAAGGTTTCAGGCTGTTTTTGTTGTAAAGGCCATGGAAGATTTCGGGTTGATTGTTTTTTTAATATCGGTTGTTTTTTTTCGGTTGTTTGAGGTGTTGTCAAAATAATGTATCGTTTGCGGAGCTGTCAGAATAAAAACAAATACTTACCTAGGTAAAAAATGTTAGGATAAATGTTGGTATTGTTTGAACATTTTGAAATGTCCCAAGTTTAGTAAAAATAAATAAATAAATAACAACAATGATTGAGGTAAAATTAAGATTTTGAAATATTTCAAATTTAATGACTCATAAAATCTCGCATTCTTTTTATAAAATAATAAAAATTGAAACCACATTAAGTCTAACTTTTTAAAAAGGCAGAAATAATAAAATAAATTATCTTTTTCCTATGCTTTTCAAATGATTAATTAATCTTGCTTTTGAATTCTAGCAGAAAATTTAATATCTGAAATTCAACCTACCGAATATTTAAAACTATGTTATAATTAATCTTATAAATTTAAATGATTTTGTGAGTTCAATTTTTTGTCGTTATCAAAATGATCATTTTTAGTTTTGTGAAAATAAAACACAACCTGGCTACTCATGACGCGCCCGAAAGCATACGGAAAAACTAA
The DNA here is from genome assembly GCA_026543865.1 of Argiope aurantia. Lineage (NCBI taxonomy): Eukaryota > Metazoa > Arthropoda > Arachnida > Araneae > Araneidae > Argiope > Argiope aurantia. The sequence continues at coordinate 24,609 of JAPMOR010006059.1, forward strand.
AATGACCGGACCGCCATAACAGCAATCCAGTGTCGCCGAATGACAATTAGTTGTTTTTCTGTCTTAAACCGTATATAAAATATGATTTTAAGAGTATTTTTCCGTAATTTATTCAAGAAATGAAAGTAAGTCAACCATCTAACTCTCCGACCCGCCCGAAGGCACACGAATTTAAACCATAAAACTGAATGACCGGACCGCCGCTACAGAAATTGGCGGGAACTGAATGAGTCCTAAGGACCATTACCGGCCACGGTACAACCCTTCCCTAAGGAAGTACGTCTCGTCATCGATGGGAGGAGTCATACCCCCACCTTTTTGTGTACCCACAGGATGATGAGAACCAACCACCATATAGGAATCTTCTCATCCTCAATTACGAGCTGTCCCAGTGGAACTTTGTCAAAATAAAAAATAAAGAAACATCTAAAGCATTTCATGTAGATACTATTTGAAGGGGATACAAATTTTGAAATGTTTCTAATTTTATGTCATAGCAAAAGACAAAGAAAAAGAAGGTCTTTTATTGAATAAGACAATTCATACCAAAATAAGCTACATTTTTTAAGGCAAGTCAGGTCAGGATTTAGGTTTTAAGAGTGTTTAATTCTTATTATTCCAAGATTAGAAATGATACTCCAGATTGTCTTTCCTTTTTGAAATATTTGAAGACGTTAATTTATTTTGAGTTTTGACCCACTCAGAAAATTTTAATATTTGGCTGTAATGTATTTCTAGAAACCACTCACTCTCTTTACTGTCCCCAAATCTGAAAGGAAGCATATGTTTTGATATCTATTTTCGAATTAGAAAGGATTGAAAAAATTAAAGACTAGTCGCTGGAAAAAATAAAATCTGCCAACCTTATTTGAAAATTAATTTTAAAATAATTATCTTTTTCATGTATTTTGGTGCGATGTAATTTTACTTAAGTAGGTAAATATTTATACAAGAAAAATTTATTTCATCCAAACCTCCATATTATCCTTTCATTCATTTATCTTTCATTTTTGAAATATATTCTATACGCACAAAAGAAAAATGGTGAATTGAGCTTATAACCATTAATAAAAAGCTTCTCCAGGGAAGTTACTAAAAGAGTACTAGGGCTTTAATATGATGGCATTTGCGTGACTCGCTTACGATTCACACCAGATATCTAATTAGATAATCCTTTCTTCAATGTAATTAAGAGGTTGGAAGAAGACAGTCATTAAATTAAATAAGTCTTACGAATCCCGGGCATTAGTCATGGCAACGAAAGTATTCACATGTTTTTAACTATCAATGTTAAAACATTGTTAGTTTAAAACAAATCTTAAAAATGTTATAACATCAATTCATGAGTTTCTAAAGATTAAAGTATTTTTCCTATTCCGTAAAGTGTAAGAGAAAGTATCGTAATCTGCAAAAACTATATAAATTGGTGCTAATTTAGTTTATTTGCATAGCATTTTTGGGTTTATTTGGCGACTATCAGATACGCCAAAACCGCTTGATTCCATTATGCATAAGAAAATAAGATTTCACCAAGATGACTTGGCAATTTCGGCTTGCGATGGTTTTCATTTTTTTGACGATTTATCATGGAGTCCGTAAAAATAAATAAGCACCTATTACTTCGATTTTTTACTGTGAATCGGCAAATTTGGTCTTCTCTATATGAAAAAAATATTTCCAGAATTCCATTTGGCCGTGAACAAGATAATGTAGTAACAGAACAACTTAGATGGATCAAATTTGATATATGACTTTTACACATAAATTCTACATTTTTAACAAATTCCAGATTAATTAAATACATGTAAATCTAGAGAGCTCATATGTATCTTTGTTTGTGTGTGATGACTATATTTCAAAAATACTACAAATTAGGTAAATATTGTCATATGATTTCATTACTAACAGTTGAGGCATATAGTCATATCACTGACTCTCTGACGCGCCCGAAGACACACGGATAAATAATACTGAATGACCGGACCGCCGAAAAAGCAAACTGGCGGGAACTGCAGTTGGATCCTAAGAGCCATCACCGGTCACGATACAACTCTTCCCGAAGGAAGTACGTCACGTCATCGATGGGAGGAGCCAGATCCCTTACCTTTTTGTGTACCCTCCAGGGTGGCCAGATCCAACCACCATACCGGAAGCATCTTATCCTCATTTCGAGGTGTCCTCCCGGAGGTTTAGTTGAGACATATAGATCAAATTTTGAATCAAACTGATCAAAAGTTTTCTGCTTGTCAATCCATCTTTCAATATCTCGTGAGTGCGATTACTTTGAAATGCAAATAACTAGGTAAATGATATTGGATGTATGATGTTTACACTAGAACTAGAGATCTGAATCAAATCTGGAATCAAATTAAACAAAGGGAAAAAGTATAAAATAATACTTGATTCTCTTTGTATATTACAAAGTTGAGATCAAAAATCACCATATTTAGTAAGTATATGAGATGGATGTATTGCTAATTTAATTAATTTTATTTCATTAAGTTTTATTTACACTAAGTTTAATTAATTCTATCTTGCATCACATTTCAAGCCTTAGTTAGAAATTTTACGAACTGAGTTGAATCCATCAAACGATCATCTTTTCTAAAAATAATATAGCAAAACCTTTTTTGTGGTATTTTTGAATTTGAAAAGAAATTTATTCAGTTTATTCGATAAAAATTAATTTGATTTTGCATATCTTTTTCCATTATAGAAGTCGATAACGTTTTAATTAAAACAAATCAAGAGAA